>JARHVA010006821.1:207500-295000 GCA_037957365.1 Torreya grandis
GAGGCATATAAGGAGGAGACCACCAAAACCTCACATGTCAAGAAGTCCTCCTAGCATAGAGTAATGAGTAGCACCTTTTATGAAGGCATTTTTCCCATTATTGGAGAGATCAAAAGGGGTAATAGAAAAGGAAAGATAATCCATGAGTTGCTTGTACCATAAATCATGTGGGTTGTATGTTACATTTCCAATAAAAAGGATGTTAATTGATACATAGGAGGGTAATATTAAGTGATGCATAGTAACATAGATTTTTGAGGAAGAGGATGAAGAGGGCATGTGTGAAGTAAGTGATGCCATTATGTCAGAAAAATTGTTTGTAGAATGAGGAATAGTTTGTAAGAGGTAGGAGTCAAATGATCCAAATAGCATATCTACATGATGTTTATACCACTACAATTTTTTTTTTGCATAGGTAAGAACCATTATCTTGATTAACCACTTGCTAAGAATCACCAAAAATGGTTATTGATTTGATACCCAAGAAGATAGCTATTTAAACCCCTAAGATCAAAGCCTCATATTCAACCATATTATTAGTACATTCAAAATCTAGTGTAAATGACAAAGGCATAGGCTCACCGTCTAGAGGAATAAGAATGACCCCCATACCCCTAATATATTGACATTTAGACCCATCAAAGAACATCATAATTTTATTGGAGATGTCATCAGTGGAGAGCATTATAATGGTTTCATCAAGGAATTCAAGGTTTGAAGGTTTGTTGTCAAGTAAAGGGGTGGTAGCTAATTGGTTAGTGATCATTTGCCTCTTGATAGAATTTTATTGAATAAACTCTAAGTCAAATTCAATAAGGAATATGAGCCACTAAGATACATGTTGGTTGTGATATGGATTCAAATGCATGTATTTGAGGGGATCAATATGAGTGACCATGTAGGTTTTTTGATTTAGGAGATAATAGCAGAGCTTGGAGGTTGAAAAGACCAATGCAAGGCAAAGATTTTTGGTATGGGTATATCGAGTCTCATAATCAAAAAGTGTGTGGATTATGTAGTAAAATGCTTGTTCTTGATGGTGATCATCTCATTGTGCAATCATAACACCTAAAGAATGGTCTATCATAGAGATGTAAAGGTAGAAAGGATAATTTTCTTTAGGTGGAATAAGAATTGATGGAAAAAGGAGATACTATTTGAGTACATAAAAAGCTTCTTGGAAATTTATATTCCAATGGAAGGATACATCTTTTTTGAGGAGATGGTGAAAGGGTTGGCAATGATTTGACAATTAGGAGATGAAGTGGTAGATTGACTAAAATTTGCCTTGTAGGTTGTGGAGTTCTTTGATATTAGTAGGTGGAGGCATCTTTAGTATTGTTATAACCTTAGTAGGGTTGACCTCAATACCATAAAGAGAAATGATAAAGCCTAAGAGATGAATGAAAAGGACACTAAAGACACATTTATTTGAGTTTAGCCGAATGTTATATTGGAGATGAGTAAATATGATTTTGAGAATCATCAAGTGATCTTGGTGAAGTTTAGACTTTCCAAGTAAGTCATCCATGTAATCTTCCATAATTTTATGTAGGATATCATGGAAGATGTAAGTCATAACACATTATTAGGTGGCATTGATGTTCTTCAGACCAAAAGGCATGACCTGATAACAAAAATTCCCTCATGGGGTAATGAAGGTTATCTTGTGTTAATCCTTAGGAGCAACTAGGATTTGATTATATCTAGAGAACCTATCCATAAGTGATAATATCTCATGGCTGGCTATTAGATCAACAAGTTGGTTGATACTTGGCAATGGGAAGTCAACTTTTAGACAAGTAAGGTTTAATTCATGGTAGTCAGTGCAAATGTGGATTCCTCTAGTCACTTTTGTGATATGAACAATATTGGAAATCCACTATGGATAGTCAATGGGTTAGATAAAGTTAACAAAACAGAGGCATTAGAGCTCTTCTTTGACAAGGAGAGCAATATGAGGATGCATTTTATGAATCCTCTACTTAATAGGTTTAACATCTCAATTAGTGACAATGTTATGGGTGATGATAGAGGGGTCAATACTAGGCATGTCATTATAAGACCAAGTGAAGGATTTACTATGGTTATTAATAAATGTGTCATAATTAGCTTTCTTATAGGAATCCAAATATTTTCCAATCTTTAGGACATGGGGGTTATCATGACAGGGCAAATTTATGTCAATGGCTGATTCATTTAACATAGCTTGTGTTTCAGATGGGAGTGATTTTTGGATATACGAATCATCTGTACCCATGTATGTGAGAATAACATCATCATCTTGATATTAGATAGTTTTAATAGTGGGAGAGTCTTCATCAATTATTTTAGGATGAATGAGAGGAAGGGACCTTATTTTCTTACCTTGGTGATAGGTGAGAGGCCCCAAATGGATGGCATTTATTGAAAAAAAATTAGGAGGTATAGATACCTCTAATTTGGTAGGTGATGGTGGAGAAGGAGAGATTAGCTCTTCAATAATTGGTACATGAGATTTTTTTGTGAGTTTATTTGGTTTGCCATAACCCACTCCATGCCTCTTTTTAGCATTTTCAATGGTTTTACTAGTGGGATATTCAATGCGTGTATGGACACCCTGCTCGTAATGACCCAAATTAAATCCTTTCCACACACACCTATAAAGATAAGTGTGAGAAAAACTAGGCTTGATCAAGAAAGAGAATTCATAGATAAATTATTGTGGTGAAGAGGATGGATTGCCAATAGTGGGAGCCTGATCAATTCCCCCATATGTGAAATTAGTTCGAAGGTTAGGGGGGGCATAAGGGATAACCATCCCAATATAGGGATCATAATTTGGGTGCATATGAAGCTTTACATACTCTTGTGGAGTATAGAGCATGTTGAGCATCAATAAATTATATTATCCAAGTGACAAAAATTTAAAAGTTTCCTCCATGGGATCTCTGTCAGGAATTTGTGTTACTGATATCTATGTAACTAGGGTAATGGAACTGGTGAAAGCTTCAAAATTATCATGTAGAGAAGATGATGTATTTAATGGAATGAGAAAATCATTGGGATTATAATTCATGTTGCATTTCTTAAATAGAGGTGGGTTAGTCTGTATAACATGCACTTGCCCATTGTGCTCAAACTTGACATAACAGTGCAAAGTTGAGGGTACACATGCCATAGTAGGTATCCAAGGCCATCCAAGTAGTATATTATAACTCTCCTTCTACCACATATAAAATATTAAGAATTATGTGGGTACCTACATAGATATGTAAAACAATCATGCCCACCATAGTAGTTGTGGTATCGTTAAAGGAGCAGAGTACCATGTCGGTTTGAGACATGCAATTATTGGGAAGAGCTAGTTATTTATAGGCATGGGTGGAAATAATATTAATACTAGTTCAGCCATTGATCATGAATCTTTTGACATGATTTTGATTAATATATGTGGTAATAAAAAGGGTATAATATTGATCTTTAGGGTGTTTAAGTGGAATTTCTAAATTACTAAAGGAAATCAGGGAGATGGAATTAAGAGAGTTGACCAAAGCTGTAAGAGGTTAGGGATCATCAAGTTGTACCTCAAATGCTTGCAAGGCACTAATCAAAGCTTGATGGTGTTGGGGTGAGTTTTGGATTTAAATCATATAAGGACATTTTCACAGGAGATTGGTGAAGTTGTTTTACCATCGAGCTTTGAATCTGAAGATGTTTTTGGGACACCCAAGATGGAAATATTAAGTTTCAGAGTGTCTTTAGAAAAGGGATGAGCCTAAGGAGTAATGAATTTTTCCTTAAATTTATCCTTTTGGTTTTATGACTGTATAGCCACATTAACTATTTTGATCTAAAATATAGATGAAAGAGGTGGCAAAGGGGGTACAATAACATCTTTGGGTTTGAATTTAGGTGGAATAGTATGAGGCATTGTTGATGCTAGAGGTGGAATAATAGGAATGTTAACAAGTGTATCAACAAAGAAAATGTCAACATTAAAGTGTTGTCAAATGACCATTATGAGTGATTTTCAACTCTCAGTATCACGTCTAGGTGAATAATGATATAGACACACTTGTGTATCATTAAACCAAGATGGCTACAGTCTAAGAGGACTATAAGGCTTAATGGGAAGAAGAGTTATTATGGAAGATTGAAACAAATGATGTAGGAAAAATCTCTGAAAGCCTATGATTGGGCTCACACTTGTTGTGGTAATAGGAGTAGACACCTTTTGTTTAGGAGTGATAGGGGTGATTTTTCATGGTGTCTTGTTTGGTGGTGGTGGAGTTATGTGTTTTGCTGACAATTTCTTAGTGTTAGGTATCATGGTGTTAGATGTCAAAGGCCTACCATGTGTTAGAGGTAGTAGTGGAGGTAACTTAGCCTTTTGTTTCACTTGGATTGGTGATAATCTAACTAAAGTATAGGGGTATGGTCCTCAAATTGATGGTAAAGTTAAGGGTTGAAGAGGGAAGGATCAGTGAGATCTAGGAAGCTTAACTTTTTTCTATAGTACAAGCTGTGAAACTACAACTTGTGGTTGGAGAGTTAGATCTAATTTCACATATGGATGAATTTTATTAGAGATAGGGCATACCCCTAAATAACTTATCTACTTTAATGTGGTAGATGCCTATAAGGGTGAGGGTTTTGACATAGATGGATGAGCTTTCAGTGATTTTGGTGAAGAAGCTCTAGCATTGTCATAGACATTAGGGTAAAAGGTAGTGAGAGGGTTGGTGATAAAGGTTGACACACATTGTGTTGGATAAGGATTTTTAAGTTGGTCTCAAAATTCCGCATGATATATCTTTGTAGAGTCAAGAAATTCTAGAATTTTTACCAACCATGAGAAAGGTTTAGATGAAGTTGACATAGGTCTTATGGTTTCTTCTTTAGAAGGATAAAGTGATTGAGAAAGAGGGAAATTTTTGGTCTCTACTGCTTTGGGCCAAAGATTAGAAAGAGTTACAATAGGGTCTTCTTTGATAGAGATAGTAGAAGAGGCATGGTCTTCCATGGGTGGAGGAGCGGTAGGTGAAGAGGGTTCCTCAAGGGGGTAAAACATAGGTATAATTTCTCCCTCAACATGTGGGTGAGGAATAGGTAAAGTATGATATTTCATAGGTAAAATAAGTTGTTAAAATGATATAATTGGAGTAGGCACAATAGGTCTCTCATATAATGTAGGAGTAGATAACACTAACTCTTCTAGGTGAAAAGGTGGAATGGACAGGATATTACTCTCTATAAATAGAGGATAGGTAGGTGAAGAGGGTTCCTCAAGAGGGTATAACACATGAATGATATTACCCTCAACATGTGGTTCTGGAATGGGTAAGGTGTGGTTTTCAAGTAGTAAGAGGAAAGGTAACATTGGTGCAAAATTAATTAGCAATACAGGCTCCTCTAATGGCAATAGGAGTGGTAAAAGAGGTTCTTCCTCAAGTAGGAGTGGAATGGGTGAAATATGCTCTTCTACCTAAGGAATAAGAATGGGAAAAACAAATTCCACTAACTATGGGGGAGGATTCGATAAAATGGGTGCCTCCTATTATGGGAGAGGCTGAACTAGAGGTAAAGGAAAGAACATATTAACCATATGGATATTATGATCACATGAGTTAGTCATGGTTTAAACAATATTTTAATTCAGTGAATGGTTAGGAAAAGGTTGTTTGAACACATCCATATTTTGATTAGTGGGTGCATTAGGATTATCCAAGATGAGATCACCCCTATCAAGCATGTCTTGAATAATGTTCTTGAATGTTTTATAATTATTAGAATTGTGGCCTTTAACTCAATGGTAGCCACATAAATCATCCACCTTGTACTAAGTTTGAATAGGATGGGAGGAGTCAAAATATATAGGAGTTTTGATTTTAGGAATGATTATGACACCTTGTTTCAATACTTTTCCAAAATAAAAGTATATGACTCCCCAATAGGAGTGTATTGTCTTTATTCATATCATTGTTGGAATTGCTTGGTCAAATTTTGGGAAGTTGAGGAATTAGGTTGGTTTGCGTTTATGGAAGAAGTTAATTTAACAACCACTACATTGGTGGAGCCTTTATAATTTTGGTTAAAAGGAGAAGTTTTAGAAGAAGAGTCATTTTATTTGGAATTGGCATTCTTACTATACAACTTGACTCTGCCTTCATCTATAGCCTAAATCTTGAGTTTTTGTGCCATTGTTAAGGCCTCATCAAATGTGTAATAATTTTGTACTTGGAGTGTGGATTAAATATGCTTAACACATGACCTTGAGAAGAGATCAATAATATTAGGTTGGGGTAAGGAGAAGGAGAGTTGATTAATCAAGCCTCTCCAGTGAGCAACAAAATTTGAGATAGACTCATCATTGAATTATCGAATAGAATAAAGGCCTGTAATAGAAACCTTTTTAGAAATGTTAATAGATAAATGGTCTAGGAATATTTTTACAATTTGGGTAAATGATAAAAGGGAGTGATAATTTATAGATCTATACCAATCCAGGGTAGCACCCAAAAGAGACATAGGGAAAGTGTGAAGTAATAACACATAATTGTGCCTATTAAATAACAAGCATGTCTAAATGCTCACAAATGTTGTTATGGGCCCTCTTTACTCTAGAAATGATTAAATTTTGGGAGTTACCATTGGATTGGATAAGGGTTAATAGGCACAAAAGGATGGATGGGTTCATTGCATATTTTATCATAAGATAACACATTTTTTGAACATGAAACAAATGTCTCTAGATTAGACATCTTGTCCATCAACATCCTAATGAGGTCTGGAGGAGGATTAGTTTTGGAGATACCTCATAAGTTATAGGGAACATGATAGGAAGCAGAGGGAGCATATGACATACCTTGTCATGGTTGTGTTCGTACAACATAAGGATAATGAGTCATTTGCTAGGGGGTAGAAAGAAAAGGGCCATGTACCATTGGGTTAGAGACTATGCTTTGGTTGGATGTTGTTATTAAAATTTGGGTTATTGGCATGGTTAAAATAGATGGAGGGTGATTCATAACTCAAGTAATTATAGGTGTGAGATTAGATGGAATAGGTACCACCAAATTTTGAAATGGGTTGAGACTTGATTGAATTGCTTGTGGTTGTGAAAGTAGGGAAGTCATGCTAAGGTTTAGGTGGGATTGGACAATTGGCGATACTCAAATTTAGAATTTGTTTATGGTTGGGTTACTTGTCAAAGTGGTGGTTTGAGTAACCATGGGGAAAATAGTGGAGGTAGCTGAAACTAAAATTGTCTCCATTAGAGAGGTTGGCATACCATATAGTGGGTCACCAAAATAATTACAAGTTTAGCTCATGGAAAGGTAATGTTGAAGGGCTTCCACATTGTGATCAAGAAATTTAGAAAAATATTGATCTCCTTTAGGCATAATGGGAATTTGGTTGGGGTTGGGAGTATGCTTTGTATCTAGAAGTATGCACCATGACAAAATCAACAACAAGAGGGGAAGGTGGAAATGGTTGCTGGCTTGCATAATCAATAAGAATTTTGGCTTGGGCTCATGTTAAAACCATGCAAGAAGTATAAATAGTCTTAATACTTTGTATTAGTGAAAAAATAAGTGAAAACTAGGTTCAAGTGTAGGTAAGTAGGTTATTTTAAATTACTATTTTGAGAAAATTAAAATTACACAATCATCAACATCAATCACTTTACCGATGTCGGTAGTTAAAGTTTACTAACATTAGTGGGATTAACTGATGTCGATAGGCTAAAGTCTATCGATTTTGATGTTATTAACCAATGCCAGTCACTCTAATATCCTTGGAGATGGAAGATCTAATGTTTTATAAACCTATAGGTATAATCTAGGTAAAATAGAGGATACAAGAGGTTTGTGTAAGAATAAAGAACACTAAAAAAACTTGATATAATAGGTTATACAAATTGAGTATTACAAATAGTGTTGATTTTGTGAATCAATGGAAAAATGTCCTTACCAACTCCAAAATACATAAGTTAATAGAAAAGTAGAAAAAGAACATACAACCACTAATTATTAACTCCTAGAGATTAATTTTATTCTCGTGTTGGCTTATGGCTTAATTAGATAGTGAGAAGAGAATTTGGTTAGTGAAGATAATAAAAAGAAATCTAGAACTAGTTTCAGGTTAGTTTTAGTGCTCAAGAGGAAATCTATGTTAGAAAAGGTACATGGCTTGTTATAGGAGCTTAATCCCTATAATTTAGAGACCTGAAGCCAAGCCAAATTGCTTAGCCAAAATATACCTTCTACCTAGAGTTTATACTCTACTAGAGAATAGAGTGGGTTCTCTTCTTGGTGGTGAAATCCAAGTAGGATAGTCAGGTAGGGTAAGGTGATCTACCAGGTGATGAAATCCCAATGGGCATTATCTTAGGTGAGTTTAGATGTTTGTTTTTGTGAGTGTGATCTAGTTTTGTAATATAGGTGTACTACAATTCATTCATAATACTTGTAATTAACTAGGTGAGCTAATATGTAACAAGCAAATAATGAAGTGCAGTAAGTTTTAAACCCAAATCTGAAATGTTTAGATTCAAATGAAAATAATCATGAAATAGGAGTAGAGAATGAAAATAACTATCATAATGTGCATCCAAGAAATAAATAAAGAAGAGATTATTTTAACTTTAAAAAAAATGATAAATTGCTTGTAGAGGTAAAGAGAAAATAAGAGTGGCAAGGAAGAAGGTATTTTAGTTTACTGCCCTTAAACAGAAAAGAAAATTTTGAATTTTTTGTTTTGAGGGAGAAAAGAAAGAGAGTACAAGAAATGAAAATTTCACTATAATGCACCTATATAAATACTTAAAATGAGAAATGAACCCAAAGAAAACTCCAAGGTCCCATTGGGCATACTAAAAATATTTCACTCAAATTGTGTCTATTTCATGTCTAAAGAAAAATAGAGATAAGTGATTAGAATGAACCTAGATTGGTTTGCACACTATATCCAAACATTTTGAGCATTCCTCTTTGGCTAGGGAGGACTACCTGCAAGTAAAAAAGAACTACCACAAAAACATCTATTAGTAAATATATGAGTGGGTTGCCAAGCTATGCGCTTGTTCCAGGAAGTGTCAAACTTCCTTAGAGATGATAGTGTGCTTTTGAGAAACAAAAGTGTAATAAATAACAAAGAGAGAGGAAAAGGGAGAGTAAAAGAGAGATTATGTTACCATGATCCCCAACCTAAGTGTAGTAGAGAGTAACAAAGTGTAGGTGGTATATTTAGTTTATATTTTGGAAGTTGTTTGGATAGGTTTTATAAGGGTTACTAAAAATCCATAGTTTTCAATGTTAGTTAGGATACCGAGGTTGATGAGAAAGTGTGATTGATATCAGTTGGGTGATTGATGTCGGTAGGGGTAATAATTGCCTAGGAGCTTGTATAAGTCTTTTTTGGGTTTGGGAAATGGTTTTGATCAGGTCTAGAAGGCTGGGGAGAGTTGTGTGAGAGAGTATTATTTGGATGGATCTGGTCAGAGGTTTAGTGTGTTATAACAAGGGAAAACAAGTGGGGAAGCTTTATAACTCCTTCACAGGGGTTTGGTCAGGAATGTGTAAAATAATAAATAGTAGATATAAAGTGATTATAAAGTAACTATTTAAGGACTTACAAAATAAGTGATGTACTTAGCTGAAGAGGTGATTAAACAATAGGTGTCAAATGGATGGCTTCTATAAGTCTTGGTGAACTAATGCTTTGATTGGAGAAAATAAGCATGTGCTACTAGTTTTTAAGAGCTTGGTTCTTGATTTGGATTGACTTATGCAAGGTAATAGTAAACCAATATGTGGAAAGTTGGACGCCAAAATCTTATATGTGAATATAAATGAGTTTTCTTGATTTCTACTACCCTGAATATTAGTTTAGAGTTTGGCTTAAGTAATTGACATCGATAATCCCACCAATGTCAGCCATGGTTTGACCAATGTCGATGTCATGAGAATAGGTAAAAGGACTATTTTAGCCTATTTTCTATTCTTTCTCATGCCAAGTGTGGTATCCATTAGAAAATGGTAGAAATGAGAGGTTAATAAGGACATAATTGGTTAGGAATTTATTTTTGGGGTGAGATCAAGTCATGGGTAGTTAGGATAAGGAGACAGTCTTGAGGTGACTTAGAGGGTAAGAATCAATCTTAGGATAAGGTGACCAAGTAAGGTGGCATAAGTGGTTTTGAATTAACTTAATTAAATATTTTAAATTAATTAAATATGTGAGGGGTAAAAGCATGGGTTAGGGAGGCTAATTATTATTATTAAAAAGGGGCTAAAGGGGGGGTTTCAACACAAGGAGTTACACATGTGTGTGATGTAATTTTGGTATCTATAGAGGAAAATAAGGATGAGAAAGGGAAATATTTCAACTTGGTTCCTTTTGACACTCCAAAAAGAAAATCTGAGTTGGCTATTGTTCCAAAAGCAAAGAGATCCAAGGTGACTATCACTACTCCTTTTAGTGAAGTCAATTTGTTCAGTGAAGAAAACTTATTATATAGACCACCAATTCTAGAATGGTTCTTATATGAACCTAGATTGGAGAGAGTGCCTATTATACATCATCCTTTGGCTATGATGAAGTCTATTAACATTCTTGTGCATCAAAATCTTAACTCATGGATAGTTAATTTACAAGATGATAATGTAAGAAGATTAGATGCACCAAGTGATTCAATAGATCCATCACAAGCTGAGATCCCTATCCCACATGTGACTCAATCTACAATTGGAATAAAATTTTATCCATAAAATACTATATTGCAAAGAGTGACAAAGAATAAGGTCATGGTAGGAGGTGAATAAATCACATATCAAAATGTAGAGCACCAATCTGACTCAAGTAAGAACATAGAGACCCAAGGAGGACCCAGTATTTAAAGAAGATGTTCTTGAATTAGCTCAAGCATAAAAATAATAATTTTAAGCTGGTATTAAAAGGATAAAGCAATAAAAGAATAACTTAGAAGAAAAATCGAGTCTATTAGTTCTAGGAGACATGGTCAAGCAATTTGAGACCACTATGTATGACTTATTCATCTCCTTGAAGGTTACAAGATCCAATCAAGATGCAGTGAACAAGTAGAGTTTCATGACTATAGGCCAATGGAAAGCTTCAAGTAGTAAGGTGAAAGAGATAATCAATATATTAATAGAGGATCAAATTCCTAGGTTTAAGATAGTTTGCCTAGCCCACTTGAACATGTCCATGGCTATATTGGTAGCTAAGATCAAAGCTTTGAATAAATGGTCCAAAGAAATAGGAGATTTTTCCAATGATTTAAAAAATGTAGAAGATAGAATGATGCACATATTGGGGATCCTAATCAAGGATCCTACCACACTCAACCCAATCGGTTTAATCATTGATGAGGAATTCAAGTAAAGAACTACATAGTTCATGCATGAGGTAAGGAATCAAAGCCAAGGAAAGACAAGTGTAGATAATAAAAGGATCATAGATATGATTTTATTAGCTAATGAGAATATTAGTGAAGCAAAGAGCATCAAAGAGGTATTGGATTAGGTAGATAAATATCTCAAAGGCTTGACATATCAAGAAAAGGAACTCTTCATGGAACCTATTTTCAACCTCAAGTTTATTGATGAGAAATACTATATAATGAAGATCCTACAACAAAGGAAAAGAATAAAACAATAGGGGAGTCCCAAAGTCAAACTTGTTGAATTTAGAATATTTTTTTGTAACTAAACATATATAATTTGAAATGAGAATATTCTTTTGTAAAATCATGTGCAACTTTGTAAATCACATTACTTATAGGTCAGTCTATTTAGAAAGTGTCATTAATTATATAACATTATAGAAGGACAACTATCTTAGACACTTGTAAAATTTTCATTTGACATGATTAACCAACATACTCCCTTAGTCTTCTATAAAATAGGTATGGTCATTTGTGATGAATGAGAAATTTTTGAGTTAAAACTTTTTGTAAACATTGAGAAATTAATATAAGCAAGGAATACTACAAAGATTGTCTAGTGCTTGTTTGTGTATTTGCTATTATGGCTTCTCTCTCAATTATTTGTTTGGATGTTGAGATATGAATGGTTTTTGTGGATTCTAGATGTGTAAAATTGAATGTAAAGTTATCAATTTGTGCTTATATTAGATTGATTTGAATTTCTTAGATTCATTTCATTTTCTTTGCTTTTCTTGAAAATGTGCTAATGCAATTTGTTCGTAAGAGTAAATTTTTTAATTTATTATGGTTCTTATTAGTATTATTATTACTATCCTTAGATGTTTGCTTGATATATGATGGGATTTGAGATTTAGATATTTCATGTCATATATTGGTTTAAGTGCATGTTTGGATGAAATTTAAACTTTGTCATACTGTCTAGACTAAAAATCAAAACACCTTCTTTCTTCCCTACCCTTATTCTCTCCTCTTTTCTTGATCAATTCACTTTAGCTTAGCTCCATTGTAAATATTCATGCTAGATTAGAATTTAGACTTAAGTTATTATCATTATTCACTTTACTTAGTTTAGATCATTTTCATCCTTCACAAGTAAGATATTAGGCTATGGTTGCTCCCAATAACCAAAGAATTATATTACAAATTTTGTGAAACAGTTCATTTGCTTTGCAACTATTCCACCAAAGATGTCAATAATATCACAACCTATAACTCATGCAATGCATTTTTTGAATCCATAAATTATAAGTGTTTCTTAAACACTATGGACCCCTATGATACAATTTCAGACATCAACAATGTATAAGATGATGAGGAAGAATGAAATGTTCTTCTTATTAGGAACAAGCCATGAAAACCTCCACTTCCTACCACTTCAAGTAGTTAGATTCTACCTCTAAGATCTGAGCAAGGAGGATCAATCAGTCAGCCTAACCCATCCTAATGGCTCCCAATAATCTCTACATATGTTATGAGATTCATTATCCAAAGCCTAGATCAACCTGACCCTACTATCATTCACATTAAAGCTAGATTAAGTCATTAAACTCTCCATGGAGGAAGTATAAGTAGTGAATGGGAGGATCATTGAAAAGGTCTATGAAAAGAAAAAGGAGCCCAAGACTACTATGAGGGGAGTAATAACTCCTCCACTAGCATCTTAAGTGTCTAAAAATACACCATAGGTTCCCATTGTAAGTACTTTCCCATTTCCTTCTTTCCCAATTACTAGTACATCTACCTCCATTCTATTTATTCCCCCATTAATAATAACTTCCACTACAGCTACCACTACCCAATCCCTAGTTGACACTATCATGAGCCAAGCTAGTACTTATTTTGGATTCAATTTTCTATAATTTACTTCTCATCCCACTACAAATATTGCTTCTTCCCAAGCAACCACAACAAGTGCCTAACTTTATATTGGTTCCCCTACACTTTTAAGGCTATTAAGGCCCATTTCAAATCTGTTCACCTTTCAAAAGACACTCAATATTTCTATGACTACAAAGGTGAGTGTGCCTCCAAAATTTCATTCATTTGTCCTTGATATGGGCCCTACAAGATATTTATTTATCACACTTAGGTAAATAGACTGATAAGGCTTAGCTCACATTATTAATATAGCCTAAGCCTCTACCTCTACCCAAACACCTCCATTACATCCACATTTAGTAAATCCAACACCTAATGCTACCCTAAATTTGGTTAGAGATATTATATAGTTAGCAAGATGAGAGAGAGATTAAGTGGTCCTCTCTACACCAAAAATAGGGATGAGATTTTATGTTTCCATAGGCACTATGAAGAGGGTGGTGAGAAGGCAAGTTAAGCAGCCATAATCTAGCTCAACTATGGCCAATGAGAGTGAAGATCCCCTCTTAAATTTGATAAGGAAGAGGAAGACTAGATCTCATGAGGTGGATGAATATGCAAAGGACCCTATGTCCATGATCTAGGCCCAAGAAGAATCCATAGTAGCCTTGATGAAATGAATGCAATAGTAGATGAAGATATTGAATGATAAATCACT
Source organism: Torreya grandis (assembly GCA_037957365.1). NCBI lineage: Eukaryota > Viridiplantae > Streptophyta > Pinopsida > Cupressales > Taxaceae > Torreya > Torreya grandis. The sequence continues at coordinate 221,489 of JARHVA010006821.1, forward strand.
TCCTACTATGTTGTAAGGCACTAAAATTCAAATAATAAATGTTATTATCAATGTCTTCAACTTATAAAAATTCATGAAGAGAAGATAGGAAGATGGGACCCTAAATTTAAATGTGGTCATCAAATTTAACCAAAAACTTGCACTCTATGATGCCAAATTGGCAAACCTATCTAGATTTCTAAGGATTAATAAGTTCCCAAACATTAAGGTTTTACAACTCGAGGACATCATCCCTACATAAACCACCCTGATAAATAGGAGAAGGATATTGAAAAGGTGTCTAGATTAGGTCAAGGATGAAATTTCATCTTTGGAAAAGATTGAGTTCAATATTTACTTCCTACTAATGGATGTCATGGTCACTAGGGTGACCAAACTTGATGACACCTTCATAGATGACTAAGAATTTAGGGCTTAGATGAAGATATTTATTTACAAGTACCAACAAGACATTTCCAATGCCAAGATAGATATTGAGGTAATGAACATTGTGTCATTTTACAATCAGAGGCTAGAAAGAGATGAATCCAATTAAAAAGCATTGAGGCCTATGCTTATAGAACATGGTAGGATAATTCAGGAAACACTTGATTTATTTTAGCCCATGATCCTATATTTTTGCCAAATTAATCAAGATTACTTGGCATGTATAAAGTTTTGGTCAAAGGAAAAGGCATATAAGAAATAAAGGTAGAAATATCATGCATCTTAGCAACCTCCTCTAGGACCATAAGGAATATTTTTCTTTGTTTTGTAAATTTGAATTTATAATATTCCATTATAATGTATGAAATTTTGGCCACTTGGTTACATTTGGGCACCTTTTAATGGGCCCACTTAAACTTGTATAGGCAATTTTTAGGCCTATATATAAGGGTGTTCCCCCTCATTGTAAATGAGGAATAGTTGTTTAGAACTAATACAAAAGAGCTAAGAATTTGAGAGATTATCTGTATGCTTGATTGTGTATTTTATGATTTATGATTCCCATGTTTTTAGATGACCAATGGTTTATTTTCTAATAACTTATTTGGGAATAACATTTGATATATGTATTTGTTATTTGAGTTTAACACTAGGATAAAAAATATTCTAGTATATGTGCTATGTTTTCATCTTATTTTCAACTAGATGTGATTATGTAATTTACTATGAATGAGTAATTTTATGCAACATATTCTCTTAGATATATGCATTTCCTCTCATTTGAAGCGTAAAATACATTTATTTACCTTTGAGTAATACATTAGAGTTGGTGAATATTAGTTTTATATGTTTTTTCCATTTTTATGTTTTTTCCATAGAAGTTTGAAGAACTGGCACCTTTGATAATATAAAGAAAACTTTCTCTCCTGCCTTACCCTACCTAACCTTGTATCTACCCATGAATCACTTTATCTTAGCTCATTTTATAAATATTCATTGTTTGTTTGTATTTTGGGAAATAATTAGAAAATATTAGAACAATTTCACATAGATTATCATGAAATAAAGTATCATTGTATAATATTTGTTGCCCCTATAGTAGGGTCTACTTTCAAACAAATAAGTGGTGACCATATCTATGTTATTTGTGCTATTTCTAGTAGTAGTTATGTTAATAACTCAAGCCTTGATTCTTTAAAGACTTAAAATTGAGTTCATCAGTTTCTCCTCATTCCTTAGTGACATAGGGAACACATTATGTGCATCAATAGGAAGGGAAAATATGGCACTAGAAGGAGGGACTCTATGTAATTAATTTCATACATCTTAGTGAAATTGTTTTGCACTTCATTAAATATATGTATAATTATTTAAAAGTATGCAAATATTTTTAAAAAAACTAAAGATATACATTCTTTATATGAATCTTTGCATCCTTTGTAAGAATCTTTGCATTCTTTGAAGGGTTTCATCAAAGATACAATTCATTTATATAAATTTGATGAATAATCTATATATTTGTCTAAATTTATACAAAGATAGGTGAAATACCTCATTATTTAAGCATATTAAAGGTTATTTTGATCATCTTTTCAAATATTCACATAAATTTGGTAAATAATTTAGACATTTGAAATAATTAGTGCAAAGGTTAGTTGTTGGGACCTCCTTTGTACTAGATCTAGATTGCTCTAATTCATTTGGGATTAAGTGAACATTTGCATATCTTTGTGTCTAAATATGGTTTAAAGTGATCAAATGATTTTAGAATGTTAAAATAAGCATATAATTTATTTGAAATTATAATCTAACACTATCTTTGCAATCTGATGTGTAGGACTAACAACATTCATGTAGGTATTGAAAACTTTGAGGTTTCAAAGCATGGATCCTAAAATATCTAGGTAAAGCTACTTGATTTGAGGTTATTTATACAAAAAGTTTGATTGACATTTTTTATATTTGACACCTCTAAATATATATTTGAAGTTCCCTTACTCTTAAATACCTATTCTACATCTTAGAGTTTCCTAAGATTAAAGCTGGATCCTAATCTGAATCTAGGACCGCTTTAACATCCCTAGACCCATATGAAAGATAAATCAGACAAAGTTAAATGTAAGTAATCGAAGACCCAACCAAATTCCCCATATAACCAAAAAAATTAACCCCTCTTTTTAGCCATGTCATGGCTAGCTAGCTCATCCATCAATGTCCCTAGAGCCATGCATGATCTACCAAAGAACCCAAAAAAATATTTTCCTCTCTTTACCCCCACTAGTAGAGTAACCATTTAAGGACATATAAAGTCATTTAAGGCATCTTAGAGGCTAATTAATTTGATCCGTGAGGATTTTTATTTCCATCTCTTTCCCTTTACATTCTGAGATGTGGCTTATGATTGGTTCCTCAAATTACTAGAAGATTTCATCATAGGATGGGGTTAGTTCAATTATAATTTTATTGCCCAATTTTGTAGGGTAGTAAGCCCATGAGTTGTGTACCAATAATTCACCACCATCAAAAGAGACATAAAGGAATGAATTAGGACCTTCAATGCAAGGTTCTAAAAGATGTATACCCTAACATCCCCACCTTATAAACCAGAAAATGATTTGGCTTTAGAAATATACAAGAATGCCTTAGAGCCAATGACAACCATTTTCTTGAGAAGATCCTTAAATATTGATACATTTCCTTTAACATATGCTAAATCCATCCATATTGATGAGAAAATACACCCATATGGGCATCCTACCTTTGCTATACCAAATCATGATCCAATAATGCCTACTATAAATGTCATACCCAAAATGAATCATAATATGTCTACATTAGACCAACTACTAATGATCAACCAATTACCATTAAGCCATGCTACACCTAGTCAATAGCTAGGATTATTTAACTAGGCAAATACTAGAGCACATTCCCACAACAATGTCTATCAAGCACTAGTGCTTGTAAATAACACCAACATTCAAACTTCAACACAAAACAAAAACACAAAGCCTCCAAAGGGAGACTTAGATTTAATACAAAGAACTATTTAGAAACTCACTAATGATTTCTTAGATCTTAAGAAATATATGGGAAATATTGGTGAGAGTTCTAATAAAAATTACAAATTCCAAAGATATAATAGACCTTTCAATAGGCCTAACAATAATAACAAGCCACTTTTGAGAAAATTTCTTGAGAATAATATTTGTGAGTTATCCTTGCCCAACTAGTGTTGAGTGCACAATACAACCAAACATGGAAAACTAAATTATGTTGAGTTATACCATGCATTTGAAGCCATTTAGAGCCAAATGGATGGATTTGAGATAAATCCCACTGATAAAAGTAATGTTAAAGGCTTTGATAATAAAAATGATGCCTCTAGAGATTCAGAAACAATCCTCATGGTTGAGACATATGATTTTCCTAGTCACGATGAAAATTAACCTAAAGACAATGTCAAGGAAATACATGCCTTTCAATAATACTAGAGGAGGAACTATGTCTTGAGAATTAAAGGTTAGAAATCACCTCTAAAAACTTCCAGCCCACCTAATAAACTAGATACAACTCTTGTTGGTAGGATAAATAATAACCCTCTACCCCCTAAAGGTAAAGAGTGTCAGCCAACTATAAAAACTCCCTGCAATAACATCAAAAGGTGGATATAACATAGTCAAAGATATAAAAAGGATCAAGGTAAACATATAATTACATGAAATCACTCAAATAATTTAACATCATGATTTTCTTTTAAAATCAATGAATGAAAATCCTATCTCTAACAAAGCTAAATTGGCTCATGTAAATGTGGTAATATATAAGATTAAGCATGAAGTTCCACTATTTTTGTTGACTATAAGGATTTTTGGTAAGTATATTTATAATTTATTTCTTGATTCTAGTGCTTTAGATAAAATTATGCCTTTATGAATGTATGAAAAATTAGGGCTAAACTTAGTCAAATCATAGAATGTAGTAGTGCAACTGGACAAATCAAGAGTGAAAGTGGTAGGTAAATTGTTAAATATTCACATGCAGCTCATTCATGAACCCCAGATCTAGTATTTCATTGAAAATCAAGTCATTAACATACCTAAATCTTAAAAATTAATATTGAGTCACAATTGGACTAAATCCTTGAATGGATATACGTCCACTAATTTTTTATCACATGTGGCTACCTTGGCATGAGATTCCTAATCAAATCAGGATTGACAAGGAACCCAAAATAAAATACACAATCACAGAATATAATTCCAAGAATGAAAATTTAGATTACCAATCCTTTGACTTAGGTGTTTACACTTTGGAAACCACTAATGTTGTTGTAGATGATAAGGTGAAATAAGAAAGTAAGGGTCCATAAATATTGTAGTTTGATGGTGCATCAGCTAAGCAAGGTTTTAGCATTAGAATTATTCTGACAAATCCCAAAGGAAAATAGTATCTATATTCTTATAGATTATAATTCACTTGTACTAATAATCAATTATAATATAAATCTCTTATTTTAGGACTTCAATTTGAAATTAAGCATAAGGTAAAAGAATTGTTAGTCTATGGTGATTCATAATTAGTTGTTAACCAAGTTAGGAGTAGATATCAGTGTAAGCTTTCTTATTTAAAAAAGGATAAATTTAGATGTTGGGATTTAATTGAGTATATTGACTCATTTAATATTATTTCCTTACCTAGGGAGTAGAACCAATCGGTAAATTCTCTAGCTTTAACAACGACAAACTTGGTGCCTCTAGAGCCTTTAAACTTGCAAAAGTTTACTATGGAAAAAATTTCATGTCCTTCTATGTCATACAATATCAACCACTTCCAAGTTTTTAATTATGACAAACAGGTAATTGAATTCATGTGTAATTCTAGTGTATTCAAAGCCCACATTATTGATAAATATGATGAAAGTTTTATACACAATTCAAATGATAATGAAGATGGGGTAATCCAACTCAATTAGAACTGAATATCCAAGTGCATCATCTCCTTAGAAAATATGTTTGACCTAGATAAATAAATAATTGAATATAAAAAACCCAAAGTGAGTGGAAAATATTATAATCAAGTCAACTTGGGAATCCCTGAGAATAAGTGAAGTGTTAACATTAGTTTAGTTTGCACCAATGAAGAGATGAAAGAAGCTACTACCCTTTTAAATAAGTTTAAACATGTCATTTCCTGATCATATGATGATCTTAATATATTTGATATTAGTGTGATTACTCAAACTATCCCCTTGAAAGAGGCCTAAAAACCGTTCAAGAAAAGATAAATGTCAATGAATCCATTACTAAAACCTCTAATTTATAAGGAAGTGAAGAAATTTATAGATGCAAGGATAATTTTCCCCATATGACACTCAACATATGTTGCCAAAATTGTGCCAATCTGAAATAATAATGGATAAATCAGAATCTTCATCAATTTTAGATGCTTGAATAGATCCTTAAAGAGGGATAATTATCCATTTCCATCTTTGGACAAGGTCATTCAATTGGTGAGTGGGTCTATAATGATGTCATTCCTTGATGAGTTTTTAAGCTACAACCAAGTCCTAGTGAATAAAAATGAAAACTTCCTTCATCCCCAAGTGGGGAACATTTGCATACAAATGAATTCCATCAAAATTGATTAATGCAAGATTAAATTTACAGTGAGCAATAGACCACACATTCCACTAGTTAGTAGTTAAGTACATCATTATTTAAATGGATGATCTAACAATTTTCTCTAAAAATTGAGGCAATCACATGATACATTTGGAATAAGTTATAGAAAAGTGTAGAAGATATGGCATTTCTTTAAATCCCAAGAAAAACATGTTTTGTGTAACTCAAGGCATACTTTTAGGACATGTAATCACCTAAGAAGGTATGACTATTTACCCTAATAAGATAAATGTAATCTCAAATGTAGAAATACCTAACAACAAAAATATTTTAAATATTTATTTGGCAAGATTAATTTTGTAAGAAAATTTATCTCTAGTTTTATAGAAATTGAAAGGCCACTGAACATGATGTTGAAGAAAGATGTGAAGATAGAAAGGACTATTGAAGTGAATAATGTATTTCAAGACATTAAGGATGATATTATTCAATCTCCTACCTAAAAATTCCTAATTTTATAAAAGACTTTTATCTATACTCTTGTGCTTCTCATCACACTATTATCATTGTCTTGAAATAGAAAGAGGAGGACAAAGATCATTACATATCCTTTATGAGCACCAATTTTAAGAAATCAAAGCTTAAATATCCTATTATGGATAATTAAGCCTTCATATTAGTGAAGTCCATCAATAAGTTTAGGCACTACATCTTAAGGAACAAGATGTATGCCATAGTGTCTGATCCAACTGTTAATTTGATGCTGGGACAAAATGAACTTAGAGAATGAAGAGAGAAGTGTATGACCAAACTTTAATAATATGACTTAGAAATAAAATCTTCTAAGTTAGTTAGAGGCCAAGGTCTAATCTAATTATTGTAAATACTAATCCCTGTATTAACATTTTGTAGGTTAAATTAGGTTAAATGTCTTATGGAGATTGGTAAAACGATAATGTCCACTATTTTTTTCAAGGATCATGTCTCCCACACATTAAAAAATATCATAAAAGATCCCTCAAAATGAGATCATATCACTTTTTTTTAATCAAAATAGGAGTCTTCTATAAAAAAATTATGAGGGGATCTATTTAAGATGTGTTTCTAGAGCTAAATCCACTGAAATCATGATCAATTTCCATGACAAGATAGGAAGTGGTCACCCTTCAAGGCATACCACAATGCATAAGATATTGATAGTAGGATACTATTGGGAAACCATATTCAAATATTCCCATACTCATGTGAATGTGCCATCAATGTTAAGTGTTTAATTAGAGAAAAATAAAAGTAACCATACCTTTATAAATAGTGATTAAAGTGAATCCATTTGCAAAATGGGACCTTGATTTCATAGGAGTGATCAATCTTAAATCCTCAATGATACATACATTTGTACTCACTACCATAGAATATTACACTAAGGGGACTGAAGAAGTGGCCACCAAGAATAGGAGGGTAATTGATGCCATGAAACTCCTAGAAGAGAACATTTTCAATTGGTTTGGAATGCCCCTATCTTTAGTATGAAATAATAGCAAAACCTATATGTCAAAAAAATTCATTGAGTGGGCATATGACAATCAAATATTCATCAAGTTTGCTTCAAACTACTACCCTTAGGGTAATGGAGTTGCATAATCTACCAATAAAAACTTGATGAATGCCATCAATAAGTCTATAGAAAAGAAACCCAAAGAATGGTAGTCCTTACTAAAATATGCTTTATGGGCAGACATAACAAGATACAAATAAATTCTCAAGGCATCATTGTTCCCACTAGTCTATAGGAAACAATCTATTTTTCCTATCATACTAAAGCTACCCAACTATGAGTTTATGGTTAAGTATATGGAAGATGATGAAAGAGTAAAATTATAAATATTGAACATCATCCAAATGGAAGATGTCAGAGATGAAGCATTGAATAATTTTAGCAAGCATTAGGATGTTGTAAAGAGATTGTTTGACAAGTGAGCCAAAGTTAGATTTTTCATATCAAACTTAGTCCTACTATGGGACAAGGCCCATGAGAAGAAAGGATAACATGATAAGTTAACTCCCCTCTAGATTGGACCATATCAAGTGGTAAAAATATTAAATGAAAACATACTTAGACTCAAAGACCTGCAAGGGAAAGATTTGGTCTTGCTAGTCAATGGGAAATACATGAAACATTATTTCTTAACTGCTCTATCACAAATTCTAAAAAGAATATTAATCTCATTTAGAGTTAAAATAGGTAGGAGTAGATTAGTTTCCTTTCTTTCCTTGTTTTCATATTATGTCCTTTCTCACTTTTTTTCTTTGATTTCCTATTGTGTTTTTTATTGCTTTTCATTTATTGTTTTTTTTGTTGTTGTGTGCTGTAGCTTAGTAATAAGTCCTCTAGACAAGAAATTATTAGCTCAATTTTTGTTAAAATGGTCCTAAAAAAGGCAAGAAGGTTCTATTGGTTTTAAATATTGGTTATCCAAAGTTTGGAAACCTATAGCAATGTTCCAATATAGAAAATCTAAGCAATATTAATTATAAGTTGGTTTTCTCATGAAAATCCTAAGTCATGTTAAGGTTGTAATATAGTTATTATGACTAAACATTTTATTTAATGAGAGTTTAAATTTATGTGGACCACCATACTATCACTTAAATTTACCAAGTAAATTTCCAAGGTAGAACTTGATATCTAAAAGTGAATTACATATAAACTATATCTTGAAAAAAACCCTACACCTCGCTAATTCTAGTTCCTAACCATTCTAGTTTATGAATGTGAGTAAAAAATAAATGATACACTAGTGAAATTAAATCATAAAATGCCTTCATATTCCATGAATGGTGATTTAGGTAATCTCTACTGGGGCTATGGATTCTCGACTAATATTAGAACAAGGCCCAAATTAGAGCCAAAGGTATCTCTATCAGGGTTATAGATGCCTGGCTGTAGTAGAGCAATGCCCAATCCATCCTTAAAGCAACTAAGCATAGTATGAATATATAAAAGCTAAAGAATAATTTAGTTATTTCATGTTTGATGCCTTGAATCTTGAAAGTATTCATTTATAAACCCAATGGAAATGGTTAATGAACCTCAAAGCCCATACATAGTATGATTGTTTACAAGGTTTAAACTCTATTTCCATCTTGTGGGATTTTATTAGTTTTGAAAAGTAGTTTTGATACTAATTAGAAATCATAGTGAGATGACTAATGTTTGATTCATCTTCAAATAAAATATCTAGATTCTAACATTTTTTTAATCTTTTCCTGTAGAGGTCACCATTTGTTTATGATCAATTACCACCTATTCCCATAATGGGGACCCTCCTTTCTTCACATCCAATATTTCCTAAGATTCCTAGCATAGTAAAATTTTTGAGTGCATAAGGATTTCATTTAATTTACCAATACTTGTGCTTCTATAGTTGATGGTTAATTATTAATTTTGCAATACAAATTAATACTTATAAATATTCAAGTTATTGTAAGTCTTCCTTAAAGTTTTATTCAATAATGAATTATTAACCATTGACATCTCAATGATTTGTAGATAGGATCTTGCTAACGAAGTTTGACCTAGCTTTCTAATTGATATAAACATAACAAGCTTCACTAGGTTTTATCTAATTAATATTATGTTATTTTTAAATCATTTTAATTATGAATTTTTGATTCAAAACTTGTTTAAATTTGCTTAAGATAGTTAATGACATCTTTCAAAAGGTAACTTAGTTTCTCACTTGAATTTACATGATGTCAAATTAAAGCTATGATTTATGACACCTTATAGGATGTCAAAGTTAGGACTACATATTAGAAGGATAGGTGTCCACCTCACTGGGCCTTGCAATGGCTAAAATATTCATTGCATCCTACATAGGACACTTAGAGTAAATATACCAAGTTCATGAGCTATGTGGCATCATCTGGAGTATTTGTAAACAAGCTAGTCATTATAATTCAAATCTTGAGCTACATGTCACAATCTTAGGCCCCATAAGCAATACCATTCCATCCACTATACCATGCATCCCCCACACATCCTTCCATAATGCCAAAAACCATGATATGACATTGCATGTCTCAAATGTGACCAACTAGACCCAAGAAACCTTCTTAAGTGATGCATTTTCCCTTTAGGATCATTTGAGATTGACATGTGTCCACATCATGTTGCATTTATCTAAAGCTCATGAAATCTCATAAGGTAGACATCTAGGAGAACCCAAGCCATCCGATCAAGGTTTGATGGTATAAATCTATCCAAAGTGCCTTTTGAAGATGACACTTGGTATAAAAATGAACAAAAGCCCATGAAAGTGATGCAAGTCCACTTTTGGCCTATATGATGATGCCACATGTCATCCCTACACTATTTCTATTCGATATTAACTAGATCACCTATAAAAAGGATGCATGTCTCCACCCAAGCCATGAGATTAGCACCAATTTGATGATAGTTATCTAAAAGCTTTCTAAGAGTGCCACCTAGAAAGAAAAGTTGTGATTGCTTTCTAAGATATACACCTAGTAAAGAAAAGATCTAATTGCCCATGAGAGTGACATGGCCCTCCCACAACAAATCAAAACTCAAAGACACCACATGAGAGCTCACTACAAATTGAAATATGACACATGGTAGGATGTATATGGGTCATCATTCTAAGCTACATTTTGAGAGTTTGTAAGGTAATCAAAAGGTTCCACATTTATAGGTTTTGAGCCAACTAGGTAACCTAATCATATTCAGGCCCCAAAAATACCTATTTGGATCTGAGGTGGAATCCAAGTATCAAAAGGTGGTAATATTTAGATTTAAATCTAAAATTTATGGAAAATAAAATGTTAATATAGGCTAAATTTGACTTGTAGTAAAATTAATTACCATAATCAATAGTCTGAAGATTTTTTCAAATATATGCAAATTTGACAAGCTCACCATCAATAAAACACAAATAAAAATCACTATCACTATCAAGATTATTACCATTTTTATTTCAAATTAATTTATATGTGTTTGTTCTCTCTCTATTATCTATTCACTCCTAGTTCAATAAAGCTCAAGACATTTACAAATTATAGTCCTTACTACCATTGTTGAAGATTAGAGTTATAGAAAGGTACTAGAAAGGAAATGATTGCTACATAGAGTATTGAAAAGGATGTCATAATAAGGTCTCTTCACTCTGGGTAAGAGCATTTATTTTGGGAATGAGGACTTTATGTGCTAGTATGGTACTTTAGTTATTTTCAAAGATACCAAATTCATCCTTAAATCCATAGTATCTGGTGACCTACACCACAATATCATCTATTTTAATGTAGAAGTAACTAGGGATATTGATGAAGATGATGCCATGCCTCATATAATTAAACTAGATTTAGATATACGTACTATCAATGCAACATGTCTCCATAAATCCATTGCTAAATAAGAGGTCATGCCATGTGTTGACCTAGTTTATAGTATCTTTAGGAAGTTGAGATGTGAAGATGGGTTACTCAAATCAATGTCTCAAGGTCTCTCAATAACTTTCATATTAGGTCCAATCTTTTAGAAATATTAAGACTTCCCCTCACCATATATTGACTATAACCAAGTCATCAATGATAAATGGCATGAGGTGCACTCCCTAGATAAGGTCTTGGTTTTATAGGTGATTGACCCAACTAGAGATATCCTCATAGATGACCAAGGTAATTTTCCTATTCATTAATTTAGGAAAGGATTTAGGATTGGCCTCACTCTCCTCAATATAATATTTGGAAATACACACATTGACTATGTGGATATAAGGACTCTTTCACTACTATAAATAATCCTTGAGGATCAACAAATTCCCCCACTTAGGGAAATCATCAACAAAAATTTATTATATGTAATGAATGACACTTGAAAGAATGGTGCCTCATTATTCATGATGAGTTACTTTTTGGATGCCATCTATGTAACTACACAACTGGGCTAGAGTTCATGGTGTCCTGAGTGACATGAGTTTATACCTCAACTCTTATTTTCAATACACATTCATAAATTGAAGAGAACCATAAGAATAATTGTAGAATAATTCTACCCAATGGTTTAAAACTCAATCACTAAGTGTGAAATGTAAAGGGTTCCCTTAGAAGTTAGGAAAACTTTGAGGGACATGAGTAGCTACTAGATATACCTAGCATGCATAGTCATCAGGATAGAGGGAATGATGGTGGCCCTTCTTAGATTGCCAGGGTATGTCCTAATGAAATTGGTAGAATAAGATATGTCCTATCAACTTATACATGGAGTTGATGACATCTTCAAAAGCAAGAAGAAGATAGTCCCCCATAAGGTTCCTTAAAACCTAGGGAGGACTAAGATCACAAAGTGGCATGATATAATTATAGTTGTTGGGTATAGGGATTCTTACCTATTGCTTAAGGATGACCTCAGGGCATGGGACCCCAATAATGTCATTACTAGGCACCTTTTCAAATATAATAATGATATAGAAATGGATTAGAAACATCAAGAAGAAGTGCATGAATGGATATGCATAGATTATATGAATGATGAGGTGGTTGTCAAGAATACATCCATGAAGAATATTGAGCTAAAAATGAGGTTTGAAAGAGAAAAAAGGAAGAAATATATTATTAGGTCTTGACCACCACCAACCCATGGGAACATGTTTGATGTAGATTATGAAGAGGGACAAGATGAGGAGGAAGAAGACAATTTTCATCTTATTAGGAATAGGCCATGCAAATCTCCACTTCCTTCCATTTCAAGTAGTTAGAGCCTACCTCCAAGATATGAGAAAGGAGGATCAAATAGTCATCCTGACCCCTCCTATGGGCCCTAAATAATATCTACATTTGCTATGGGAGCCATTACCCAAATCCTAGATCAACCTAAACCTATTATAATTGACCTTGAGGAGTTGGAATAAGGCATTAAACTCTCCATGGAGTAAGTATAAACACTAGCTAGTAGGAGTATTAAAAAGGTCTACAAAAGGAAAAAAGATCCCAAGACTATTATGAGTGGAGTAATAACTCCTCCACCATCATCTCAAGTGGATACAAGCACACCATAGGCTGCCACAATAAGTACTTTACCATTACCTTCTTTCCTAATTGATAGTATATCTACCTCTACTCCTACTTATACATTTTCTCCCCCATCAATAATAACTTCCACTTTAGTTACCACTACCCAATCCATAGTTGACACTAACATGATTCAATCTAGGATTTCCTTCATATTCACCTTCCCCAATTTTATTGCTCATTCCACTACAAATATTTCTTCCTCCCAGGTAAACACAACAAGTTCCTTACTTGCTATTAGTTCCCATATACCTTCAAGGCCATTAAGGCCCATTTCAAAGCTATCAACCTTTGAAAATCCACTCAATATTACTATAATTAAAAAGGTGAGTGTAACTCCAAAGTTGACTTCATTTGTCCTTGATATGGGCTTTGAAATATATTTATTTAACACACTTGGCCAAATAGACCTAGTAGGCTTACCTCACATTCATGTTATAGCCTTAACCTCTGCCTCTACCTAAGCATGCACATTTCAACCACCTCTAATAAATCCAACACCTTTTGCTACTCCAAATTGGGTTAGAGATATTATGTAGGCAATAAGATAAGAGATACTTTAGGTGGTCCTCTCTATACCATAAATATGGATGATATTTGATGTTGCCATAGGCTCTATGAAGAGGTTGGTGGGAAGTTAAGTTAAGCAACCATAATATAGCTCAATTGTGGCCCATGAGAGTAAAGATTCCCTCTTTAATTTGAAAAAGAAGAGGAAGGTTAGCCCCAATGAGGTGGATGAATATGCAAAAGAACCTATGTCCATGGTCTAGGCCCATGTAGAATCCATAGTAGCCTTGATGAAAGGCATGCAACAAGAGATGAAGAGACTATAGGAGAAATACCTACCTACTATGCTAGAAAGAAATATAATTTAAATAATAAAAAATGTCTTCAACTTATACAAATTCATGAAGAGAAGAGAAGAAGATGGGTCCCTATAGTTCAATCTGGTCATCAAATTTGACCAAAAAATTGCACTCTATAATGCCAAGTTGGTAAACCTGGATAGATTTTCAAGGAATAATAAGTTCCCAGACCTCAAGCTTTTTCCACTTGATGATATCATCCCTAAATATATTATCTTGATGAATAGGAGAAGGATACTAAAAAGTTGGCTAGATTAGGTCAATAATGCAACTACATCTTTAAAAAATATTGAGTTCAAGATTTCCCTCTTATTGAAGGATGACATGGTCACTAAGGTGACCAAACTTGATGAAAATTTCATAGATGACAAAGAATTTAGGGCTCAAATGAATATATTTATTTTAGAGTTCTAAAAATACATTGAAAATTCTAAGACATCTACTAAGGTAATGAACATTTTGGCATTTTCCAATCAGAGGCTAGAAAAAGCCAAACCCATTGAAGAAGCATTCAGGCCTATGTTTGCAAAACATAATAGGCTAATTCAAGAAACACCTAATTTATTTCAGCAAATGATTTGAGATTTTTGCCAAATTGATCAAGATTACTTGTCATGTGTAGGGGTTTAAATGAAGGAAGAGGCAGAGAAGAAATAGAGGTAACAATAACAAGCATCTCAACAACCTCCTCTAAAACCATAAGGAATATTCCATTTTTTTTTGTAAATTTGAATTTAGAATATTATATTATAATGTATGGAATTTTGGACACTTTTTTACATTTGGAAACCTTTTAATGGATCCAATTAAACTTATATAGGTAGTTTTGAGGCCTATATATAGGGGTGTTCCCCCTCATTGTAAATGAGGAAGGTATTAAAATTTCCATATTTGAGAATCTATCAACTACAAAATATACACAATCATTAATATTCTTGTTATTAAGGTATACTTATAGGAATTATATTAGAATATAATCACATGGTATCATTGGGATCTTTAGAGGTGTGCAAAAACATTGCTTCTTTTTTATTGGTTTAAATTTTTTTCATGAAATACATGAAGTGATTTATTTTATAAAATTTTACCTATGGTGTGTCTAGAATGAGTACTTATATTTAATGCAAGTTAATTTTAAACTTGAAAATATCATATGACATTAATAAAATTATCTTACCATATTATTTTCTTTCTGCCCCATGTAGAATTCACAAGTGTTAAAGATGATATAGGAGCCCATCTTACAAGTATAAATAAAAAATTGAGTTACTACAAAGTAATTTTTGATATATATCTACAAAATCCATGTAATATGGATATAATTTTGGTCATGTGTTGATTTAATGTCCACACGTGTCAATTAAATAACACAAATCTTAAACCAATGGATGGATAAAATAATATTCAACTGGATTGGCACTTCCTTTTTTATACTTGATGTTTATATAAAAATATTGAAGATATGAAGACCATTTCTGATGTCACTATTGCTATAAATTATTTTGAGTCTATAATCGTTGAAGTGGATTATGATATATAAAGATCATACTTTCCCTTCTAAAAATATAATGCTTCTAGTGCTTACATGATTGAATAATAACATAAATCCTATTATCATATCTTGGGTAATTTATTACCAATGTGGTGAAAGTATCAGTACATCAGTCTGAATCACAAATAGTTGTTGAAGATATGGTAACATGTGTAATGGTACATAATAAAATCTCCGTTTTAGTTCCTCAAATGATTTATAATGTATGACTGACTAGATGTAATATTATTTATCACCACCTTTAGTAAATTTATTTAGAGGAAAATTCAAATGATAAAAACCAAGTGAAATCCCCTACATAAATTTTATAATCCCAATAATCTACAATAATCTATAAGATTCTTTGGTTATGACCATTCTTAGACTTGAATCTTGGTTAGGTCCACATGCACTCTATGTGCATCTATAATTTATTTTATATATTATGTTTATCATATGTAAAATACAAATTTTTATATGTTTGTATATACCATATTATTCCATACAGGGTCAATCACTTTATCTATATGTGCATATGTTCATCATATGTTTTACTTAAGATCAAGGTGTGTTAAGATAGACTACAAAAAATGAATTGGTGAATCGCTAAAGAATGTCATTCATCATCCACATGATTTTATTTTTAATATGTATTAAGTTTAAGGTATTGACCAAAAATTAAAACAACCCTTATTTGGCATTTAAGGCTATCTTCTAGATCTATTTGGGTTCCATAGGAATATGATGGTATCCAAACTTAAGATCCATTTCGGTGATTTTTTTGCATTGTGGAACTAGTATAAAAAAGTAATCAATATTAATAAGAGGATATAATTTCCTCACTAAAATAATTTATAGATATTATTAATTGATGTACAACCTCCATGTTCCATCCTTATTTGACACACACATAATCAGACTAGCACAAGGTGATGAACTACGCTTGATATGTCCTTTATCCTTAATGCCATGAATTTTCCACTTGATCTCCTAATTCTATAGAAATTATTTGTACTATAAATATAATTAGGTAAAGTTAGTCTAGGAATCAATTCAATAGTGTGCTTCACCACATATTTTTAAGGAAATTATTTTAATGACTGAAATAGATCCTTATCTTTTTCCATCTTGCAGTTCAACTAAAAGGCCTCTACTTCTAATTTTGGAAAAAATATAGTAGAAATTGGTCCCTTAAGGATGTTATTACATTAAAATCTCACCATTGAAATCACAAACATTTTAATATAAGTGGATATCTTCTTACACTATTTGGTAGTGATAGCTTAGGAGCTACTTCTAGTATACAACATCTCACATCACAAACATGAGTTATAACACTTATATAATTTGCATTATATATTTTGTGTCAATGGTAAATATAAAATTTTATAAGTAAAAAATCACATACCTCTAATTGAATGACAAATTAAAGGATTTTATGTAGGAAATTATTGATGTTGTACACCAAATCACACCGTTGAGTGATGAATTTATCAGATCCCACACTAAACCATCTAAGAAAGTAATGGTTTAGGTGAGGCATTAGTGGAAATTTTAGTCTATAAAATTATTTATTATAAATAATTTTATTTTATCTTCCATTTTTAATAATTATGTGCACTAGTTGAGTATTGATCCACACTTGAGAATGATAAAAATATTCGTCTTCCTATGTTTACATATGGTTAATAGATATGTTTTCACTACATACCATGACACTAGGTTTAGAAAGCATTATATAATTACCCTAGTATTTAACTAAATTTATTTCAATTGATATTTAAAGCTATACAAATAAGGTCTTCCTATCAAAACACTCATTGGAATGATAATTGGAGTTATGAATTGAAAACCACTTTCCAATCTTGGATATTTTGTTTTGGTCATTTGAAGGTTTTTGCTTATTCTGTGGATGATGTTTGGAGGTATTTCCAAATTTATAATTCTTATTATAAGGCTTACACTATTTTTTGGTATAATAACTAAAATATTTTTTCTTACTCTTTGGCATTGGATTTTAATTCAAACTTGTATGATATCCATATCTAATTAGATATATGACCTCAGGTGTAACATATACTTAAAAAAAAAATAGAATCTTGAAAACCTAGTTTGAGTATAAAATTATGAAATGTATTTGTGTATTTATACATAGAATGATCCTTACTTTGGCATAACTAAGAAAAATTGATGTATTTGTCATCATTATTTCCAACAGGGTCTTATGTTTCTTATAGTGCTTCTAAAAAACCATTCCATTTGTTTATAGATGTGTATAAATTAATTTCATATTCATGATTTTAATATGAAGTGTAGTATTTTTTCCATAGTTTCTTTACTGATAAATAATTTTTTTGGAAGAGTTAGTTTAATCTTTTATTGGTCATATAATTGATTAGATGCACAATATTAACATATCAAGTTAAGCTCTAGGGCATCTGCATCTATTTTATCTTTTAAAAATGGGATGTTTAGATTGACTTATATCTTTTTTTGTGATTTACCATCAAATGTTTGATGTGAATGAGAAGTGTTGGAAGGATTATACTACTTGATAGGTAAGGATAAATGATCAATAATACTTTCTAGTTTATGTGCATGACATTCTTCTAAATTTTCCCATTTTATTTTTAATCAATTATTTTTCATATACTCAAATATTTTTGAAGTTATCATTGTTGAGGATTTTTATATCATTTGAGGACATATAATAAGGCATGATTAAGGTTCATGTTTCTTGGACCCTAAATTTATATATATATAGCTATATGAATGAACATATAAATAGACATGAAGTTAAAATACACAATGATACCACTTGAAAATGATATGAGCTATGTGTGATATGATATCATTGATTTGAGACTAGGAAGAGATATAAAGGACAACATAATTAAACATATTAAGATGGTTATATATGGAAGTGAATTGTGAATTCTAGAGGAAATGAAATTTTAGTGTACAAATGAACAAGGAAAGTAAAGAAGATAATTTTAAAGTGATAGAGAGCTATAATAGAAAAGTTTTATTATGTCAAGTTAGGTACAATATAAGAGATATCACATATATGGTTTATATTTACTCCATAATGTTATTATTATCTACATACTTCACATAACTTACTACAAAGAATGAAAGTTTAAATTAATATACAATGGAGGGATATGAATAGTCAGTTAAATTTTTAAAATATTTAGTAGAAACCACTTTATAATCGATAAGTGTGGTGATGTCATAAACCATTTATATTAACATAATGTGTGATACATTATTGACATTTAAGGGTTGTATGTTAACATTGAATAAGAGTTACATCTTTTCTTTTGGAACATAGATTCCAATCTAAATGCAAAAGCTTTTGACATATGTGAAGATGACTAAGCAATTGTGATAAACTATGGTAAGATCTAGTAACCTATATCCTATTGGATCAATAATAATGTGAATCTCAATAAAACCAAAATATAATCCTAGGGAATCTGTAAGAGAAGATGAAAAAATGGAAATTTAAGGGGTGAAAACATTAAAAAATCAAAATAGGTGGGCCAAGGGGTGAAGAAAAGATAATAACAAGAAGAGAAAAAATTAAAACAACCTAAAACTTCCCTCAGAACTAAATGCATACTAGATGGAAGTTTTAATATATTTTTTGTCATCATCATAAAATATACACAAGTGTCTATAATGGGATAAACAATCAATGAGTAAGGGTTAGTGGGATTAAAGAGTTATTAGAACCTCTTAAGAATAATGAGTATGAATATTTAATGATGAAATAGATGCTTGGATCTAATCCATGAAAAGAGGTTGTAAAATAATATTAGGACATGAATGATTATATACCATAGGTATCAAAGGTTTAAACATAATAATCAAATCTCTATGAGATCTTATAGTAGATGGTGGTGTCATAGACATAAATCTAGTACGAGCCATAATTGATTTCAGTGAGATAGTAGAAGGTATCACATGATGTTGAATGATTTGATATTTATGAATCACACTAGATGGTTGAATGTGTGATCTCTAAGGTTGGATAGATATCTCATAATTTATGCCTTGAATAGTATGTACTTTTTCATTATGCATAAAATTGAGAAAATAGTATAGTGTATAATGTATTTATGTCATTTTATTAATCCATGGGCATTGAAGAAATAGATTATATGCTCATGTATTTGATACTACATAAACAAAAACTATAAGAGTCCTAAGATCAACTATAACTAGTAGTGTATTACCACTAATATGTGCATATAAGATTCCATCAAAAATATGAAGTATCATAGTCTTATTGAGTGAATCTCACTCAATATAAAATTTAATAGATAAAAATGACATTTAAATAAATTTTCTCTATAAATGTTATAAATCATAAGTACATGTGTGATCAAAGGCTGACAATCAATAAACCATGAATGTATAAATGGCCATTATGTGAATCATCATTTGGTATATTGTGGTCATAAAATGTAATGAAATTATTTTTTCATTGGGAGATCGAAATCATGCCAATTATGTTATCAATATGATGCTCATGTGGAATAGTCAAATGAAGTAAATATTTTTTTCATATGCATATTTTATTTTTTGTAATGTCATTATTTATAAATAGATTATTAAATATTTTCAAACATTTTTTAGGTAATAAGATAAATTATTTCAATATATAATTGTGGAATTCAATTTGAATAGTGTTCTTATCAATGAGATCTTGAGTATTATGTACTAATTAGAATAATACAATAGTTGAATTTTTATAATTTACTATTTATGCAATTCTAGAATAGTATATAATTGATATGACTTAAGTGAAGTAATCACATAACATTTAGTAAAGTTTTAAATCACTTTCTAAGGTGGGTTTGGTAATCTTATGAATTGTTTAATTTTTCTAGAAGTAGGAAAAATAAGCATATTCATTGGTTGTGAAATTTTGCTTACAATGTTGGACTCATTCTTAGCTTGAAAATTAGCCACAAAAATAGTTTTAGATTTGAAAAATGCATTTTTATGATATTCAAAGATTTTGGATGAAAAATTTATTGATGTATACTTAAGCATATTAGCATCCATAAGATTAACCTCAATGTTTCATAATACATAAAATTGCTTTCTAGAGGATTTATAAGTGTTAAACATGAATTTATCCTTAAGAGAAGGGAATAAACTATTAGATATTATAATTTTAAGCTAAATATTATGGATTTTATGTGACACTTGTAATAAATATTTTAAATTTAATCAATTAATCATCAAGACATTCACTAGGTCCTTGTTTGATTTGAGAACTTTGGGAAAATTTAACCTATTGACTAATGTTTATATAAAAATGTCATAATAATATTTTATAAAAATCATTGAATCAACACAAAAAAATAATAGGGAGGGTGTAGAATAAATATAATGAATATTTTTTTAGATTTATATACAATATATTGGTTATAAGTAAATCACTATGATGAAAACCAAATAAATATGCAAGATAATCAATAGCATGATGTGAAAGATCCCCATTAAAACTACATAATGTATATTTACCAACTTGAAATAAAGGAGTTAAGTGGTGAAAAAAAATTCCATAGACAATGGTTCATGTAATATATCATAATATGAAAGCACATGGATAGGATTTTATATGCTTTAAAAAATTATGTATGTTGTAAACATGCATTATAAAATTTGTGTTAAATTTTTGGATCAATATTACATGTACTATTAATTATGTGATTAGAATTGGTATGTGTGTTTATAGGAATTGATGCCTTATTATTATTATTATAATTATTTTAAATGGAGGCATGGTTGGTATTTTAACTATTTATAAGACCAAGGGGTCTTAATAATTTAATTTTGGAGGCATATTGGTGCTTGATTGATTGTAGGAGGAATCATTTAAGCCTTAGACTATATATGAATAGAAGTATTAACCTAAGGATAGGGTCAAGAATTATGTGGATACATATAAGACTCAATAGTATCATGAAGAGTACTAGCCTCACCACCTAATTTATATGTATACTCTCCAAGAAATGGAGCACTATCATCTAGTGGATGTACATGATTAAGTTCAATTGAATCTTTCTTATTCTTAATTTGTTTATTTCATGATTTATTAACTACAAAAATTATATCATCAAGTCAATATAAATATAAATATAGGTGTTAAAATAACTTCCATATATATCCTCAAAATCTGGTACATCAATAGAACTTGGACATGTATTATTTCAAGAATAATCCATATCCTCACTAGCATGTTCATCATTAGAAGTAGAATTATAGAAATCAATTCATCACCAAGATATTTTAATTGTCCATTAAAATTTATATCAACATTAACATAGGAGGGAGATTTATATAAGTATCCATATTATATTTTTGAGTAACAAACAATGGTATTTGGGTCAAATCACAAGCAACACCACTTAATATAAGACAACATCTAGTAATATGTGTAGGTATAATATCTATAAGAACAAGATATAATCATGAATAAAATGAAGTCAATGATTATGTAATGTGTCTATTATTAAAAATTAAAAATCTAACAATCATATTTGAAAGTGGTAAATCAAGCCCTAGAAAACCTCAAATTAATTATGCACTCAAAGAACAAAGGTGTATGAAACAAATTCTAAAATATAAATTATCTAAAAGGGAAAATACTTGAGTATAATATGGGTTTTGAGAATAAAAATGTAGATATTAAATAAAATATAATAAATAAAATATCTCATAAAATCCTAAATTAAAAAACCTAGAAGATGTAGGTGTTTGAAAAGTGAAGGGGTTTACCATTTTTTAAAATTTTTTTTAGGTAACTAGAGTAATTTTACACTAACAACATAGTAAAAATAATGACATAATGTGATATACGATAAATAATATCCAAAAAGAACACTAAGTTCATTCACATGGCTAAAAAAAAATTAGTATAAACATAACAATTATATTAGCAATGAGCTAAATAAAATAGAAAAAGTGATGAAAAACACACCTGGGAAGAATCTTGGGAATCTGAGAGTGCATCAATGGTTTGGAAGTAATAATATAACTCCATGTGAAATATCAAGTCTTGAATATTAAATATTATATTTGGTTCCTGTCAACCTACCCTCAAATATGTCGTAGTACATATTTAGTCTTTGAATCTAACTTGATTATGTCACTAAAAAATATGTTCTACTAGGACAAATATATACTATGTTTAGTTTTATATATTGAATTTTATTATGTAGACGTGTTTTTTTAATGAAATATAGTCCTATGTCTCCATTTTATAAATTCATGGAAGAATGTTTGAGTTTTCCACAAATCCACAAATGAAGCACAAGAAAAGGGTTATGGGCTAGGAAATATAAAGGGTGTTGTATCTACATATCCTACACACTATAATTAGACCCAATATATTTATTTATATCACTTAAATGAAATCTTAAGTAATTGCATTGCCTCCTCTTCCTTAGCTATCAAATACAACTACATGAACATTCTACTAAACCATTTC
Source organism: Torreya grandis (assembly GCA_037957365.1). NCBI lineage: Eukaryota > Viridiplantae > Streptophyta > Pinopsida > Cupressales > Taxaceae > Torreya > Torreya grandis. The sequence continues at coordinate 244,538 of JARHVA010006821.1, forward strand.
CTTTTAAAATAGTATGATGTTATAATAATTTGAAAAATATTGAAGTATTAATATAGAAGACTTAATTTCAATTGTAGAAATAAATATGGAAATTAAGGTGGTAACTTTAAGGTGGGAGAGGATTATAAATTTGTTTAACACCTAAATTATACTTGAAAGATCATTTTGGATGACTTGTTACATATAAGGATCTATAATTAATGACATTGGCTAAGGTCAACCATGGAAAAGTGTGATATGATTAATTAAAGGCTTGGGAAACAATGCAAAGGTGGGAAAGACCCAAAAAAACACACATTATTTAATAGTTCACCAAATTTTCTATAGGATAATTCAAAAAACCACTAAATCATTCCTAAGATAAACAAGTTCCAAAAGTGTGGAGATCAACTCAAAAAATATACTAATTATGTTCAAGGTTAAAAATAGATGAATATAATGAATGTTGGAGACATGCAAAAGGCTAAAATATTGGACTGAAACTAGTATCGAGTAAGAAATGCCATAAAAATAACCAAATATACACAAATCGACCAAGTGTGAAAAAATGATGGAAATGGTCATGTACTAAAATTAGGTGTCCACATAATGTTACATATTATGTACATGTATTAGGGAGACATGGGGGAAATTTTTTTTCCCTCAAATGTGTTTTTCATTTGCATATATTTTTTAATAAATGACTAATTATTATAAAAACTCAATTCTATGCTATCTATGATTGTAATATTCCATATATTAATAATTTTAATTATTTATATCTTAAGGTGGCATGGAATTTTTTTTAGTGTATTTCTAAAATTTAGTATCTTTACAAACTATGTTATTTTATGATATTATTTTTATGTTTCAAACAAACACAATTATTGACACCTAAGTTTATTCTAGGGTAGTTTTATTTGTCAAATTACATTGTTCAAGGGTAATTATATATATTTTTGATTATCAATTCATATTTAACTCTTATTGGCACATGGTTATTGTGTTTTTGGTCCCATTTTATTCCCCACTTTAGTTTTATCTCTCCTCAGTTTTTTTATTTATATAGACATTTATTTTTAATTTGGTATAGTTATATATGTCCATTCACATTAATCTAGATCAATTTCACAAATGTCAATTATCATTTCATTTCAATATCTTATTATCATATGTTAGATGGATTTTGGGTCTCATTTTCCTTCATTTTTCATTTTATATATCCTATTATAATCACCTAAAATTAACACTTGGGTACTAAGAGTGATACTTAAGACCACCTATCCATAGCTTAGACCTAGAGATATCATACGGTCTATTTGCACACTTATCCACACTTTATGTAGGCTACATGCATCCATAGTCATCCTTAAAGTAGTATTAGATCCTCATTCTTGCATCATGACCCTTCATGCCTTAGATTCTACCACCTAGAAACTAGCACCATAAAAAGGAAAATAACACCACATGGAGATAGTGTCCCAATATTGTCACTACTATAATTTCCATCCTTTTTCCACAAATAGATATCTTTTCAAATCTTAAACCTCCTAGGGTTAGCCTAGACATCTTTTAACAACCATACAAGAAGCAAAATAGTATAATTACATGGTTTTTATCCCTCTAAACACTAGATGGAATTCATATGTAAGGTACATATGCAAACTCATACTAGGATTTTCATAATTAAGGTTATCAATCCCTATTCTTCCCTACTTAATATTACCATCTAAAATATTATTAAGCTTAGATTATTCAGATTTATAGTCTCAAAAACATTTAAATCACTCAATTCAACCATCATACTATCTTCACTTGTAATTGCACCAAAAATTAGGTGGGGAGAACTAAATCAAGATTGATCCCTCTTCAGAGTATTGGTATGTAGGTAACTCTCATCACAATGAAGTGTTGAGGATGTCCATCCTACACCACTAACAAACACACTTTATGATTGTATCAACTATATGCCCTAAAAATATGGAGGATTAGGGTTTGTTCATAAAATCAATCAAAATAGGACATCTAAAAGGTTTTAGAACTCATGCATGTAAGAACAAAAATTATAAACCTAGACATAGGTGCATCTAGAAGCTTGACATAGTCCTACATAGAGGACACTACAACCAAAAAAGGGATGCTAACACCACATAGTGCTACTGTCCAATTAGGGTACTACTATTTAGGAGGGTTTAGACACATGGATCATATTTAGGACACTAAGACTAGTCACTACCTTAGTTTTTAGCCTTTAGATCATCTGTCTTAGGCATTTTCCAACTAAGTTTTAATTTACATTATTTGTTACTATTTTTATAAAGGTCAAAAATAGTAAATTCTATAACAAATCAATGACTATATTTATTGCATATTTATACACTTATTTGGTATACTTAACTCTTTAATAATGTAGGATTTAAATTCACTAAGTCTTAAAATGTTAAAACATTTGATGAACTCAACTTACTTCTATTATTATTCAAACCCTAACACTAGATGCTCTTAGGGTTTGTATCTTTTTTGTTTCTATGCTCAGTTATTAGTTATACAATATTATATTTATTTTAATATTTTATTTTTACAATCTTTCATAGATTAAATTTCTTTAAAGGTTCAAAATATACAACAATTTATTTTCCTACCTCTCAACCTATAATGGTATAATTAAACAATTGATTTGATGAAACTGATAAGAGACAATTACAATACTTTATTTCCAAACATTTAGATATGCAAGATGACCTTATCAATATTATCCATGAAGAAATTCAAAAATTAAATAATGGAAAATATTTTACTCCCCCAAATGATAACTTTTTTACACTTATAATGAGGCCAACTCAACTAGCACAATAACTAGTTTTAACTCATTAGCCTTTAGTGACAGATACACCTCATATATCTAGTTCCCCCTCTATAGATGTAAAATCCCTTATGGAATAGGTTTATACTCTGTAGGATAAGTGTTACATCTTGAGTATGGAGCCACCAGGCCATCACATGCCTTGTATTATCATGTTATTTTATATAAACCTTTAGCATATCACATAGAAGCAACTCCTTTGCCATCCAGATTCATATCACCTAATATTAAATTATATAATGGTGAAAGTGGCCTAAAGAACCATCTCTAAGATTTCCATGTAACATGTTTGGAATATGTGTCTAATTATTGGCTCCTCACTAAGTTCTTCCCATGAAGTTTAAAGGATTATACCTTATAATGGTAATATGATCTATCAAATAAATCTATCACCACATTAAATCCATTAAAAATATGTTTTGAGCACACTTATCAATAAAAATCAGTGATAAGATCTCATATTCTCAAGTAGTATAACTAAAACAAAAATCAAATGAGCCTATTTTAGAATAAATCTTGTAATATAAGACTATATTGGCCAATTTGACTAGCCCCATGGTAAATAGAGAGCTATAAGACATATTAAAACATATCCTACTACTAGCATTACATAAATTTATCTTATTTAAAAAGTTTCCAACCTTCAAATACTTATTCCACATAGTAAAAAAAAATAAGTCAATCTTTTCTCTATGGGTGAACTAAAATTTACAAGTTGATCAGAATCAACTACTAATAGTTATATTAATCCTCCATACAATGTAAAGGCCACTAAAAATAAGAGTTATCCAAAGTTCATATTTAATGCAACTTCATAGCCATCTCCTTGCCAATTTTTATTAGCTCTTCCATGCAGAGTTTTTTCCAACCTTCTAGAATCACTAACACGTGTTTTATAGTAGAACTTGGAAAACAATGTCATATAACTTCCTCACATCATTGAGGTTGATACAACACAACCTCTTCAAAATAACTATAATTCTAATGTATTCTAAGAATATCATAGGGAACCATGGCATAAAACAAACTGATATATCAAATTTAAACATAAGATACAAGATTTGATAGAGGTAAACATTATTGATGTGGGAATACCCACAAAGGAACCCAAAGTTAAATAAATAGAGGATAAGGGATTGAAAAAATTATTAGATCTATTTATAAATCACACAAAAAATGAGGCATGGGGCACTTTCAATGTTCATTACATGTATCAGGCACATCCAACACCAACATCATATCACACTACTATAGATATTGCACACCCACTACATAATATCATTGGTGTGTACCATACTATTATTAGGGTGTGGAGCTAAAAGCTTCATTGATGTAGACATGGAGGATATTGCTGAGTTGTAGATCAACTGACATCAGTCTGATCAGCTGACGTTGGTCATATACAGTGAGAAGAGCAACCGATGTCGGTCATGGATCAGCCAGCGTCGGTCACCTCCAGGCAGACAAAGATCGACATTGGTCGCCTGTGTGGTTGCAGAACTGTCAGTTACATGAATAGTTAGTTAACGAACCAGTTGTTTGCATGTCAAAGGCCAAATATAGACTTGAAGCTGTGGATCTAATTATTGTAATTAGATGTCTAATTATTGTTTGCATGAGATCTATATAATAGACTCATGGGCTGTATTGTAATTTGTGCTAGAGAGTAAGAGAGCAAGGTGTGTTCCTCCTAGTGCCACAGTGCCAAGTATGGGTGCTGGTTTGGAGAATCAGAAGGATTCTTCATGTATGTAAGATCTTGGTCAGCAGGTGTGCAAGGCCACATTTGGAGATCTAAATGGTAAGTAAGATCATTGATTTGCAGGTGTATGTGTGTGCAAGGTCTAGGTTTGCAGGTGTGCAGAACTAGGTTGATCTACAGGTGGTAGTAGGATCAAAGGTGATAGCAACACAACATGTAGCAATATCAGGTGGGATTTACTTGGAGTACGGTGTGTACTCGGTCATTGAGCAAAGAGGAAGGCAAGGTAGTTCCTTCCATAAGTAAGATCATTTGAGTTGCAGGTTGTTGCAAGTTCATGGGATATTTACTTGGAGTACATTGTGTACTTGGTTGAGTATGTGTGTATACTCAGTGTACTAGTAGTAGTGGATACTGACTAGTTGGAGGTGAACACCAACTCTATGTTTGAGTTGTGTGTTGGGACCATAAGAGAGAGATAACTCTTGAAGGTGAATTACTAAACACTTGGTGTGGCGAACCTGTAAGGTGAAAGAGTGTGGCGTCTCTTTGTTGTAATTATTTTATGGAAGAGTATTAATACAAGTTGTGTATTATCTCTCATATTCTATGTTATTTCTGAATTCTAGTTACTTGTGATTCTGGTTTAATTCCACATGTAAGTTGCTTGTATATGGTAATCAATTCTGCTTTCGTGGGTTCCTAATAGTTGGTATCAGAGTTAAGGTTGCAGGGAGCAGGTTTGTGTTTGGTTATAGGTCACTCTCAGGGGTTTTTGATTGAGTGGGAGTATAGCAATGGCAAAAGAAAGTAAACTAAGAATGGAGGAATTGAAAAGCATGAATGGTCAATTATGGTGTTATGGAAAGAAAGAGCAGGTAAAGAAAGATTGTTGGTTGGTAGCAGATCAACATGAAGGAAATGAAGAAGTAGATGTTGTAGGTGTTGTTGCATAGGATGCTCTAGGATGTTTCTTGGATAAAGTAGAGTCTTGGTTTATATATTCTGTTGCCTCTTTCCATGGAACCCAAAATAGAGGGGTTGGTGAGCCTTGTCAAAGTATTGGCAAAGGGGAAGTGTGGCTGAAATTGCAGGCAACCAACACATGGGTGTTGAAGAAGGTCATGCAGGTCCCAATCTTGAAGATGCGGCTAATTGCTTCAAGAAATTTGGGTTATGAGAGATGCACAAGAACTCTCACAATAGATTCTTGGAATGTTACCAAGGATGCACTTGAATTAGCATGTGGTAAGAAAGCAGGTACTCTTTATCTACTTGCTTGTATTACTGATTCCACTTCTATTGCACAGGTGTGGATTTGTAGGGATGGTCACATAAGTGAGAAGGGAATGGATGTTCTTAAGACAAATGCTAAGAGTTCAGATTTAGAGAGCATAGACCAAGATTTCTGTGAGTAGTGGGATGTTACAAGAAAGGATTGTGTTTATTACAGGAAAAAGAAGACTGATGTATTTGAAAAACTTAAGAACTGGAAAGCCTTGGTGTTCTTGGAGGAGATGATGGATATAGATCAATGGATGGGGCTAGATACCTCTGAGCAGGGCAATTTGGATAGGGTTTTGATTCAAAGTAAGCTCATGGGTAAAAAGTCATCACTCACATGCATACACAGATACCGGCATCAGTCAAGGGTAACCGATGTCAAACAGATAGGTGCCAACATCAGTCATGTGCAGACTAGAGAAGTCGGTGGTGTTAGGTAGGAGGAGATCAATGTCAGTGGGATAACTGGCATCGGTGACTTGGACAGTCGCATGGAACCGACGTTGGTCAGATGCAGACTGTGTGGTGATCAAGGTCGGTCACTGAGATGGATTTTGGGCGGACAGCAAGCTGTCAAGGAGTCTCAAATGCCCATGGAGAGGACTAAAAGTGTAAGTAAGCCTCAAATTTGTTGTTCCTCTTCTTTATACTCATTGCTTATTGTAGAGCAGGAAGGATCCAAGAAACAGTGGGAGCATGGCATGAATAGGATGTAGAACCAAATGGGAGATTTGGTAAGGTTGCCAGCTGGTATGAAAAGCACTGAGAGATGAATGGATTCCTTGGTTAAAGAATAGAGAGAATGGATATGTGAGATGGAAGGCTAGGGCATATGGTCTTGAGGAAGCTGCAGGATAGTGATATAGGTTTTGATAGGTGGATGACAAAGTAGGGCTTTAGTCAATGTCAGTGTAACCATTGTGTTTGTCTTACCAGGTGGATGATGATTGCAACATTATCTTGTTACTGTATGTGGATGGTATACTAGTTACAAGTTCATACATACAAGGTTTTGTTGAGCTAAGGGTAAGGTTAGTTCAGTGGCATGTCATGAGGAATTTGGAGCAGTGAAATTCTTTGGCATGAGAGACATGGAAGATCACAGGTTAATTTTGTCTCTAGTGGGAGCTGATGTGAATCAAGTGTTGGTGAGGTTCAATATGCAGGATGTAAAATTGGAGCACACCAAGGGCTGGATAGTTCAGTGTCCAAAATCACATGAGGTTTGGTATAGACCTGAGTTTTCCCCAGTAGTAGGAGCTGTCAGAAAGTTAGGAGCCAATTTAGGGAAGTGTGTTCTCAGGTATTTGAGAGGGACTAGCAACAAAGATTCATGCTATGCAGGGTCAGGACTTCACTACATGGGTTTGTAGGTTTGGATGTGGCAGGTTACTTGGATGACAGGAGGTACACCATAGGTTGTGTGGTGGTTGGTCTTCAAGATTGAGCTTGAAGAGGGATACAAGCTAGGAAACAAATTAGACAGTGTACAGGTATAGGTACAGTGCAACTATTTATCTCCAAGTGGGAGATTGTTAGGGTGTGGAGATAAAAGCTTCATTAATGCAAATATGGAGGAGGTTGCTGAGAGGTTGCTGAGTTGCAGATCAATCGATGTTGGTCTGATCAGCTGATGTCGGTCATATATAGTGAGAAGAGCAACCGACGTCGGTCATGGATCAGCCAACGTTAGTCACTTGCAAGCAGATAAGGACCGACATCAGTTGCCTATGTGGTTCCAGAACTATCAGTTGCACAAATAGTTAGTTAATGAATCGGTTGTTAGCATGCCAAAGGCTAATTATAGACTTGAAGCTACAGATCTAATTATTGTAATTAGATGTCTAATTATTGTTGCATGAGATCTATATAATAGACTCATGGGTTGTATTGTAATTTGTGTTAGAGAGTAAGAGAGAAAATATTAGCTCCTTCTATGTGTGAAGAGAGCAAGGTGTGTTCCTCCTAGTGCCACAGTGCCAAGTATGGGTGCTGGTTTGGAGAATTAGAAGGATTCTTCATGTATGTAGGATCTTGGTCATCAGGTGTGCAAGGCCATGTTTGGAGATCTACATGGTAAGTAAGATCATTGATTTGTAGGTGTATGTGTGTGCAAGGTCTAGGTTTGCAGGTGTGCAGAACCAGGTTGATCTACAGGTGGTATCAGGATCAAAGGTGACAGCAACACAATAGGTAGCAATATCAGGTGGGATCTACTTGGAGTATGGTGTGTACTCAGTCATTGAGCAAAGAGGAAGGCAAGGTAGTTCCTTCCATAAGTAAGATCATTTGAGTTGCAGGTTATTACAAGTTCATGAGAGATCTACTTGGAGTATGTTGTGTACTTGGTTGAGTATGTGTGTATACTTGGTGTACTGGCAGTAGTGGCTACTGACTAGTTAGAGGTGAACACCAACTCTGTGTTTGAGTTGTGTGTTGGGACCGTAAGAGAGAGATAACTCTTGAAGGTGAATTATTGAACACTTGGTGTGGCAAACCTGTAAGGTGGAAGAGTGTGGCGTCTCTTTGTTGTAATTCTTTTCTAGAAGAGTATTAATACAAGTTGTGTATTGTCTCTCATATTTTGTGTTATTTCCGAATTCTAGTTACATGTGATTCTGGTTTAATTCTGCATGTAAGTTGCTTGTATATGGTAATCAATTGTGCTTCTGGGTCCTAACAGTTGGTATCAGAGCATGTTTGTTGTTCTAGGTGCCTGACAACTATAATTCAATCTAGACAACTCATCACTTTTTGAAATTAGGAGATTATTGATGATGATTTAGATTTATATGCATTCTTTGTATGAGCCTACATAAATCATCTTATTTAGAGTGTTATGGTTAAAATGGGTCAAGTATTAACATGTGAACTACCATACTTTTACAACATTTTGGGTATTTAGAGAAGGATATATCTCTTACATACATAATTATTCATGGATTTAGTGGCCATGATAATATCTTGAATATGGAGATTATACTTCCACTATAAGTTGGGCCAACACATGTGGCCACTAGATTCCTAGTAGTACCTAGTACATACACATTTGAAATGTTATTAGGTAGGATATGGATAGAGAAATTACAATCCATTCCATCCACTTTACATAGATTATTAAAAAATATACATGAAAATTAGGTGATCACAGTTGAGAGTATTTCATATGAGTATCATCTACTTGTCCCACAAGTAGTTAAACCATAGTTACCAGTTAAAACATAGTTACTAGTTATAACACAATTACCAATTATAACACAATTACCAGTTATAGCTTTGAGCATAGTTCCTACTAGTAAACTATAGATTTTAATGGATCCACTAGGGTAGGTGAGGTATAATCCTATAATGTTACCACATATGCATACTCTACCATTGAGACTATTATTATGGAGATCCCTATGTCAGATATATGTTGTAGATTCTATAGGGCCTCCATCTACTCATTTTATTCTAAGATAAGCATTATTGAGTTCATAGGGTTATCAACATAGGGCACCTATGCCAACTACAACATCTCCTACCATATGGGTCTATAAGACCCTTACATTTCACATGACACCAAAGTTAGTTTCATAAATTCATATCACCACTTCATAGGTAGGGCCAAATATAGATCACTTAGTATAATAAGTTTTGGGACCATAGTTACATTTTAATACAACACACATGATCACTCTTTCTTTTTTTTTGGCATAGGCCACATTAATAGTGAGTCTCCCATGAGACTCATCGGTTAGTATTGTTCCTCCCTTATTGTACACATTTTCCTTATTTCTTACTCGTATATATCTTCATTTTCACATTCCTTACACATAGCTTATATCCAAAAAATAAGAAAAACAATATACTATGCCAAAAAAAAATGTTCAAATATTTAATTCGAAGGCATAAAATTATAGATTGTATGCATTGCCATGTTACATTTCTTATATTTTCTAGACACCACATATGTTATCTATCTTAGTATAGTTACTTTAATCATACATACATGCTTCACTTTTTGTTATCAAGTGCTTGCAGATTGTTATAGGACTTAAGTCCACTAAAACAATCTAAATTTGCTATTATCTACCCACTAGGGCATATACATTGATACAAGGGTTATTTATTTGACACATTCACTCATTTGGGGAAACCTTATACATAGTTTTTATTAATAAGTTACATGTTTATATAATTTACATCATAGCTTTAACATTATTAAAATCTTGATATTCATCATGTTACACTTAGATTATTTTCCAATTATTACTACTTTAGACTCAATATATATACATATTAGCTCTTACACATAGTTGTATTACATGTTCATGAATAGTTTAATTTCTAAATTTACTAGTTTAGAATTGATTGTGTCTTTATGATTCTTCTATTCAAGGACATTTGAATATGCCATTGCTCTTTGGATCTACACAACTTATTTTCATAGTATGTATGCTTTATGTATACACATAATATTTTTTTAATTCTAATGATTACTAACACTTTATCTCTTGCAAGAACCTATTAAGTTTAAATCTCTCTGAGTGCATGCTTCAAAGGGTGCATCAAAAAAGGGGTGGGAAGAACATTGGTGTTTTGAAATATTTTTGTGGCTTTGTATCATTCCTACCATTTGTCCAAACAATTAATATAAATAAAAAAAATTATACATACTTCCCTAAGCCTTGTCTCCTCTCTTTCACATTATTCCAAGATTTTCACTAACTTCCTTATCACCTTCCTAAGCCTAAAACCCTTTTTGATAGTTTACAATATAAATTAAATTAGATCAACTTTGTATTATAATTGATACTTATTTTTATCAATTAATAATATAGAGTCAATTGGGATAACTCTGTATTCTAATTGATACTTTTTTTTCAATTAGCTATACAGAGTCGATTGGACTAATTTTGTTACCTAAAATTTTGGAAAGGATTAGGGTTAAATTCCAATATATACACACATACATTTATACCATTTAGAAAGGAAGAGAAGAAGAATAGATGTATATTTCACATCTTCTTATCCACCATTCTACTTGAGAAGCATAGGTTAGGGTTTCATACTTTCTTTTGAAATATGGATGTTGTCTTGTGGAGAAGTATCTTAGATGCATTGATAGGTTGTGTAGCCTAGAGATGATTAATCCTTGTCATCCTTACATACCAAAAAAACCTCTTGTGAAACACCTTGGGAAAGGGAGAGATTAAGGATCGAAGGGTTCATATTTAGAGGTAAGTATTCCTAACTTTGTTCCTCCTTTGAAAGAGTATATAGATATGCATTTGTACTTTTCTCCCATGCATTAAGATTTTATATACATTGACATGATTATATGTCTTCTATGCATGTTTAATTTTTATGTTTATTACTTCCACTTTATTCCACAAGATTTGGTGAACACTAGATTAGATTTACTTTTCATTTATCATTTGGACATTAGTGAATATTAAAATATAGGACCTAATTAGGGTTATTACATAGTTTTACTTGACTAGAGGATTTGAAACCATACCTAGTGATATTATTGTGATAAGATACCTCTTGGATAGGTCTAGAAGATCCATCTTAGTCATGAACTTGAATATATAATGTATCATCAATCAGAATTGTAAGTAGAATTTATATTCTCTGAGCTAGGATTGATTTATAGATCAGTTACATTTCCCTTTGCATACATTTTGGTGAACCCAATATGAACCAAACCCTTATAGGTTTTATTTCATGCCATCATTTTTTTCAATACATAGTTGACCCATATGATCATGTATACTTATAGGCTATCTAAGTTTCATCATTTACAATACACAGTTGACCTATACGACTGTGTATCCTTTTATCCTATCTCAATTTCATCATTTTTTTCAATACACAGTCGATCCATATAGTTGTGCATCCATTTAGGATATCTCAATTTCATCATTTATATTACATAGTCAACCTATATGACTATGTATTCTTTTGGACAATAAATCACACTTGACCTATTCCATTGTGTCTTTTTGCATCCTATTTAATCAATTTTTATCACATATTTTGTCGACCCAATCAACTATATACCTATTATCCTATATTTTTTATGTGTTCCTAACTTTGTCCCTATTTTTTTTATTTTTTATTGATATCATAGTCTTCTTTTAAGCATCATTAAATCCTCTATCATAATATTTTTGGACATCCTTAATCTATTTTGACAATATATGGGATATTATTTCCTTCCTACCTTGGGTATCCAAGAGGATGCTCACTCTTGGTGAAAATTTTCATCACATCATTCTAAGTCTTCTCAATCTTAATCAAACCCATACCATATAGTCAATCTATAAAATACTCAAAGATATATCCCAAATCATGTTAATTATACTCCATATACCACTTTTACACCTTTTAAACCTTAAAGTAATAGACTCATCAACACATCCACTTCACAAGTTGTAAATAAACATTATTTTCCACCTATTAAAACCAATTATCATGATCCTCGTATTACACCCATAACAATAACACCTAGCATCATCACTTAACAAAGTAACATGGTTAAAATTAATTAAACTAATGACCTAGGTGATTACTAATTCTTCAAAAACCTTGATGACAATACCATTCTCAATATTAATAATATTGGTGGATTTACCAAGCTTCCTTCTTCTTCTACCACACTTAATAAAATTAACACTAATGTTGGGAATCTTCTTGCCAATACAAATGTTGGGAATCCTCCACCCAATACCCCTCATCCCACAAAAACTAATAACCCTCCTCCCACCAACACTAATAATCTCCCTCCTAACAACACTAATATCCCACCTTCAAATACTAATGAAAAAATCAACACAACTCAGATTATTGATCAAATTATTCAAAAAATAAACATTGTGCAAACAAATACCCATTCCCAAATGATGTAAATACAACAAAATTTATTACACATGACTAGTCAACCACCTCAAGTCATCATGTCTCAACCAAATCAAAATTTTATCCCTCCTCCTCTTAGAGATATCAATGGGAATATCATCCCTCAACCTCCAATGCATAAAAAATACTTCAACAAATTTAAATTTAACCTTTATCTCCATTAATTGAATCCATATATATTGGAAACATTTCTCCAACTATCACATATGATGAGACTAAGGACCCTACTATCTTTCTTAAGTATTTTGGTAATCACTATAAGGAATGGTTCCAATATAACACCTTTGCTACTACCAAGCTCTTAGCCAAAAACTTTATTGGTGATGCACCTAAATGGTATAACCAAATTACTATACATTACATCTCACAACTAGAGGATTTAGTCAATGCTATAGTGAATAAATTCCAAAATGATGACCTTCCTAAAAATTACCTTAGTCATTTTATCAATGCTAAGTAACTTCCTAATGAATCATCTCATACTTTCATCAAATCATTGAAGTATCTAGATCACAAAGTGGACCATAAAATGAATGATGATACTCTTTTATAAATATTTTTTACTACTCTTAAATCTCCCCTTAAATACAAATTTTGAATATTTACCCTTAAAACTTTAGAAGAAGCCTTAGACCGCAAAAAAGGTAAGACTTTCTTATGACTCAATTTGAAACACTTAAAAAAAATACTAAAGAACCTTTCCATTAAGTTTCTCATAAAATTGATTCATCCAATCCTCCCCAACCTTAAAATGGATCATCCAATTCAGACAATTTTGACCCAACCCACCTTCCCTTAAGTCTAGAACAATATAAGAATAAATTACCACCCTCTAAACCCATGAGATTTTATCCTTCCAAACATCATTTAGAATGGTACAATCCTAATAAGTTTTGTTGTTGGTATTATACTATAGGTCATTATAATGAGTCTTTTATTGATTTTCATTGATTAATTATTGCTTTATTACTTGGTCCACATTTCAATCTTGCTACTCTAATAAAAAAATATTATCAAGATTATATTAAAGCCTCATAAATTCAATTCAATCTAAAGAACCAAAATCACATAAACATTAACTACCTAATGATCAAAATAAATAAATAATACCTCCACCTCATCTAATAAATATTTTCCAAAACATAATTTATCCTTATTCCTACACTAATAAGGAAAGGATGGACAACATGAACAAATTCAAAAATGTGGTTGCATATGTCCAACCTCAACCTCATATTTTTACTTAATTCCTACTCCAAGACACATATACTTTTATTTCACATCCTCATATTTGATAAAGATGTTAGCATATATTTTTATTGTTATGTTTATCTCATGTTTCTTTATTTTTTTGCAATTTATTTCATTTATTTTTAATTTAATGGCACCATTATTTTGGCTTTGGTTCCTTAGTTTGGTTTTATTACACATTAAATTTGGATTTTTTTTTTCATTTTGGTTCTTAGATATCTCTTTCAATATAATATTTTTATGTCATTATTTGCCTTAGTATATTTATGATTATTTTCCCCTTTCTTTAACATTCATCTCATTAGTGTTCACCTTATGAGTTGTAGTGTAAGAACATGGATAGGATCATGCTTTCCTCAGAAATCACCACATTAAAACATCATTAAATTACTTTCCCATATTTTGGGATGAATACTACTTTCATTGATGTTTGTGCTAGAACCATTATAAGATAGTACGGCTTCTATGATGACATGACTATCATATCATAGCCCCATCCCTTTCATATCACTATTTTACCTCCTTGTGATCATTTAAGAGCATATTAATCATTATATCACTTATTATATAGATGGATCTCTCATGATCCCCATATTTACCTTATTTACTTTCATTTAAGGCTCACATTGGTAAATTTTGAGAATGCACACTTATTTTTGGGCAAGTCTTGGAGTCTTTAGACACATTGGTCTTTAGGTCCTTTTATCTGGTAACCAATTGTAATCTCTCATGTGTTTATCACCTATTTCACTCATGATTGGTTTTCCAAATCCATATGGAGGAGGAATATAAAAATATAAAAAATTCAAAATTCAAAATTGAAATCATAGAATACAAATAAAAAGGCAATGATTAAAAGGCAAAAATAATATTAAAAGTCAAATATCACCAAAAGATATGATCTATATTTGGCACATATCTTATCTTAGTCGAAGCTCAAAATATAAAGTTGGATTCATTATAGATCCAAGGTCTATTTAGGTGTGGTAGGCCAGTAGAGTAGGGCATGTGGTCTCATTATATCACATACTATCTAGTGCAACCTATTTCTCATGCAAGTATTAAATATTTAAAGTATATTTATGACTCTGTAATAGGTAGGGAACACATTATTAGAAGGTAGGTCCATTTGATCTCTAATTAATATAACCTTAATGGGTTGATATACATAATTCAATTATTAGCCCAATATTTGAGTTCATTATTCAGAGTATCCTGCATCCTTGGTGTTGATAGTTCTTAACCTGTATTACTTGCCTAGTGTGTCTCATTCTTGCTAAATATGTTCACATCACCCATGTGGCACCTAACATTCCCTATTTACATCATATTTTCCTTATATTATCCTTGTTGGATATTGATTTTATCTAATCACCTCCTTGATCACCCCTACCTACTTACATCTCTTGATTTATAGTTTGTGAGTTACATTGTAAGACCTTGGATAGGACTAGGCCTTCCTCACAAACACCTTTACACCATTTTTTTTACCACACCATCTCATTATCATACTAATCATGTCATTAGGTGGTTGTGTTTTCCTACATTTTATTTTAGAACAAGCACTAAGTTTGAGTTTTCATCCTTTAGAGCTTTTGATTTTCATTTATTCATCATGTTCTTGTTTTATTTTTGTGGAATTCACTTATCTTACATATGAAATTTTACATTATTACATGTTTCTCTTTATGTATGAATTATTCATGATTGTCTTACATATTGAATTACATTTAATTTTATATTATTTATGATTTATTCATATTGATTTGACATATTTGTATTACATCTTGATTTAAATTTCATTTTCAGTTAATTGTGTTTTATTTATGTTTGATTCAACATGTTTATCTTATATAAGGTTACTTTTTGCTTGATTATATATATTTTTTATAGTTTTATTGCATTGATATTTCATTTATAATTTATGTTTTACATGTTTCCCAATGAAATTTGGTGTTCTACAATCATTTATCCTTCCATTGTCATCATTTTATCATTCACATGCTTGATCGTTTGGTTCCAACCTTGCCTTAACAATCCTAATTTTCTAAGTAATTCATTATTACTTTAACCATATTACATACACACATATTGCTTCTATTATTATCCTTGTATCCCTAGGGTTTCTCAAATGCAAGTATTACACCCTCCACGATCAAGACTAGGATATTTAGATGCAATCACTCAATAGAAAGGTAAGTTAAGGTATGTGTATGGTATTTTTAGTTACTTTAATTTCATTTAATAATTAATTTATGTATGTCTTTTTTATTTATTTCAATTTCATGTGTTTCTATGTTCTTTCTCAAAGCGCCATCCCCTGTTACACTCATGTGACACATGATGAGCTTTGAGTGGGGCATATGTATACACATAACATTTTATTAACTTTACCACTCACTAAAATTTTCTATTTTATAGGAACCTATCAAGTTTAAATCTCTTTGAGTACACACCTTAAATGGTACACTAGGAAAAGAGTGGGTAGACTATTGGTGCTTCAAAAGATTATTGTGGCTTTGGATCATTCCTACCATTTGTTCAACCACTTGATATCAAGACAAAATTATCCTATGTATTTTCCTAAGCCTTATCTACTTTATTACACACTCCTATAAGATTCTCAATGCCTTAGCACCTTCATAAGCCTAAATCCCTTTTTGATAGTTTTAAAATAGAGCCAACTAGGTTGACTCTATATTTTAAATGATACTTGTTTTTATAAATTAATAATACAAAGTCGATTGGGCTAACTCTGTATTCTAATTGATAGTTTTTTATCAATTAACAATACATAGTTGATTGGGATGACTCTATTAGCTAAAATTTTGGAAAGGATTAGGGTTAGATTACACTATATATACACATCCATTTCCATAATTTAGAAAGGAAGATAAGAATAAGAGATATAAATTGTGCATCTTATTATCCACCATTCTAGTTGAGGAGCATAGCTTAGGGTTTCATACTTTCTTTTCGAGATACAGATCTTATCTTGTGGAGAAGTATTTTGGATAAATTGATAGGTTATGTATCCTAAAGATGATTTATCCTTTTAATCCTTACATACCATAACAACTTTTGTGAATCACCTTGGCCAAGGGAGATATTGAGGTTCAATGAGTTTATCCTCAAAGATAAGTATTCCTAACTTTGTTCCTCCTTTGTAAGAGTATATAGATATGAATTTGTACTTTTCTCTCATGAATTAGTATTTTATATACATTATCATGATTATATGTCTTATATGCATGTTTATTATCCCACTTTGTACCATAAGCTTTGGTGAGCCCTAAATTAGATTTACTTTGATTTTATCATTTGTACATTAATGAATATGAAAACATAGGACCTAATTAGGGTTATTACATAGTTTTACTTGACTAGAGGATTTTTAACTCTCCCTAGTGATATTATTATGGTAATAGATCCCTTGGATAGGTTTAGTAGATCCATTTTGGTCATGACCCTAAATATCTAATATATAGACAATTATAAGTGTACGTAGGATTTATCTTCTTTAAGTTAGGATTAATTTATAGATCAGTTCCATTTCCATTTACATACACTTTAGACATGTGCCCATGTCTTTATTTGTGCCTTCTTGATTGTGTATGAGAACATTTTAACTTGTCCTTGTATCTATATCTAAGCCAACTTGGTTATTGTTTGCATATGTGGACATTTTAACACATCCTTGTATGTCTTTCTTTATCATATTTAGTGACATGGATGCCCCTTATATTGTGGCCCATTGGCCTAATTTACATACCTCATGTATGTTATATTTATGATTTATTATATGCGTCATGGCCATGACACTTGTCTCTTGATTGTTTCACACTCTAGTTTTATATGTCATGTGGGACCTCATGCATTTCCCCTTCCTACTTAGGTGTCATGATGGACATCATGTCCCATCCCATAGGTATCCACTCAATTATTAATTAGATTTAATATTACATATATTTTTATATCTATCTTGATAGTCTTGTTAATGTTAGACATAACATAAATCACACATTACAAACTTATGCTCAGATTATCTTACATTATGATGTTATGTATGCACATTATATTAGATTATTATTTAGATATCATATATGCTCTAGGTAACACACATATTGTATTGATTTTTATTATGAGGATATTTATTTAATAGGATAAATAAATCCCCTAAAAATAGTGGAATTCATAAAGGTTTATCATAGAGATCAGGCTCCCATAATGCACTCACAGTACATTTTCAGCACACAAGCTTAGATTACATAAATTTGACCAGGTAAACACAATGGAAAACAATGACACATAAATTATCTTAGTTTCATAGAAATTAAAATAGTCAAACATTATCACCTAAATTTGGAAATTAGAACCAAATATCACTACTATCCAAGATATGGTGCTACTGTCTAGTATCCTTAGTTTCAAAAAATTATAGATTGACTAGAAAATTATAGTAAGTGTAATCCAAGTTTGTATAAGTTTAGTTATATATTTACAAATTTTGGCTCTGTTTAGCTTAGATTCATACTAGATTACTTAGATTAAAGGCATCATGTATGACACAACCATTCCCATTTTTAGTTTAGATACTTAGATACATATTATTATAACTTAGTCTAAAATCTATATGCTCAAATATTAGATTTGGGGGCATGTGTTTGACACATTATTTTCATTTCATCACTTACACATTAATTTATTAGATGGAATAACAAATTCCATTTCATTATCTACACTATATACACTAGACATCATATTCTAGGTTACACACCAATTTAATGCATTACACCATCTATAGTGGTTTGCATTCTTGAGTGGCCCATAACTACCTAATATACATGAGTGATCATAAATCTAACATCTCCACATAGATATATCTAGTTATAAATTTCTAGTTACATCTCATAATTTCAATTTTAGATGCATACTACACATGGGTAGGCAATGATGGAGTCATATTCTACTTAAGTCCTTGATCCACCTATATGAGACCATTAGTCCAATCCAATATATTCATAGGTCATGATCTACCAAACAAGGGTGGGAAATGATGGAGTCAAAAAAAGATTAATTTCTTTAGCCACCCACATATGAGGATTGAGCAAGCCATCAATTTAGTCTAAACTATTCACTAATTTATCACTATATGCATGCATGCACACATAGGTTATCTCTAGGTTTATGCATTATTTCATGTACCTAGTGAGGTGTATTCATTCCTTTCCTCTCCCTTTACTCATTTTTACTTCTTTAGTCAAATTTTTCTTTGATTTTGATATCTCTTAAGTAAGGACTAATATATGTACATTTCACTTACAAGACACATAATGGAGCATGCTTCACATACTTAAATATAGAATCATGGGCTTCACCTCTTAGGTAAGTCTAAGTATACTTATTTTTACTTTATCCTAGTCATTTTAATTTTCTATCTTTATAGAATAAAGGGGGGGGATGTAATCAGATAAAAATGAAACTTGAGTGCTAAGAGTGCTACTTGAGACCAACTATCCCTAGATTAGCCCTAGACTTATCCTAGGGCCTAATTTCACACTTATCTAACCTTTATATAGGCCAAAGACATCCATATTCATCCCCAAATCAATCTTAGACCATCAATTTTGCATCTTATTCTTTTGTATCTTAGGTTCTACCACTTTGACACTAGCTTCATAATAGGGATAGTAGTACCACATGGTGCTAGTGTCACAATATTGGTGCTACTATCCTTTTCCTCTTTTTTCCAAAAATATATATATTTTCAAATATTAGACCTCTCAGGGTCAACGTAAACCTCTTTTAGAATCCACACAAGCACCGGGATAATATAAATACATGAATTTAATCCCTCTAACCACTATATGTAAATTACATATGTAAAATTAGAACAAGTTTTACACAATTAAGGTTATCAATCCCTATTCTTCCCTACTTCTTCATACTACCATCTAAAGTATTCCTAAGCTCAAATTACTCAGATTTATAGTCTCAAACACATTTAAAGAGCTCAATTCAACCATTACAATACATTTACTTATACTTTCACTAGCACTTAGGTGGGTATAACTACATTATCCTTGATCCCTCCTCAGAGTATTGGTATGTAGGCAACTCTCAAAACAATGGGGCGTGAAGGATGTCCAACCTACCCCACTAATAAACACACTTTTATTCTTATATCAATTAGATGCCCTAATAATATGGAGTATTATGGTTTACTCATAAATTTAGTCAAAATAGGCCATCTACAAGTTTAAAAACTTGTGCATATAAGAACAAGACTTACAAACCCAGCCATAGGTACACCCATAAGCTCAATAGTCTTACATAAATGACACTACTACAAAAATAAGGAAATTAACACCACATAGTGCTACTGTCTAACTAGGGAGATACTATCCAATATGGGTTTTGACATCTAGATCATATTTGTGACACTCATACTAGTCTTTACCTCAATTTTTAGCCTCTATATAATCAGTCTCAGTCATCTTTGAGCTAAATTTTGATTTACATTATTTATTACTTTATTTAGAAAGGTCAAAATTAGTTAATTCTATAACAAATCAATGAATCTATTTATTACATATTTATACCCTAATTTACTATAATAATCTCTTTAACAACATAGGATTTACATTCATCTAAGTCTTAAAAGGTTAAAACACCTATATATTTTTCCTTATTCCCTTATGTTACATTATTTTTTAAAATCCTTGTTAGGTACCATTGGTGTTCTAGATTGCATCCTAGATGAATAAGGGGATTTTTCAAGTCTTCTTACTAAAATCAAGTCCAATATGGGACTGATCATAGGCTTTGGGTATCCTAATAATGGATCAAACCTCTAGAGAAGGTTGGTTTTGTTCTAGATCTATAACCTAAACTAAATCTAATCTAACACTTGATTAGAAAAGGGGAGAGAGAATAACAATAAATGTATGAAAGAATATAAAATGAGGTGATGCACTAGTAATTAGAACACTTATGCTTTGCATAAGATACACTATGACACACATTCAAGACCAAATAAGATCAGACTCACATAAGTATTTCATTATAAGGCATTGATTAGTTATCAAAATAGCATGAGAGGGTAGATATCCACTTTTAAGCTAAACAACAAACTATAAATTGCACTTATAGTGACCTGAGAGAGATAACAATCATTTCATGAAGGTGAGAAAACTCAAACATATACAAGGGACATACATTCACTTAAATACAATAAATGAATTCATAGGACACACTTCAATCTATCTTGCAAAATGATAGAATTCACTTTTTATTACATCAAAAGGTGTTACAGTACAAATTTTGGCATAGCCTAAGCAATCCAAAGCATAAGAGTATATTCTCTAAAATTTTAGATATTTATTATCTAAATCTTTTAGAGAGTGAGTAAGAGCCAAAATGTGGAAGAAGATGGAACATATATAGAAAAATGAAGAGAGATAGGTAACTATGATGTATTAGCACAAGTTCAAGGATTATACCTCATAAACTTATCAATAAGGAACAAATTTTGTAAAATAATTGAATGCTCATTAACCTTATCCATTCACTTGGTGTCATTATTAAAACTCCATGTCATTATCTATCTATTTTTTTGATGAGGACTATGCCTTGGAATTGATAGAATTATGCCACATCTACTTTGGGTGGCCATTGGTACCTATTTAACAAAAATGTGACCCTAATGATAGGTGAAACACCTCTCCATGATCATGTTTTACATATGTATTTTCTCCAATATTTAAGATAGGTCCATTAAAGGTGAAAACCAATCCAATTATTGGTTTTCACATAGTCATGATATCCATGAAAACCTGTAAACTACTCGATGTCTAGTTTAACACTATTAGTCCATCTTTGATCTCTATATTAGGCCCAAAAGACCTATTTTACATATGTGGATCTCTATGAGAGTTGAGAAGAAACTACATAGAGGATATTCCATCTAAAATTAATGAACATGTTAATGGAATGACCTTGAAATAGGGTTGATAGGTTTCAAGTTATCAACCAGAGGTCCTGTTTAGACTTTAATGGCAATTGAGCCTTATCCTTAACAATATTATCTATATGACTATGTCCTTTTTATGATGTTTAATTGAGATTAAATTTTGGGATGATGACCCTACAAGACTTATTTGCATTTTTTAAAAATAACTTCTTTGGTTTGACCTTACCCATCAAATATTATTGGGACCAATCAAAATGCTCTAACCTATCTTTACTCTCATTGGTCTCGTAGATCCCTATTGACTTCTTAAATTCTATCACACCATAAGATAAAGATATATGAATTAATATGGTTGATTTATTTCCTACCAATGAATATCCTTTGACATGTTGATTTGATTACACATTGTTTGATCAAGATGTATGAGCTCATGTGTACCATAGATCTCATTGGGCCCACTTTCTTGTCACTTTTTGTGCACCATTAAATCATTGATATGAATGAGCATTTATTATTAATCTAGCTCAAACCCAATATATTGTTATTAAATATGCACCATTAGATTTTTTCTTGATGAATCCACACTGTTCGATCTTGATCAACCTGTAGCATTTAAGGGCTTTAACCCAGGGACCTTTTGACTAGTTTAACCCCAATTTGAACCATTGGATTTATTTTTTTAGTATGAGATATAAAATAAATAATTATATATTTATAAAATTAAAAAATTTTAAGGACATTTTTAACCCAAATAGTTATTTTATAGATCTCAAAATTGACACTTACATGAACATCTTATGTTGTAGGTCTATCTTTCAAGCTCCATAACTTGAGCCAAAAAACTTGTACAGACTTGAATTTTTTATATATGATCTAGGTAACAAGATCTCCATGACATTGAAATATTTTTTCTTACATTATTTCTTGATAATATCTATAAATTAAACAAGCAACTTGTCTATTATGGTTCTTCATGATGTACTAATGACAATCTAGCTTCACAAAGCTTTTTCTTGAACTTGTGTAGCTCTAAATGATTTTTTGAGGCCTATGTGAAATTGTACCTAATATTGAATTAAATTTATTACCATAAAGACTTTATTGGATCCTTCTATTTTCCCTATAGATTAATCAAAATACACTTTAAGAAAGCTTAAAGTGTTTTCAAAATCTTTGTTATCAATATGAGACTATTAGACCACTCATTCCATCTAGAAATTTGTCCAAGAGATTTGATAATTTGATCAATTAGGATATCTAATTATTTCTCTACATTATGACATCTTAGAGACTACACTACATTTAGGCAAGTTTGCTATGTAGGCCAAAAATTGACTAACATCTTTGGTGACTTGGTTGGGTAGCATGTTTGTTATGCTTGAGAACTCTGACCATCTCTATGACTCTTGGAATATTTACATGACTTAAAGATATATTTTGTAATTTTAAAGACAAATAATTAAAACAAAATGGGAAAGAAACAAAATAGAAAGGGAAACTAACCTAAAAAACTAAGGACAACTAACCTCTCTAACAACTATGCAAACAAAGCACTTATTTGGGATAAAAGAAAAAGAAAATAATGTGTTATAACAACTCTTAGAGGGGAAAAATATCAACTAAATATGTATAAGGAACTTAGCTTCCTTAATATCAGTGCTTTAGATCTATCCCATTGATTGGGATAAGAAGATCTTCACCATCCATCTTTGCAAGCTAGAAGACATTGTAAGATTTATAGTAGGAGATTGTATATAGACCACTCTAGAGAGAGTAAAATTTTGTGTGCCTTCCTAGCTTAGATATATTCTAATCCCACTTGAGGACCAAATCTCTTTCTTGAAAACTTATTGAAGAAGTTCCTTTGTTAAAAGATCTCTTTACCATTTCTTGATGGGCCTCTATAGCCAACATCGATTAATGCCTTGTCTCTTATATCTCCATGAACTCAACATATCTAATTTTCATTAGATCATTCTCTAAAATATTAATTTGATGTGTTAGTTCCAAAGCAAGAAATTCAAGAAAAATGGGCATTCTTGCTTCCTTACCATATACTAGCTTGTATGGAAAATTATCTATTAACATTTTATGGTGATCCTATTAGCCAATAGAGATAACTTCAATTTGAGGTGTCATGACCTATGATTATCTTAAGTATTTCTAATAATAATATTTAAAAAATTATTTTTAGTGGACTCAAAATTCTATTACCTTGTGGGTAGATGCCCATCAATATATTACAAGCATCTAGTTGTATATTGTGGTTATCTACCTGCATGTTATGGGTTTTTGATTATGTTGTTTAGGTATCCACCTATGTATTTTGGGTATCTACCTATGTTTTGTGGGAATATACACATAATAGGCCTACATCCACCTGTAATAAGTAGGCGAACACCTATGGATTGATAGTGGATGGCACAATGAGGGAGTCCACATACATATTATAGATATGTATCTATTTTTGATAATATAAGGTGTCAAACAAGGGGCCGAACCCTTACAAAGCATCAAAAAGAAAACCCAGAGGTATCAACACCAAATCACCTCAAAATAGAAACAAAAAAGCCTGATAAACTATCATAGTCAACATAGACAACAAAATAAGCCTAAGGATAGTATGTATGAGGAAACAAAGAAAAGACAACATAAAGGAAACTAGATCTAAGGAGAAATATTCTCCCATATTTTATCCAAAGACTCCATAAATTCATCCATATTTTTGAAACTCTCATCTCTATCCTCCATAGCTATAGACTCAAGATCTTGCAACACAAAAATATTAAGTAACGTAGTACGCCTGAGCATAGTGGAAATTAAGTGTTCTAGTTTCTTTACATGACCTTTTAGGGAAGAAATGTCATTCTTATAATCATCATGTTCCTCTATCTCATCCATAACTTCCTCCACAAACATCCTTCTCCCTTTATTAGAATTAACCTTGGAATCACCCACAACACCACCAGAAGCATTGGTCTATTTGTTCCCATTCTTACCCTCTACATCCTCAAATATCTCCTAGATTTCAATAACCTTGGCCTCATCCCCCTGGGTGGATTCTTCAAAAGTATTCTATAAATAATCAATAAGTTTGGTTTTTAGTGTAGGTTTTCCAAAAATCCTCTTTGACCTCATAACACTAGAGGAAAAACCCTCCTTCTTATCCTTAGTAGACATATTAGTTTAATTGTGCAATCCCATAGGAGTACTACTAAGATTTTTAGGGGTCCCCACATCATCTCGCATAGTTTCCTCTTCCCCATCCCTAAGTTTACTTGCACTGATTTTAAGGACCAGAGTGTGGGTAATGGTCCCCATGGTATTCTCTTCATTATATGGAGAAAGGGAACCCCCTTTCATCTTATGAGAAGCAGGGGAAGGGCAAGGCTCTTTAGATACAATGGTATCATCATGTTTGGTAGAAATTTTGACATTATGAGACTGGATAGTCTTAGGCAACTCCAGAGCAAGGTAGAAATTATATAAGTAGAGAATAAGAACCTAGCATAGGGGAATGGGTTTATTGGAGGGTTTCTTAGCTAACTTCACTTTAACTCTAAAAACTAAATGCTCAAGAGAAGAAATAAAATAGAATGGGAAGCTAATATGAGCATTGCATCTAAAATGATTTAGTAAAGGAAGATGATAATTGTAGAACCTAGTAAATCTCCCCTCCAGAGTGAAGTATTTCATAAGGAGGAAACACAAATCATCCCATGGCTCTATTATCTTGGCCTGTTTGAATCCTCCCTGGTAAGGAACCAGTTCTTCACCTTCTCTAAGGAATAACTTCTAGTTAGAATGGTCCACCACTTTCACTTTCATTTATAGCTTGGTCCCCTTAAATGATAGGCCAATCACCATATAAATAACTTTCTCCAAAACCTCAAACCTAATTATCCTAATAGTGACTCTTCAGTTATGCCAAGTCTGAGTGAATTGCTTAGACAAATTTTCATCATAGCCATTAAGCCATTCCAAGAAAGGGTTGATGCCACCTTCTTTATAGTAGTGCCATACCATAGCATTATCCTTAAACTCACAATAGGAAATTGGATCCATTCAAATCCTATCTCCTCCCATTATAGCCTTCCAAATAAAGACACAAAACCCCCAAAACTAGAGATTCACAAATTTATTGTTAAAGGAGAGATTAACTATTATGATAAGAAATCTACACATAATATCATTAATAAGAGCCATCTTTTGAAGGATCAATTGAAGCCTACTCTTCCCATGCTCAAACATGATTATAAAGAGATATACATAATTAGTATATAATCACCTTGCCTTAACACAAGGGAGTAATTAATCAGAGATGACATTAAGTAAGTAAAGTTAAAAAAACATGTACTTTGAGATGTACATCAACATCTTCTAGTAAAACTAGTAAAATAAACTATCTTTCCTAAGATGATTAGTCATCATT
Source organism: Torreya grandis (assembly GCA_037957365.1). Classification (NCBI taxonomy): domain Eukaryota; kingdom Viridiplantae; phylum Streptophyta; class Pinopsida; order Cupressales; family Taxaceae; genus Torreya; species Torreya grandis. Next base: position 270,927 of record JARHVA010006821.1, read on the forward strand.
GACATGTCATATATTTTTGAATCAAGTACCTTATATTTAAAGGGATGTTATTAATTTGGCACCAACAATGTCAATTAGAAAATTGTTGACCAAAGTCCGCAAGAGCATCTGTAACCCTGTTTCCCTCTCTATATATATGAGAGAAATCAATTATGGGGTTTCACTATAGAAGGATCTATATGTCCACTATAATGTCTTTTAGTTTCCAACCATAATTAAACACATTAGTAACAACATCAATAATAAGTTTGAAATCCCCTTGAATGTGTAATTACCTAATATTAAGTGAAATAGATAATTTCAGCGCCATAGAAGAGTAGAGGCTTCAACATAATTATTTCTTTGAAGGCCTATCCCACTAGCATAGACATCAACCATGCACCCCTTGTCATCCTTGATAATCCCACCACCACTAGCCTTATCATCTACCTTAGATGTACCATCAAAATTTATTTTGAGCCAATTAGGCTTCAAGGGGATCCATTTGGTATTCAATCTTTGCAACTGTTTGAAATTATTATGAGCTAGAATCTGGTTTAGAATTCTCCATTTAGTCACAATTTTCTCCTCTTCTTGAGAAAGAGGTTTTTCCATATTTTTGATGTTATAATTAGTCACACTTTACATGAGGCTCATAGAAAAGGAATGAAGAACCTAAGAAGTATCCCTAACAGCATCCCTAAAAATCCTATTATTACGTTCTTTCCAAATAGTCCAAGTAAGATAGGGCAGAGTTTGGTTTAAAAGCTCAACCAACTATGGATGAGAGAAGGAAGGACACTAGTTAGAAATGGCTTCCCTAATATCAAAATTACAAATGCATTGAATGCCAAAATTCCTTAAAATAGTACTCTAAATTTCCTTGGCAAAATCATAGTGGAGAATTAAATAAGAGATAGTTTCCTCCTTCTCAAAGCATAGAAAGCACCTATTGACCAAGGTGAATCCCCTCTTCTGTAAGTTATCTGGAGTTAGTATTTTGTTATGAATAGAAGACCACCAAAACATATTAATTTTATGGATAAGTTTATGATTCCAAACTTTCCCCCAAATCTCATTGTTAGGCACATCAGGGATCAACAAGTGGTAAGTGGATTTAACAAAAAAACTACCTTTCTTATCTAGCCACCAATACATCTCATCTTCCCTAGGAAAAAGAAGGATTCTGACCCCCAATAACAAATTTTGGATAGAACGCATCTTAGGATAGAGATCAGGGTGATGGGTACAACACTCCAAAAGATTTTTCCAACTCCTTATACCATTGTTATTGTGAATATAATGACAAACTTTATTCCCAAAAAACTATGTAGCAATGCTAGCAATACCTCCATAATCACCTTGAGTAACCAGGTTCTTATCATTCAACCAAATGTCTTCCCAGAAGTTAATATAATTACTATGCCCTAGTTTCCATTTAAGCCAATGCTTGAGAAGACTTCTAGACTTCAACATTTTATTCCAGATAATAGATCCCTTGGGAAGCCCTTCTTGATGGAGAAAAATAAAGTGGTCATTTCCATGAAGATACTTAGCTTACATAATATCTTCCCACTCTTTATGGTTATGGATCAAATTCCATTTTATTTTGGATAGGAGGGATTTATTCATATTCCTATTGGATTTAATGTTAAGACCTCCATGGGAATTGGGAAGACAAACTTTATCCCAACTAACCAAGACATTCTCTATTTGTCTTCCACCCCAGTCCATAAGAATTTTATTTGAATCTGCTCTAATTTGTTAGCAATAAACTTAGGAATTTTAAAAAGAGACAGGAAGTAAGTAGGAATACCTTGCAATGAAGCATGTAGAAGCTAAATCTTTCTAGCACTACTGAGTAGCTTCCCCTTCCAACCAACCAAATTCTTTTTAGTTCTTTCCAAAATTCCATTCAAAAATCCTTGAGACACCTCCTTGACCATGAGGGGGAGGCCAAGGTAAATAGCAGGGAGATCAGCTTCAACACACCCAATAATATTAATGATTTTTCATTGAAGATTAGCTAGAGTATTAAAAAAATACACATTGTTATTCTGGAAGTTTTTGATTTGACCAGAGGATTTGGCATAGTCATTTAAAATATTCTTCCAGCTATGAGCTTCAACCACAGAAGAGATACCAAAGAGGATGTAATCATCCACAAACTATTGCACAGACATAGCGGGAAGGGAAGAAGCAAGTTTAATACTAAAAATTTATTTATGGGTAATTTTAAATTGAACATATCTCCCAAGGGCCTCAGCCATCATGATAAATAATTATGGTGAAAGAGGATTACCCTATCTAATCCCCCTTAAGGAAGAGAAAAACCCCCTAGGGATGCCATTAACTAGAACATAGAATTTAGTAGTGGAGATAGCCTCCCTAATAAGAAGGGATATTTTATCATTAAATCCAAAAATTTTAATGACTTTAAATAGGAATTTCCATGAAAATCTATCATAGGCCTTAGAGATATCTAAATTTAGGACCATGCCAGGGATTTTGCTCTTATCCATACAATGGATAGTTTCATGAGTGGAGATCATAGCATCAAAAATTTGTCAACCAAGGATAAAGCCTTTCTATGAAGGGGAAATAATTTTATCCAAAAAATGTTGAAACCTTAGGACAATAATTTTAGTGCACAACTTATAGATGGTATTACATAAGCTAATGGGTTTGAAATCATAGAGATGCATAGGCTTTGGATTTTTAGGAATAAGATCAAAAAAAGTATTGTTAATCTACTTTAGAAGTTTACCAGTTTTAAAAAAATCCCTCACAGTAGTAGTGACATTAGCCCCCATAATATCCCAATATTCCTAAAAGAATATTGGAGGAAATACATTAGGGCCAGGGGCTTTGAAGGGACCCATAAAAAATAAGACAATATGAACCTCCTCAGAAATAGGTTTTAGCATTTTAAAGTTATCTTCTTCAGTAATAAAAAAGGGATATTATCAATAAATTGGTCCACAATAATTCTATTATCAACATTATTAGCTTGATCCAACAATAAATTATAAAAAAATAATATATCCTGGTCCCCAATTTGATTGTCCTTAGTGATAGTATTGCCATTTTCTAGACATAATTTAGAGACAGAATTAGCCTTCATATGTTTCATGGATAAAAGATGAAAAAAGGTAGTATTCCTATCACCTTCTTTGAGTCACTGAACCCTAGAATTTTATTTCCAAAAAATCTCTTCTTTTCTCATAAGATTCTTCTAGTTAGAAATCAAATCACCTTCCTCCTATAAAATATCATCTCTAACATCTCCTTGAGCCATAAGCTACTGAAGATTAGCTAGTCTTCTAGATATATTTATTTTAGCTAAACACATTACCAAATCTATATCTATTCCACCCACAAACCTCCTATTTAATGTGAAGGATCTTTTTGACCAACCTAAACATTGAAGTAGTTTGAATGGGAGTTTGCCACCATTGAGACATAAGGTTTCTAAAATATTTATGTTTAATCCACATAGCTTCAAATATAAAAGGGAAAAGGCCACCCTTACACTATTCCTTCCAACTAAAGATAATAGGACTATGATCCGATATGGTTCTAGAAAGAGCCTACAGACTCATATTATGATGATTATCCCAGTTGCTAGAAATGAGAAATCTATCTAGTTTTACTTGAATAATTTGATCTCCTCTTCTTTAGTTTTACTTGAATAATTTGATCTCCTCTTCTTCTATTAGACCAGGTGAAATTATGATTTTGTAGCTCCATATCCAACAGCCCAAAGGAATTGATAAAATATACAAATTCAAACATGCTATTAGTATAATCAAGAATGCCCCCAAATTTCTTAAAAGGATATAAGGGAGTATTAAAATCCCTAGCAAATATCCAATGAGAATGAGGGGAGGTGGAAAGAGTATTACACAATTTCATCCATAATGAATTCCTTATGGTTCTAGTGTTCAAAGCATAAATATTTATTAAGGACCAATTTAAAGATGATAGAGAGAAGTTAACAACCAGAAAGTGCTTACTAGAAACAACTAGTGAGATCTGTATTTTAGCATCATTCCATATAGTGATAATCCCTCCAGAGGCTCCCATAGCTGGGATAATATACAAATTAGCATTGGGACATATATAATCCACTATCCTCTTAAATATCTCTTCATTCATCTTAACTTCCTAAAGTAATAAAATATCTAACTTATTATCCATAATATAGTTTTTCACTTTGAATTGTTTGGTGGGACTATTGAAGCCCCTCAAGTTCCAAGGTAGGATTCTCATTGGGAAGGTTTATGAGATTGGATCTCTAGTGTTTTTTGCTTACCAAAATAAATCTCCTTGGTGATCTCCCTTTTCATTATTTCTATGAGAGTTGGTCTTCCTTGTCTAGGGTCTGTTCCAACATCTGTTGACTTTCTATCCCTTCAATTATTTTCTTAGGGGTAATCCAATCCTCATGGTCATTACCACTACCATTCTGACTGATTTTATCTATCAATTAATGAATAAATATCTACTCAACAAGAATAACCTCCTTCATGAATTCAATCATGGTTATAAAAGAGGGATTCTACTTAAAGGATGTTTAGGAGGTCAAAACCCTAGAACTACAACTCTAATCTAAGAGTTGGGCCCTTTGTCCAAAAAAATCTAGGGCCTCATCACCTTCAACATCACCCTCTTCAATATGAGTATTCTATTAAACAATGTGATGGTAGTTATCTATATCAAGATTTTGATAACCTTTCTCCATGTCCTTCTCAGAATAATCTTTTGTGGTAACATTTTCCCCATTACTTCTCATTCCCTAATTAATAGGGGTGTTATATTTGGATGAGTTATCTTTAAATTCATTATTAAGGTCATAATTGCCTCCCATTTTATTCACCTTACAATGGGTCATTAAATGGCCTTTCTAATTACAAATTTGATAGAAATTAGTAGCAATCTCATAGAGGATTGGTTGGGTCTAAATCCCATATTTGGAGATTAATTTTATGGACATGGGAAGGGATTGGTGGATCTCCAAATTAACATAAAAATGAGCATACACACAATGGGACTTAGTCTGAGTGGTGTTATCCAAAGTCACATACTGACCAACGGTATTACCAATAGCAAAAAATATCTTTTCATCCCAAAATTCCAAGGGAAACCTTAGGAGCCTCACCCAAATGGGGGTAGTCTAGTTTAGATCCATGTTGGGATCAAAAATAAGTTTCCAAGATCACAAATCAAGTGAATGGGTGCCATAGATCCATGGCTCTCATGACATAACATCTAACATATCCTCTCTATTCATAAATTTAAATAAAACCAATCCTCTTGCCATAACAATGACCGACACACTGCCTTTAATCCTCCATCGATTAGCCACCCACTTTGTCACCATCTCAATATTAGGATGAAGGGAGAAAAAATTACCAAATAAATCAAGATCCATGGCTACCACTATTTTCTCAACCAAGTCATTAGGAATATCCAAAGCCATTCCTTCCATTGATTCCTTTTAGACCAGGACCCCCAATGCACCTATAGGGGAAAGAGACATCTTCCCAGTTAACACCTCTTTCCATCCCTTAAAAGGATCCTCACCCACAAAGTTTTGGGTCTGATATGCATTTCCCAAGGTAGTAACCTCCATCATCACAATTCTTTGTTGGGGTGTGCCAAACTCCGCTAAAACTTTTTTTCCCACCTCCCACTCCTCTCAATATATTCTAGATTAAATATTTTCAATTCATATGCTTCTTACATGCATATATTTGTTTTTTTCAAGTGTCTACTTACATATTTTGGGCATCCACCTATGATACACTTATGACAGCCCTTGATAAGTAGGTGGTTTCCTATGGATCACTAGTGGATGGTATAGTGATGGTGTCTTCCATATGTAAACTATTAGCATATGCCTATGATCTCTGAGCATCTACCATTGGTAACATCCATGAATATGGGATAATTATCCCACATGTATGGCTAGGAAACCTATCCCAATGGAGAGGCACTATAAACATTAAGCTTGACATGACCTCTTCATAAAAGATCATTGTGATCATACAACATTATGATTACCCACATTTTGCAGCTATGTAATGTATCACATTGGCATTCACCAATGTTATGTGGATGTTTTTATATGATGCGGTAAATCCCCATTGATGGTTTAAATAAAAACAATATATTTAAACTATAATTATAATTAAATAAATTTGTAATTATTCTTCTTTCAAACCTTTCAATTTAATAAAAATTATTTAAAAATCATAATTTATAAAATAGAGTAACCAATATATGCATAACCATTTTTTTCACTTTTAACATCTATAAACATGTATATGGAATCCATATATATTGTAAAAATATCCATCAACATGTAGCTAGCATCTATCTGCATACTTGCAACATTTATTTGCATAGTTCACCTTGTGGCATCACATGATTTGCCATTGCATCTATATGCCTTATGAAATGATTCACTACCATTGTAAATCTAATTCACCTAGGGACCAAATTTTTTTTTATAGGGCCCACTAAAATGAACCCTAGGTTGAAGGGACTCTAAATTTGTAAATCAAACCTTCATAGAAGTCCACAACATTGGTTTCATTGGCTTCTTTCAATCACACTACTTTTGTCCATCTAGTAAAATAATCTATGGAAGTTAGGATCCACTTATGTCTTGATCTTGAAGGGGAGTTAATAAGACCAATAAATTCCAATTCCCATTGTACAAAGATTTGATTCACTAAAATTGGTTAGAGAGGCAAAGCTACAAGCTTAACTTTTCCAACAAACATGTCATACTATCTGCATTTCTTAACCCATGCATGATAGTCACCAAATATATTTGGCCAATAATATCCACTTCTCATGATCTTATGGGCTATGATCCTTATTTAATAATGACACCTACCATGTATATCATGTAATTTCTCAAGAAGTCTCTATTTCTGACCTGGCTCTATGCACCTTAGAAACATGCCATTGATATCCTTTTTTAACAACACACTGTCAATAAGAAAAAAGGAATTGACTATAACATGAAATACCTTATCTTTTAAGGATTCAAATGAGAAGGATAAAAACCATATTTTAAGTATCTTAACATATCTTGGAACCAACTAGAATGTGAGGTGTGGTTAATTGTAACTTATTCATTATTTGACATCATAACCACCCCATTGGCCTCTTGGAAATCTTAGGATAGATGTTCACAATGTCCTTTACCTCTAATTAGCTTTGTGACCTTGATCTCAACATAATATTCCATGAATTTAGTTATCCAAATAACTCTTTTATCATTTATATCCTTGTTCAAGAGGAAATCCTTGACACTTGGATGTGCAGCCATCAAATGTATCTTATTATTGGACAACAAGTATCTAAATTTTTTAAGAGACTTTATGATTGAAAGTACATGCTTCTCAAAAAAATATTACTTTATTTCATATTCTTCTAAGCCTTGACTAAAGAATGCTATTATCTACTCTAAAGTATCTTTATTATGTTACATGAGATTACTTAAAATAGTGTCAATGTTAGCATAAGTATATAAAAAGAAATACTTTGTGAAGTTAGGGATTTGGAGTGTAGGAGCACTGAGTATAGCTTTCTTGATCTCTTAAAAAATTCTTACTCCTTCTTTGGACCAGATGAAACACCTACCCTTATTTAACATGGTTGTGAGTAGCCTAACTAAAGTATCAAACTCTAAAATGTATCTTATTATGAAATTGATCTTTTCTAAGAAGGTTTGCAATAATTTCTTGTGTTTAGGCAAGGAAAGTGTAAGAATTGAGTCTATTCTACTAGGTTATATGCTTTTACCTTGTATATAAATCACATGTCTAATAAGTATACCTTCATAACTAGATAAAATTCACTTTTTTGGGTTCAAAGACACCCCAAATTTTTTGCACCTTTCAAATATTTATTTGAGATTAATCATATACTCATCCTCACTATTAGAAAACACTAGTATATCATCTAAATAAACAAGTATGAGCTTGTTAAGGAAACCTTGAGATGCCATGTCCATATCTTTCTAAAAATTTACTCTAGAATCGGATAAACCAAAAGGCATATTTATATATGCAAATGTCCCCCACTTTATGGTGAACGCTATTTTTAACTAGTCTTCTTCTTTGACCAAAATATGGTTATAACCACTATAAACATCCAACAAGGAGAACCTTTATAAACTTGAAACTAATTGTAAAATTTACTCCATTGATGGAAATGGATAGTGGTATTTAAGAGAGGCCTTTTTAAAGTCACATAAGTCAACAAATAGTCTTATTTCACCCTTTTTTATATACTATAACAAGGTTTTACACCCAAGTTGAGTGCTTAATTTGAAATATTATAGCTGACTCAATGATGTTATGTAGCTTAGATTTCATCAAAGGTTCAATATTTGGGTTAATAGGCCTTTGTATTTCTCTAACTAGCCTAGTCTCATCCTTTTACTCAATGGTATGTTGAGCTAGAATTGGATCAAATATTTAAAGGTCATTGTACTACCATGCAAAGACATATATAAAACTTGAACATAACTCAATTAATGTTTCCTTCTCTGAAGATGTGCAAACTTTTCCCAAATTTAAGCTCTTACCAATTGTAATCTCCAATTTTTTATAGTGTTATTCATTGGTTGATAATTTATTTATTTATTTTATCAATTAATCATCTTTGATGAATATATTTTCAAGGGTGACCAACCCTTTAGGTAGCTTATTTATCTTTAGTTGCACAATCTGGTCACCATACTGCTACAAGTGTTTGTCTTGGTTTCTTAAGGATAATTTAGCTTCCTCTTTCAAGAACCTGACAATTTGACTATCATCTTCAAATACTTTCCAATTATCATGGTCTTCTAGGACAAAAGGTCTTACAATCACCTTTATATGTGATTCAACCTTTTCATTCTTTATGTCATTTGGGATATTGAATTATGACCCGATGGTAGCCAACCTATCTAAATTCTTGTTCTTAATTATTGATATAGTTTGAATATTGAAACATTGAAAGTTTTCAATTAAGTCCCATATTATATTCTTATAGGACTTAAGTGGTGGGTTATTTCATACATTAATTCCTCTTACTTGGTGAACTACCAATTCACTATCACCAAAGACTTGTAAAGTACTGACCTTCATCTTTCTTGCCCATTGCAAGCCATGCATTAATGCTTCATATTCAAAAATATTATTATAACAACCAAAATGAAAAATAAAGAGAAGATAAATAAATTTTATTAGATGGATAAATTAACATAATTCCAACCCTAGTGCCATGTTTGTATTGGATCCATCAAATTATAGTTACCATAGGCCATCACTAGGTTGATCATATTTTATCAATGTTGGAATTGATTTATAATTTTAATGAAGGTAATAGACACTGATAAATTATTTAATTAACTTTTAGGGATCATTTTCATGAAAATTAGAGGCCCACTCATCAAGAAAAAATTTGGGACTCCATCTAGAGGTGACTTAGTTTCCACTTCACCATTTCCTAGTACCTTGTATGAGATAACATAATTAGTGTTTACCATACTTGGAATATATGGATCTAAATGAAATATTGAAATAGGTTCAAAATTTATTTTTACATTGGTACCATACCTAGTCTTAAACATTAAATAGATCTAATCAGCTGACAAATATCCTCCAATATTTGAACTAAAGTCCCTTGAAAGACACATGGAAAAATAGGGAGGCAAGTCCACTATAATTACATCTTGTTGAATGATAACATTGGGCCAAGCATGTAATCTCAAATTTAGATCCTAAATTATGCCTAATATCTTTTTTGGTGACCCATCTAGTTTTAATACTAATTTGGTATTTGGTTCATAGATAAGATGAAACTTGTATGTAATTTGCTTGGGCATGATAGTGCTACTATCTCCACTATATACCATAAAATTATGGACTAAGCAATCACTAACTATTAAATAAAGATAAAAGGGAGGGGTTTCATTTGATTTGACATTGATTTTGTCTATCTTTGTCTTATTATGTACCTATTGATTAGGTTGCTTGGTAGGTTGGTCTGAATTGACCAATACAACTCCTTTTTAACTAGTTCTTTAGACACTATGAGATATGAAAGCTATTAAATGAGCATGTATTTTTGCCTTGGAATGGCAAGGGAATAACACATGATAATGTTAACATTTGATCTCTTCATTTTATCTATTATGATAAATTGAGCTCTAATAGCCTTTGGATGCAACTTTTTAACCACTGGTTATTCTCTAATTAGAGGTATTTATGGAACCTTCAATACCTCTGCATTCTCAATCTTCTATGCTATTGGAGTAGTAACTTTATCTTTGACATTATTTGAAAAAAAATTAGAAACACTAGAAGAATTATTCACATCTTGAGTTTTCTTAACTGCTCTTTTTAAATCTCTAGTCAGAGTTATAACTTGACTCTTTATGTTGATATTTTCAACAACTTGATTGAATGCAATATGATCATCTAATTGCCAATTAACATTCATAACATCAAGCTACTCTTAAAAATTTTGAGCCTCTCCTTGGAATGCCATATTCATGTCTTGATACTGACCACCTTAAAGAGATAAATATTCTCATGTCATTTATGGCATAGTAATATCTTGTGATACCAAGGCTTGATTTTGGATGTCATTTAGATTAAAAGGATGCTAACTTGAATCTTGCATCAAGATTTTTTGAGGAACAATAACTTTTGAACTGGATGGTATAGTAGGATTAAGGGTTGCATATGGCTTAATTTGGCTTATGGCTCCTTGATTTTGATAAGGTTACCTATTGTCCTTGAAACCTTGATAAGGAGGTCTTTGGTTATTAAAGGACTGATAAGTGTTCTAGCTTTGTTGATGATAAGGCCTACCTTGTTATTTTTGTCTCTTGAGTTGGACAATCTCATTCCCAAAAGCTTGTAGCATACTTTTTAGATCTCCAATCTCACTATCTTGATTAGAAGGGGTTATAATTTAGGATTTTAGAGATGGAATAGGAGCTATTGATGGAATTTGAGTAACATGAGGAGGAGGAACAAGTTGCAATTCTAAAAATATAGGAATTAGAGGCCTTGAAACAAGCTTACCAGCTTGTATCAAGCTATTTTCTTCTCTTATTACAAGTTCATAGGCATTTAGAAAACTATTACCACCCATAGACTATATCATGACACTAATATCAAAATATAGGGCCTTTAGATAGTACAAAAATGCATACTCTGGAAATGGTCTAACTAATTTAGGGATCCTAGTCCATGTATTTTTAATCTATGATTAAAATTAGACATGAACTCATGGGGGTACCTTCATATGGTAGTCAGTTGTTCAACCAAAGATAGATGATCAGACTTGTCTTCAAACTATTTGACTAAGGTAACACCTAAATAATCCCAATTAGCAATGGAAGTCAAAGGAATATTTCTATACCATTGTAATGCTTTTCCCTTGAAAAAAGTAGTAAATAGTCTGATAGCCATATTATGTTGAAAAACATTATGAATAGAACATAGGTTGGCAACATCGTAAATATGCTCAATAGTAGTAGTTTTATCCCATTCTCCTAATAATAAATGAATAATATTAAGGATAGACACATGAATACCATCATATTGGGCTAAATTTAGGGAACTACTCCTATTAAATGGAATAAATAGTTGATTCTTGACCACCATTTGGGCAAAAGGGATTTGGCTTATGGGGATAATATCTTTCACTAAAACAATAGGATGACTTGGATGTGAGAATTTATTTTAAGGATAAGTTTTGGTCTTATTGAATCTTGATTGTCTATAAGAAGTAAATGGTAGTTCAATGAATTCAAAAGGAATGCCTTTACTTGATGACCTTGTTGTAACCTTTGGCATGAAAACATTATTTGAAAGATGCTATGAGATCTGAAACTTGAAGTATCTTTAATTTTTGATGATGGTAAATGTCTCCTCATTTTTTCAATTTCTTCTCTTTAATCTTCAAACTTCAATTATACCAAGGAAACTTGGTCTCACTGGTCATGCCAAAACTATTGGTGTTCTAGATTACACCCTAGCTAAATAAGGGGATTGTTCAAGTCTTCTTACTTAAATCTTATCCAACATGGGACTGATCCTAGGTTGTGGGTATCTGAATAATAAATCAAACCTCAAAATAAGGTTGGATTCCTTCTGGATCTATCACCTAAAATAGATATAATATAACACTTACTTGGAAAAGGGGAGAGAGAATAACAACAAATGCATGAAAGTATATAAAATGAGGTGATTCACCAGTAATTGGAACATTTATTCTTTGCATAAGAGACACTATGAGACACATGTAAGACCAAATAAGATTAGTCTCACATAATTATTTCATAATAAGGCATTGATCAGTTATCAAAATAACATGAGAGGATAGATATCCACTTTCAAGCTAAACAAAAAATTGTAATTTGCACTTATAATGACTTGTGATATCTACCAAGCATTTCATGAAGGTGAAGAAACCTGGACATAGACAAGGAATATACATTCACTTAACTATAATACATGAATTCATAGGACACACTTCAATTTAGCTTGAAAAATTATAGAATTTAGTCTTTATTGCATCAAAAGGTGTTACAATACAAATTTTGGGATAACCTAAGTAAACCAAAGCATAAGATTATATTCTCTAAAATGTCAGAGATTTTTGGTCTAAAACTTATCGAGAGTGAGTGAGAGATAAAATGTGAATGAATATGAAACACACACACACACACACACACACACACACACACACACACACACACACACACACACACACACAAAAGAGAAAGAGGGAACTATGATGTATTAGCATAAGTTTGAGGGTGTTGACTCATGACCTTATCAATAAGGAACAAATTTTGTAAAATAATTAAATGTTCATTATCCTTATCCATGTACTTGATGTATTTATTATAAATCCATGTCATTATATATATGATCTGATGATGAGGACCATGTCTTTGAATTGATAGAATTATGCCACATCTACTTTGGGTGGCCATTGATACCTGTTTATCAAAAATTTAACCCTAATGATAGGTGAGACACCTCTCCATGATCATGTTTGACATCTGTATTTGATCTAATATTGAACATAGGTCTATTATAGGTGAAAACCAATCTAATTATTGGTTTTCAAATATTCAAAATATTCATGGAAACATATAAACTACTCAATGTCTAGCTCAACATTGTTAGTCCATCTTCAATCTCTGTATTAGTTCCAAAATACCTATTTTACCTATATGGAGATTTATGAGAGACAAGAAGCTACTGCACATGAGGATCCTCCATCTAAAATTAATGAACATGTCAATGAAATGACCTTGAAACAAGTTTGACAGGTTCTAAGTTATTAACCAGAGGTCCTATTTAGACTTAATTGGCGAAGAATCATTTCCCTTAACCATCTTATCTATATGACTATGTCCTTTTAATGATGTTATATCAAGCTTAAATTATTGGATGATGACCCTATAAGACTTGTTTGCCTTGGTTTAAAATGGCTTCTTTGGTTTGACCTTGCCCATCGAATATTATTTGGACCAATCAAAATGCTCTAACCTATCTTTACTCTCATTGGGATCACAAATCCCTACTAACTTCCTAACTTCTCTCACACTATACAATCAAGATATATGAATGAATGTGGTCCATTGATTTCTTGCCACCAAATATCCTTTGACATATTTACTTGATCATGCACCATTAGGTCAATATGTACACGCTCATGCATATCGTAGATCTCATTTGGCCCACTTTCTTGTTATATTTTTTGCACCATCAAACCATTAGTATGAATAAACTATGATCATTGATCCATCTCAGACCCACCCTCTTATCAATAAATGCACACCATTGGATTTATACTAGATGAATTCAAACTGTTAGATCTCAATCAACCTATATCCTTTTAAGGTATTTAACCTAGAGATCATTTGACTTATTTAACCCCAGGACGAACCATTCAATCTATGTTGTCAGTATGCAAGATCACATGGAACATTAGATCTTGATCAAATTTAAACCTTTTAAGGACCTTTTAAACCTAAATTATTACTTTACAGAGCTCAAACTTGACATTTACATGAACGTCTTATGTTGTAGGTCTATTTTTGAAGCTCCATAACTTGAACTAGAAAGCTCGTGTAGACTTGAAATTTTAAGGATATGATCTAGGCATAAAGAGCTATATGGTGATACAATATTTTGTCTTGCATGATTTCATGATTATATATATAAATTACACTAACAAGTTATCTAGTATGGTTCTTCATGACATCTTGATTATGTTTTGGCTTCATAAATCTTGTTCTTGAACTTTTACAATTTTGAATGATTTTTTGAGGCCTATGTGAACTTGTCCCTGATCTTGAATTACATTGATCACCATAAAGACCTACTTGGATCCTTCTATTTTCCTTATAGATTAATTAGAATTCAATTTAATCAAGATTAAAGTGTTTTCAAAAGCTTTGTGATCAATGTGAGACTATTGGACCACTTATTCCATCCAAAACTTTGTCCAAGCAATTTGATCATTTAATCAATTAAGAGCTCTACTTCTTTCCTTGCATCAGGACCTCTTAAATACTACACTACATTTAGGCAAGTTTAATATGTAGGCAAAAAATTAGATAACAGGTACATAGTGTATGAAATTAATCCCTCTCTCAGTGGGTCTTTTTGCCCCTTTCCTTCATTTATTAGATGTTTACACCACATATCTTTGGCTTTCCTACCATTTGTGTGTGATTTTCATTCTATTAGGGTAATGATTTTAATTTGATAAGTCTAAATATTTACATATGCATTAGTGCATATAGGTACATAAATAAATAAATAAGAGTTATTACAATTAAAATAATGATATGAATTAAATAACATTTTTAAAATGATAAATAAAAAAAAAATTGACCTGACTAAAATAGGAACCTCATAGCTACACATAAATTTTAGTCTTTTACAAGGTAATTTGAGTGAATTAGGGTTTCAGTGAATGAGAAATATTTTTAGATAATCTAAAATATATTTAGACAAATCTATCAATATTTCTAGAGTAGAGGAACACGTCTATGAATTTTATTTATAAAAAGGAACATTTTTTAGTAATGTACACTACTATTATAACCTTTTAGTGTTTAACTATGTAAATCTTAAGCTAGATTAAAGATATGGGTATGTTTTTAATCTAGAATAAAATTGGAATTTATTGATTATATGAAATTCACAAAAATAGTAAGCACAAGGAGAAAAGGAACTTATCTCGATGCACATAGAATTTTTCATGGATCAAAGTACTAGAAATAGTTGAGCAGACATAAAGGAGTCTTTTGTATTTTGACTATATTTCAAGATTTGGATTTAAATGATAGTGACTCCTTAGGATAATAGCTCCATGTGGCACTAGTGTCTAATTATAACACTAGTTTCCTTTGTGTAGTGACTAACTATAACTTTTAAGGAAGATGTAAGAGTTTTTAGAGGTCCTATAGGTGATTTTATGTCACATGAGGGCTCATTTATGTCATTATTTTGTCTGAATTTTCTCCAAAAATGTAATGAATATATACACACATGAAACACTAAACTAATCAAATGCAAAAAGAAAAGAAAAATTAGGTTTTGGAGTATTTCAACCACATGAAATAAAACCCTTATTGCCTTGGCCACTATCTCCATTAATCCCAATGCTAGGGGTCTCATATCACATGTAGTTTTCCCTTAGGGAATGTGCACCATCAACTTACATGGTATGCTTAAATGAATTTTACCTAGGCCCTTCTTTCATCAAGCATGCAAATGTATAGGTGTGAAAACTGTGTAGTATGTAGAGTATTTGAGTTATACTATTGGTTGATTTTATGTAAATAAGTGCCAAAATAGTAAGTGATAAATGTAAAATGCCTTGTGAGGCTCTTTATATAGGAGGATATTTGTTTTGAATATAATATCTTGTTATCTAGATGAAAAATCATGAAAAAGATATAAAAAACATAATTAAAGGGTCATGGTGGGGTTAGGACTCAATCATGGGTAAAAGGGCCCATCAAACATTAAAGCCACAAGTGGACACTAGCGTAATGTGGCATTACTATATTGAAATTGGCACTAATGTCCTATAGCTCAAAAGAAAGAAAAAATTAGAGAGAATAGTCTAAAGGCCCTTAGGAATGAGAAAAAGGTGAACTATGACTACTAAGAGTGTAAAACATAAGGAAATAAGATATAATAAAGATCAAAAGACTCAAGGTGATCATGCAAACAAGGAATATAACCATCACTAAGACCCTTATGTGAAAGAGAAACAAAAGACATAATACTTATGGTTTCTTGACCAAATTAGGGTGTTTACATTTTCCTTCCTTTTATTCTAGTAATGTAATAAAATGAAAGTAATAGAGTAAAAAAAATAGCAATACATACCTATAATTACCTATGTGAATATAATATAGATTTGAAACACTTATTAGTTAGAGAAGTGGATAAGAACTAGAGTGTAACATGTGAAGGGAAGACATATGGTGTGAATTCCCCCCACACTAAAAATGAGTATGTGAACTAAATGTGTGGAGAAACAAGGCTCACTTTCCCCCACTCTGAATCTAAGTATGTGAAATGATTGCATGGAAAAACAAGGCTAACTTGCCCCCACTTTGAATTTGAGTATGTGAACCAAATGCATGGTGAAACGAGGCTCATTTTTCCCCATTCAAAATATCATTATGTAAACTGGGTCTAGTGTAATGCTATGGATCAACCTATTTAGATGGAATCGTGACCCAAAATGGTGAAAAACTAGTGATAATACTGAGTTTAACCTGATAAATCTAAAAATGGGGACCAAGAATGTATACTCTAAATCATGCCCCCTAATCTTGATATTTGAAAGATATGGATCTGTATTTGAATATTTGAATGAACTAGTATACCTATGTCAAAGTTGTATATCTATGTAGATTGTATATATGAATACCTATGTAAACCTACATAAACATGTATAGACCAATGTGGTTATATATCTAAAACTATGTGACTCTTAATGCCTATGTAAACCTGTGAAGACCTATGTATATGTATATCTTAAAAAATTTGACTCTGAATGACTATGTAAACCTTTGTAGACTCGTGTCTATATTTCTAAAAATATGTGACTCTACATGCTTTTGTAAACCTATATAGAATTGTTTATTTGTATATCTAAAATTTTGTCTAGACCTATGCATCTATATATCTAAAAATATGTGACTTTGAATGCTTATGTAAACTTGTACAGACCCATGTGTCTATATATATAAAAATATGTGACTTTGAATGCCTATGTAAACTTGTGTAGACCCATGTGTCTATATGTTTGAATGGGCTATGTAAACCTCTATGTTTATATATTTGAAAACTTGTGATTGTGAAGCAATCTATCCATATTCCCCCTTTTTTGGTGTGAGATTTGAAATTATGATGAGGATATGTGATCAAAATTGATAAGGATAGATTGTGCTGGTGTTATTTGGTAGTTTTAATGTTATATTAGGTTTGGATATTGTATTCATTATGTTGGAGTTGATAATTTAGTGTGTTATTGGATAAATGCTTGGTATATTGTATTGTTAATATAATGTGATTGTTTTTGTCAATTTTTAGATTTTATAATGATGATGGGATTGGTTTAACTAATAAAGGACAAATAGTATTGCCATCAAGTGCCATGTGCAAGAAATAGTTTGTGAATTGGAGCTATGGTTCATGAGATATGAATATAACAAGAGAGTTATATTAATTAGCAAAATTAACATGCAAGGGTAACCTTAATAAGGTGGAATTAGATAAGTTATGACTTAAATAAGTCATTGTGAATCATTTACAATTCATTTTCATAATTTGAGTTGAAATCATTTTAAGTCTGAGATAGATAAACATGCTGAGGAGACTAGGACCTAGGTTGTCACATTATGAGGAGGTTGAGGCATGATCATGTTGGGGAAGAGGTTCACATAGTAAAGAATTCAAACTTTTTCCTATGTTTATCATTTTTGTTGTAATTTTTATTATTTTTACTAGAAAGGGACTATGTTAGGGCTGTTTTGGATAGGATGGTGCTAGTTTCCCATTATGGTCACTACTATCTAGATGTTGGCACTACTATATAGGGTATGGTGCTACTATCCAATGCTACTATTCTATAGGTAGTGTTAGTGTCTAGTAGTCTGAAGATGTGATGTTTAGCATTATTGACTAGTTTTTTATGGATTTCATTATTTTTTGGGTTTAGTTTTGTTTTACTAATGTCATATTTGGTTGTAATTTTATAGGTTGATGCTTGTATGAGAGAGTTTTGCATGGTTAAGATAATGGATACTTTATAGGGTTTGCCCTTACTTGATGCAAATATAGAGGTGATTAAGAGAGCATATTTGAGGTATGTTTTTTTCCTAGAGCCTATGCCCTATGATAAGTATATGATCATTGCATTATGTGAGAGGTGGAACATAGACACATGTATGTTTTGACCACCTATGAATGAGATGACTATGACATTGGAAGATGTATATCAGATCTTATGGTTACCAATCTCTATTCAATAAGTTATATTATAGGAGGCCACTAGTCCTCGATCTATAAAAGGGGCATTTAGGTACTTATCTGCTATGGAGATGGGGACTCATCTCTTAGGGAGTCAAAGTGACATATTGTTAACCATGATTGTGATGGCCAATGTTTCATGATTGCAAAAATTTCTAGCTATGTTTTTGTCATCATTTGTTACTATGGATGGGAGTGGTGTATCAATCTATTATAATATGAACAAGATAATATAGGATATTTATGAGCATGGTATCATGTATTCTTGGGGTCATATCATGTTGGCTCATCTATATAGGGATTTATAATGATTTACATAAGAGATGAGTGGTGGGGTATCGGTAAATCAACATTATTATATTGTTGGGCATATGATTATATAGTTGTGAGTAGGCCCATGAAACATCCATGAGATGGATGGGCTATATATAGGTGTTTTCAAAGAGATGAACTAAGATAGGTCATGCACCAAGGAGGAGTACTACACAATATTGGTAGTTATGAGATAGTTTGAAAGTAGATGATATCATCTAGAGACCCTATAGGGGCTATCATGTGTGGCCTAAGGATAAGACATAGCTAAGGAAAATTTAGGTTAGTTATTATATACATGATCATTAAGATAATGTATATGAGTGGTTTAAATATGAGAGAGTTATCTAATAGTTTGGTGTTGTATAGGATGTACCTGTAGCACTTTTTATGTGGTTGAGGAGTTATTAGGCTATTGTGAGGCTAGGTAGTGGGTTGAGGTCATCGATTGTTAAGATATATACTTTACCATTAATGGAGTATGATCTTTAGATTGAGGTACCAAATATTGATTATGTTGGAGTGAATGAGGCCTACATAGCTTGGTGGAGTGACCACAGATGGGAATGCATATTCTCAAGATGTGGAATGATCATAGATGAGGTATTAGATGTATATCCCCTTAGGTATATTGATGGTAAGTTAGATAGTATGTTTGTATGATTTATGTAAACTTTATTATGTGTTTAGATAATATGATTCTTATGAATTATGTGGATACTCATAGTTTTAGGAGATGATAAGTATTGGGAGGTTACCATTGAGTCAGCACTATATGAGTTGACATGGTATATCTCAGATGATGCCATGGAGGATGGGTTGGTGGAGAGGGCCACCAATGTTGTTGAGGTGCATGACCATTTTTTTAATCAAGTAGTGATAGCTAATATGACATTTAGGAAAGTGAAAAAAATAGAGATGAGTTACGTGTTGAGATACAAAGGTGTATTATGCCTATTCCTAATGCTCTAGGTGGAACTAGTAGTGATATAGTATATGATTAAATATAACTGTAGTGATAGCATGCTAAGCGTATGGATGATCTTAGCATTATTAGGAGAGAGAGAGAGTAGGCATAGCCATAGATCAAGGTCATGTAGAGATAGTGATGCTCCCTAGTTCTATTTTTGATTTATCTGATAGTTAGAGTGAGGGACCTGGTCCCATAAGTCATGTTCAAATCATTGAATGAAGCACAATATATTTATTGAAATAATGTTCTAAGTTATATATATATATATATATATATATATATATATATATATATATATATATATGTATATATATATATATGTATATATATATATATGTATATATATATATATAGATGATTGTTGTTTATTTAGCATTATGGATTAGAAACTTGATCTTGTTATACTGTATACATTATTATGTGTTAAATTAGTTTGATTGTTTGAAATTTATTTTAGTTAGAGTAAATTTAATTGATTTTTATATGTTTTATAAATTTTTAGGCATATGTGTAGGAGATTAAGTGTGTATTTTATTGGTATATGCTTTTTTATATTTCATAATATATATACAGGTATAACATGTGACGGTGATATGCCTATTTGAACTTGGATGGCATGAAGAACCAATGACCATACTTCTCATGTTGTGTTGATGTAAATGTAGACTGAAACTATAGGTGTGTGTGATGCAATGATAGTGTATGAATGTGTATACTATGGTGTAAAAATATTGATTGGTTGATGTTCTAAAACTACACTCTGAGTTGTATAATTTCCTACAAATATTTTAATTGGTGTGTGCACTAAATTTGGGTTCTAATCTTTGTAATGGTTTTCATATATCTTTATCAATTATTGAGCCAAAAATGTGCTTTTGGGTTGATAATTATTCCCAAATATTTTGATTGGTGTGTGAATTGGAGGTGAATTATGAGCTTTGTAATTATTTCCACAAATTTTAATTGGTGATTATACTAAAATTATGCCCTTGGGTTTGTAGTTTTTCCTAAATATCTTTATTAGTGTATGCACTAGAGGTGCATTCTCAACTATGTGCACTAGTTATCATTCTTGTAAAGGCTAAGATATATGGGCCTAATAAAAAATGGGTGTCCTAGAAATCATAGGGATCATATGATGCATAATCAATGGTTCCTTAAAATGAACATCCTGGGATAACTCTATCATAGAGGAGTGTGATCTAGGAAAGTGTGGTGAATAAGGTCTTAATACCCCTTATATAAACTCTATGATGCCTCAAATAACATATTGGTCAATGCAAGCTTATAATTCATAACAATGATCATATGAATGTTTATTTATCCATTGAAAATGATAATAATGCTTGTGTTACCCAGTGAAAATGACGTGGTGGATGATGATTAGTTAAAGGAAATAAGATCATCCCCTTATCTAATAGTGTAAGCAAGATGTCATGAGGCCTAGCCTTATATAAAAACTATACAACCCCTCTACATATATCCTATGTTCCAATCACTATAGATTGTGTTATGTAGAGTGTCTCTTTGCCCTTAATGAGTATTTTTATTGGTTGTTTTTGTTCCAATAGTTTTTGAATTGGAAGTGGAGTAGGCTCTTATACAAAATTTGATGATTAAGGTTCTGAGGGGTTTATAGTCAAATCTTCCTTTGATTATGTAATTACTAGTCCCAACTTTGCCTCTAATGCTATAGATGTATTACATAAAAGTTTGCATAATTTAGATGCTTGATATAGCAATATCTCCTTGAAAGGATAGATTAAGCTTATAGCAAATATTTACTATAATTATAAATTCATGGGTTGATAAATTTGCTGATGCAAACAAGTTTACCACCATATAATGTATTGTTATGTAGGATCTATCTCACCCTGATGTAATTAAAGTAATATCTCATGTTTGATTAGAGGTCCCTTATTCTATATATAATGCTTGAGATATACTATCTCTATCTCCTCATATATATGTAAATTTATGCTAGGGAGTGTATGGTGGAACCAATATAATGCTTTCCCATTTATTAACTTTGGAAACACTTGTATTAGAATTAACTTGTTTGTAATATGAGCCATGTCTTTTTCATAATCCTAAAGGTGTAAATATGGATCTCCTTGTCCATGAAAGATATGTAACACTGGTATTTGAAAGTTGTTTGGAAACCTCATAGTTGAGATTTTACATGGAATAGGGTTATTATGTATAACATTGGAATCAACCTAAGATTTGTATTCTTCATTCTCCAAAGTGATATGATGTACTTATTTTTTCAAAGCACCCACAACATGAATTAAATAAATTAACACTTGTGAAGGTATATTATCATTATCAAGGGGTTCATTTAATTTTTGGATATTGTTATTTATTTTAGCCATTGGTACGTTATATTAATAAAATTGTTTAAAAAGGGTTGGTGTGATATAAATAACCTTTGGATGTGTGATAGATTAGACATAGTTAGAGGGAAATGATCTATTACTCTCGTGTGCTTTTTTTTTTATAAATAGGTTCTAATGTAGTAAGGGGTGTTAATGGGGATTCATTGGTATCATTTATATTGTTAGGTTATGAAAGAGTATCATGTACTAATTGAATAGAAGGTGATTTATTCTCTAGTGAATGTAAATTATGCACATAAGAATAAGTGTGTGTTGTATCTTTACATGTGACCTATTGTTTGGTTGAAAAAAAGAGATATGTCAGGTAATAAAATTAGTAGAAGGTCTAGATTCTATGTCATCTTCACCATAATCACAATAATCATCATTATCCCATGGTTCATTAAAATTAGAATTTACTTCATTTAAAGAAGTACAAGTATAATAAGTATTATCCACATGTTAATTTGGATAATAGAAGAAGAAGATTTTAAATATTTACTACTATGAAATGTATCATCATATGTAGGTGTAATTCAAGGAATTTTTTCACTAGTCATTTTTGAAATGCAAGCATGATTATAACTTTCTATTTTGGAATCAAGGGAAGGAGAAGCAACAACAATTTTTTATTTTTTTACATTATGACATATAGGATGAGAGTTAGAGGCATGTACATTATCTATTTGTTGTAAAGAATCATTGCATTGAGCTTGAAATGTGAATGAGGGTGACATAGTAATTTCATCTACCTTAGTTTGTGCATTACTAAAAGGTGTAATATGCTTTTTATTTTATTTTTTAAATGTAATTGATAAGGGTAAAGAAGATGCATTTTTATTATCTACTTTAATTTAAGCATGAAAAAGTGATTTTTGTGTAGTTCACTTATATTGATTTTTTTTAATAATGAAGTAGAAAAAGTAGTTGAAAATCCAGGATTACATTGGAATAAGACAATACAAATAAGAGTTTCTTTTGGAATTATATTTTTAATTTGAGTTTTAGGAGTAAGAGAAGAGGAAGAGGAAATATAAAATGATGTATCTACTATATCCTCATGTTCATTTGTATTTTCATGCTCATAATAATCCTCATATCCATAATTATAAATATAGTCATCATCATCATCATTAAAAATGAAGTCATTATCATGCTTTAATATACAATATTAAAAATTGGTCCATTTATTATTATAATCATGAGAAAAATTTAAGAGTGAATCAAGTGGATGAGGGATAAAATAATTTTTAGATGCCATTTTAAGCTTGCCAAAGAAGATAACATAAACAATGAATAATAAAAACACAAGAGGTATAATATAATCTAACATAAGTATGTGTAAAATGTGTGAATTCGTTGAAAAAAATTTTGTAATATAGAATAGGATTGTGATTCAAATCCTAATTGGTAATTTTTTTGTGTATAGGGACCTATTATGTAGATCTAGGGTTTTGAATTAGGGTTGTGCTACAAATATTTTAATTAAATTAAATAAATGAAGCCCTAGTATAGGATTAATTAAATTAACTCTAAATTAGGCCAAAAAATTAGATATTTGTAAACCTAATTTAATGTACAAAATTTAGATACAATAAACCCTTAAAAATTAGGGTTTTGAAACAATATTCAAAGTAATATAGGTTTACCAAAAGTTTTAAAATTCAAGGGTTTGACTATGTAAATCCTAAGATATATTAAAGGGCTAGGTTTGTTGTTAATCTATAATAAAATTAGAATTCATTTCTATGGGACTTAAAAAAAATAGTAAGCACAAGGAGAAAATCAACTTATCTATATGCACAAGGAGTTTTTCATAGATCAAAGTATTGG
>JARHVA010006821.1:300000-332500 GCA_037957365.1 Torreya grandis
CCCTATGAAGATCTTAATTACATCAATTTTGACACTCATAATATTGAAAAATATCCCCATGATGATTTCCCCCTTTATGGCCTTGATGATCCTTATTATTGAGGTGAGAATCCAAATGATGACACTTATAATGGGACAAAAAATTATCAACATGGTCCTCCCATTTATTATGATCCCTATGAGAATCATAATGCTTTCACCCTCACCAATTATCACATGGTTGAAAACTATTACCATAATTTTCTCATTTATGATGATGGTCATGATGGGGGTGAAGACCTTATCATGATAGAAAATGATGGAATTGATGACATTTTTGACGTCGATGAAAACCATCTTATGATTTTCACATATTTATTTATCCCTAATAAAAATAAATTAATGATGACCATCATTTCATTGATGTCTACCCCCATCTACCCCACCCTTGAAATTCTTTATAAAGATAAGTCATCAAACCTCAACTCACATTCAACCAAAATTTATCAACTCATCCTCTTATGAATAATACCTAATTAAAATGCCTAATACAATACACATTATAGGTGATTCTAATACTTGAGCCTTTATGAACATTTAGAGATATCCTACTTCAACCACTTCTAACCTACCAAAATCACCACCAAAATCACTTCTTATCAATTATATCAGACAATTCAATATTATATAAGTTTAACCACTTTCACCCAACTACAATGACCATGACACATAATGTTTTGATAAAGTCTCTTTTATTTCACCAAACTATATCGGCTAAGTTTATATGACCCATTTAGTCATGTTTTACTAGACTGTATCAACTTGGCTGATATAGATCATTTTAATAATGTTTCAATATATTATATTAGTTAGGTAATTAGAGTTTATTTTAGTCCTACTACTCTAGACTATATTGGCCTAATTGATACCATACATCAAAATTTTCTATCACCTTCTAAATATATTGACATTTACCTACATCCCACATTCCTTTTTATGACATATATTTAAATATATTTTGACATTATTAATAGGTATATTGATCTTGATGTTAAATCAAATCCACCTACATCTTACATATTTGGGCATCTTGTGGTGTATACCATCTTCTTATTACACATATGGGGCATAATGCATTGCCTACCCTTTTCTTATTTAATCCTTTAGGGCATATTGTGATGTTCATCCTTAACCTTCTACATGATTTTAGGGAATATTATGATGCTCATCCTCATTATCTTTACTTCTTTATATATCATCCTTACCATGAGGTATAAATCAAGAACCTTTCATATCTTACAAAAAAATAAAATGAGCTTTAATATTTTTTTGAAATAAACATGCTCACATTTAACATGCTCTTCTTTGATCTAGTCATTAACATAGATATTTGTTGTTATTTTATCTCAAGTTTATTTGATTTCCTACATTTGATTTACTTAGAATCAATTTTTTTACACCATTGATTCCTTTTTGGTTCTTTGCTATCTTACATTTGGTCTTAGTTTCCCTTGTAGATCTTAGGTAACACATATGGGTTTATTTTTCAAAATTTATATTACTTTTTAATCAACCTTAATTTACCTTGTGGATATTAGGTATCACCTTTGGGTTTATTTTATAATATTTTTACCATTTACTTAATTTGCCTTAGTGTCTTTGTGATCCTTTTCCATATTTTTTACATTCCCACTCTTTTGGGATGAATTATCCTCTTAATGTGTGTGTTAGATCTATTATAAGTTTGTATGGAATATCTAGTGACATTATCATCATGATTTATCCTATACAGATTACTTGCATGCTCATCATTATTTTATATATTATATTGAGATTTTTTTTTAGGTTTTAATTTGACTCTTTTATTGTAATTTATCATTAATTTATGTACCCACCTTTGGGTTTATTTCTTGCTATTCCCAATACCTGTCTTTGGTCCTTAGGTATTTCATCTACTTTTACACCTATTGGTTTTTGGTATATGAGTTACATTATAACACCTGTGTATACCACTTGGCCTTATTCACAAATTCCCATCCTATTACAATCAACCATTATGTCATTTATGATTCTTTGGCATACTTTTACACATTTGGTTTCTTGTCATCATAGCTTTATTACACCTCTTATCTTTTCAATTGGTGAGTTTCATGGTAAGACCTAGGGAATCAACCAAGTCCTCTTAAAAAACACTCATCATCTATTATTATTCATATATTTAAATCTCCCACCCTTAGCTAGGTGTCTTCTTACAACTATAAAGCAATGGTTGAGATTAGTGTTTTTCCTTTCCTAGAATCAATCATATTCTCTTGTATTAAAATTATATTATTTTATATTCATGTATTTATCCACATACCACCTTCTCTGATGATATATTCATACCTACCTATCATTATACCGTCTTCTTATATATATATATATATAAGAAGATGGTACAATGATAGGTAAGTATGAATATATCATTAGAGAAGGTAGTATGTGGTATATATATATACCACATACTACCTACCTTATATAAGAAGATGGTACAATGATAGGTAGGTATGAATATATCATTAGAGAAGGTAGTATGTGGTAGTATATGTATATATATATATATATATATACATATATATATATATATATATATACATATATATATACATATATATATATATATACATATATATATATATATATACATATATATATATATACATATATATATATATATGTATATATATATATATATATATGTATATATATATATATATATATATATATATATATATATATATATATATATATATATATACATACCACATACTACCTTCTCTAATGATATATTCATACCTACCTATCATTGTACCATCTTCTTATATATATATATATTGGGGAAACCCAATAATTATATGATAATTTCCATTGTTACCTATTTTTATATTCTCCTTTTGGGCTCACCAAGGTTAGTTTTAAGATTTCATTCTTCTTTGAGGTTAAAGTCTATGATTATTTAGGTAGTATGGTCTTTAGGTTATCCTCTATAGTGACTAAGTGTAATATCTCTTTTGATAATCATTTTTAGTACCAATGTTGTTATTTTCCAAATATGTATGGAGGAGGAAAATAAAAAAATCTAAAAGTGTCAAAATCCATATCATAAGAAAAGACAATTTTAAAATTAAAATCCAAACTTAAAAGTCAAATCACACTAAAATACATGATATTTTTGGCACATATCCTATTCTAATCAAATATTGAACTACACATTTGGCCTCATCATAGATCCAAGGATTATTGGGGTGTGATAGGAAAGTAGACCAGGGTAGGAGGTCTCATTTCATCATTCTATTTTATTAATTTTAGTTCCACCTACTTTCCCACACAATTACCTAATATTCATAATAGGCCAATGGCTATGTAAGGGATATTGAGGAATTGGAAATGCATTGTGGGAAGTTAGGATATTTTTAATTTTCATGCATGAAAACCTTCACATGATGATACTTATAATTCACTAATTATACCAATGTTATATTTTTTAGATATGGTTTTATAGGGCCATTGATGTTGAAAATTATTAGTATTTAATACTTGATTTTGAGTGTCTTATTTATAGTAAAGATCATGTTTTTGCCTTGGTGACACTCTCTTTTCCATCCTATCTTTACTCCTTTATAGATAGGTTTATTTATAAATATTTTCAATATTATTTACTTCCTATTATCCATATCTCTCAAGCATGGTATCAATATGGAAGTTTTAGATTTTCTATCTCTAGAATAAAATATGCATCTTTGAGTTGTTGAAAGATTTTATCTTGGTCATTAAATTATTTATATATAATTTGTTTTAGTTATGTTTTTGGACCTTTATTTTTCTATTCAATTTTTACAATCCATTTGGTCCCATTTTCACCTTTCATGTTTTCTTATCTTCATATTTGTTTTAGTATGGTTTTTTAATTCTCTTACATTAATGTTTTTATCATAAATAATTTCTTTGTCATTTGTTTGATTTGGATTATTAATTATCTCAATTTGGATTCATTTTTAGGGGATTTAGGTTATATTTATCCTTGATGTTTTGGCTAACTGATTTTAACTTTTTTTGAATTTGCTTCCTAGGACATTTTGGTTATAACCTAGGCTTATTGATCTCGACTTGCCAATATTCAAAAAATTTCAACCATTTTTGAGAATATCTCATTTTCATCCATTTATTGACCATGATAAGTATGTGAATATTAATTTTATCCATTTTTATATTTGTATCCTTAGGGTTTCTAAAATTTAGTCATGTGCCCTCCATAATCAAGATCAAAATACTTTTATGCAGTCATTCAATGAAAATTTAGGTCAAGGTATGTATATGGTAATTTTAGTTTTTGATTTATTAGTATTTATTTTAAAATTTATTTTGATTTATTATTTTTAGTTTTTATATGTTTATTTTCCATAAAACCATAATGCATTACACTATTATGACACATTATAAGCTTTGGGTGGGGCATATGTATACACATAATATTTTTCACTTTATCATTTATTGATGATTTCTCTTGTATAAATTTGTTGATGTGTTAATATACATGATTACAAACCTTAAAGAGTGAAGCATAAATGGGGTGGGAATGTATTGTGGTAATTTAAGAGATGTTGGAATTATATCCTTTCATGCCATCGCTAATACTAGTTTAAACTTATTCAAGTTTATATCTATCTTTCCATTCCATCTACTTCCAATTTAGATTTTATAGCTTCCATATATCTTATGGTATTGTCCTAATCAATACCATATATTTTTTATCTTTATCCTTCATATACTATTTTTTCCACCACTATATATTTATGAGTTTGTCTTCTCACATTCACACTTTATTAGTCTGGCTAATACTATACTTTCCAACCAATATCTTTCAATTATATTGGCTTAGATGATACCATAAAATTAAATTTTATGGTTGGTTTTGGGTACTCTAACCACATATATAGGTGTCATATTTCATTCCTATCATATCATATAATATTCATACACTCTTCTTACACTATCATTACTACCCTAAAGAAACATTTGGGATAATTAGTTGATTATAACATATTTTTTGATATATTATCTTATGGTGTCATTGAATATAAATAGGATTAGTCATTTAGAGATAATATCTAAGGATATATAGGTATCCATAAAATCATTTAAGTTATTAAACTTAAAACATTCTTGACAAATCTCCACTTGAGCCAAGGGGGACATTAAAGTGTCGATAGGTCCACCCTAAGGTAAGTATTTATATCCATCAACTCTTTATTTTATTTACTCAAAATATTATAAATTACTTTTTTTATTTCATGGTGAATATATGTGTGTGTATCCTTATTTAGTATATTCCATATACAAAATAAATTGATATAGATATAAGATTGCTTAGACTTTTTAGCAATCACCTAAAGTTACATAGACTCCTATTTGGTTGACCATTGCACCTTAATCCTTTAAAACCATCTAACCCATCACTTAATTTAATTTTTACCCATTTACAACCATTTAATTTACATGAATATTTATAATCAAAGTTACAACAATTTACCTTTGTTAAGGTATAGTGTGAGCTATATCCTTGTGTCATAGGCTTAGTATTTGTAACCCTTTCCTCTTGTAATTTGAGTTTTTAATAACCCTTTGATATATTTATATATATATCATTAGTAATTATCTAATTTTAAAATTATATATATATATATATATATATATATATATATATATATATATATATATATATATATATATATATATATATATATATATATATATATATATATATATATATATATATATGCTCCATTTTATTCATATTCCTTTTAGAGAAAGAGGATAGTTGTAGGTCATCCTAGCCCATGCACAAAAAATGTTTCTAGTTAATGTATAGACACCTAAATTTGGTATTTGACACTTTAAAAACATTAAATTGATATAATTTACCACACTTAGAAAACGTATACATATCTAAATCTTGAACACACTTTATCTCTATTAGTATACCCATACCTTAACATAGACACTTTTATAAACCAAACATATTTATTCAAGATCAACTTCATCTATATAAAAACACCTTTATAATCCTAGACATACATTCTCTATACCTTACATACTAATTTTAACTCCTAGAAAACTATCGATAAATCTAGATAATGATATATACTACAATGGTCTCCCTTAATTGGTAGTGACTAGGGGAAATCAATGGATATTTTTAAAATTTAGAAATCTCCATTAGGTCTACCTATACTTGTTTCATGGTTTAGTTATTATGGGAAATTAATGAAGATTCATCTATATATAAATAAACCCTAAGGTTATTAACCATCTGAGAATCACCTAACAAGTATTTTTATCATCTCTCACTCTCTAAGGGAATATAAACATCTCAAATATTCAATGAATAACCCTAGAGTAGTCCATAGATACAAATCTAAATATAAAGAAGTAAAATTTGAATGGTTCCAAATGTTAAAAATTAGATATGGGACTACATTCTATATTATTTATGTTTTTTCATGCACTAACATAAGTATGATAACCATGTTTATTTTGATTCCTATTAAAAGTAATGGTATATAGGTGACACTTAACCATTCATTAAGGAGTTGTTGGGGCAATCCAGTCAAAATTTACTAACCCATTTTAAGGTATCGTATGATCAATCAAGTGAAATTAGGGTTTTATAAAAAGGGATATAAAAAAATAATTATCACACAAGTCCAAATAATTTACATCCACATAAATATATAATAGGCATAAGGACATGTCTTTTATACATTTTAGACCCCCATTATGTATAGGGATAATGTTGATAAATTTTGATGGTGTTTCTTCCCATAGGAATATGATTCAATTGGTAATGTACAAACACTCTCTTGGACATTATTTAAAAAATAATAACTTGAAAAATTATATTTTAAGCATTTATATATTTGGAGACATATTTTTTGAGTAACAAATATTAATAATTAACTAATAATTCATCCTTATAGTTTAATGTCAATTCTCAATAAAGTGGTTATAATATCTATTATCCCATTTCAATTCAAGTTATTTTATTTAATGCCATTATTTATTTAATATTAAATAGTTCATACTTTCAATTATTTCAAATATATTAGGTGTAAAACAATAAAAACTTTGAACCCAACTATTGATTTAAACATGAAAAACTTAGGTCTCCCTATAAATAAGGTTTCAATAAAATTAGGGTTTCAAAAATTTCCATTATCAAGGTTTGAATGTTATGTCTAATTTTTTATTTCCCCTTATTACATAATAAAAATCTAAATTTTCACCTTTTTCCCTAATTTTCTTAGTGCTTTCATGAGCACATAATTTCCATATAAGAAGGTTAAGTCCACTATACCTACACAACAAAATAGTAGAGCAAGTGGTATATTTATTGATCATAAAAAAATTAATATGACTCAACCACATGTTTTTATTCCAACTAAAATGATTAAAATTAATGAATTATGTGTTACTTATTCTATTGACACAAACATTGATAAGGAAT
The DNA here is from genome assembly GCA_037957365.1 of Torreya grandis. Taxonomy (NCBI): domain Eukaryota; kingdom Viridiplantae; phylum Streptophyta; class Pinopsida; order Cupressales; family Taxaceae; genus Torreya; species Torreya grandis. Next base: position 307,523 of record JARHVA010006821.1, read on the forward strand.
ATAGGGATGAAAATGTCCATGTTGTTAATAATGATATATCTAAACTTGAAAATTCTTATGAATATTATGTTGAAAGCAAAAATGAATATCATGGTAAAATAAATTATAATGATATTATAGTTTTACATATCAAAAAAATTATAAAATATATATAATTATTTGAAAATAACTAGTAAACAATGTAATGACCTAGATTATATCTTTGACATTATCTTAAAGAATAAAATTGTAGAGAATATTAAGGAAACCACATCTAAGAAACCAAATGATGAAAATTTAAATGATATTAGTCCATAATATAGTGGTTCATATCCTACATTAGGTTTTAAAATCACTACTCCTATTACTTTTATTCATGTGTTTACACCTATGGTCACACAAATGATGCCTACAACTAGTATACCTACTATGGGGTCATCATAGTTAAATATATATGAGTATACTTATATATAATAATGAATATTTTTTCCCTCTATTAGTAAAAATATATTACACCATATATTTATAATCTAATTATGGATACTAATCCTACTAACTAGTTATTCAAGTAAGGGTTACTAAGATACAACAAGGTTTTAATAGAGTTGGCTAAATAAAAAATGCACAAGAATTATTACACAAAAATGTCTACCTATATATTTATAACTATTCCTTTCCTATAAAATTCATATAGTTTTATGTTGCACCATTCAATGGTAAATGAAACCCAAAACAACATATTTTTATTATGTGGCTAATGATAGTTTACTAACAAAGGTTTTTCATAGGATCCTTAAGGACTATGCTTTGAGATGGTTTTATTTATTTTTAATCATGGATAATTAAATGATTTAAATCCTTTGGATAGCCATTTTTTATCTCATTTTTTAATTAACATTATAAAATATTATATTCTAAAATTTCATAATTAAAGCTAGGACCTAATGAGCCCATTAGTGACTATGTGGTTCATTACAAGACTACACATTCAAAAATGATAAATCCTATGATTGAAAAAAAATTACAAGACATTTTAATTCAAAATTTTACTTCCACTTCTACACCTTTGGATTTTACAAAGATTAATCCACAACTGAGTAATTTTGATATAAATGTATATTATGATCAGATATATGCAAAAGACATTCAATTAATAGATTATTTGGTTTAATACATAAGATCAAAGACCTAATTGACAAAAAATATTAATCTTAATGATTTTATTACACCTAATAATTTGGTTATAAAACCTAATGAAAATATTAATATGTTTACTAATCCATTTACAAAACATGTAACATAAGAAGCCAAGACTAATTCTGAAGTACATATGACTTACAATGTGAATCTTCCTTTGGATTCCTATGGTTATAAATATATGGAGGTTGATTATATATATGGTTTTATTATTACACTTAGAAATACACATGTAAAACTTCCTACTATTACATTTGATTACCATGAGTTATTAATGATGATTATATCAACACACCTTTGTTTATACATGTTTTAATTCAATCATACCTCATTTAGAGCATTATGGTGGATAATAGGTCAAGTGATAACATATAAAATAATAAATTACTTAATATCCTTGGGTACACACATAATTAATTTATTATTACAATAAAAATAGTAAAAGGCTTTGATGGAAAATGTCAAAACCCTAATGGAGGCATTGTGTTACCAATTATGGAATGAATTATAACTATCACTACTTGCTTATTATTTTTCCCAACACTAGTGAATCTGACATGTTATTAGGATGACCATGCATACACAACATATGTGAAATCACATCTTTGTTACATAAATGTTTAAAGTGTATCCATAATAATATTTTGTTTACAATTTTGGGTGTTTCATATGAGTACTCCATCTAGCTGAAGACATTTCCTCATGTGATTCCACAAAAGCCTATTATTTAACCAAAATATGTTCTAATTACACAAACAATTTAGATTCCAATACATTCAAAATTACTTGATCTTCCTTGACAACTAATTCTCCAACATCCTTTACTGTAATGGCCTATTCAAGTTTAACATACACTATCTAATATGTCACGTCTTATGGTAGTCTTATAATATCCATATGATCATGTTTCATAAATAACATTAACGCATTATCCTAACATATAATAGAGTCTAATGTTATTATGACTACTAGAGATACATAATGTATACACTATCATATTGACCATATTGATGATCCTAGATATTATATAGCTTGTGATCAATTTTCTAATTTAGATACTAATATAAGTGATACTTCTCTCCAATCTTGTGTGACATTTTCATTGATCAATACATGACCTACACTTGATCATAACCTTAATGTGATCATAGGTTAGTTTGGATATAATTTGTTATACATATCTTATTATTGATTCCTTTTTTTATTAACCTATCTTGAGTTATTTGATTAATTCCTCCATTATTATATCTTAATATGGATGTGTACATTTAACTTCATATTGAAAATTATTCTAACATGTAGATTTTATTTTATTATTATGTTTCACTAGCCCATCCTTTTGATTTATTATCTTGTTTTGAAAATTCATGTTAGTTATACTATGATGACACACACATACACACCATTTATAGTAGTATTATATTAGTAAATTTTATCTAATCCATATTACACCTCAGTAAAACATATCACCTTACCACTGTTTAACCCTATAAATATTTTCATTAAAGGGGTATATAGAAATCAAATGGTACAAGGGTGATAATCAGATCTATATCAAGCCATTAGATGCTAAATTCAAATTTATGAATACACTAAATTTATTATGCTAAGATAGTCTAAATATGAAAAGTAAAACTTTGATAGATATATAAATGACAAATAAGTGAAGTACTTAGCTTATTATGATGTTAGTGTAGTTATGGATCTGGAATAGGTTAAAAGAAGGTGAGAAGTAGTTTCTATAACATTCATCATATTTTAGATATGATGCCTTTTGTACTATAGACAATAACATTAGCCTAAAATGGTCATGTTGATGTTACTATATGGGTTCGATGCTAGTTTCATATACAAAATATCTATTAAAATAAGATGTGACCACTTGGATGATTTTGGGTTTTACTTCACCTTCACTCTAGTGCTTTTAGATATTAGTCATTGATAGTCATTGATTTTGAAATGGTAAAACCCTAGTTTTCCATCTATGATGTCACCATGGGAAAACATGGCTTAGTGGGAACATGGTGTCAAGCTGACCCCTTATCAAAGGGCATTGCCTACATAGCCAATACTTTGAAGAGGACCTTAGACTGATGTAATTCTCCCTTACATATTGGCTTGTGTGTGAATCATATAATTTGTGCAATGTAAGTAAAATAGTGACCTAGATTATGACATGTAAAATTAGGGCCTTGGGATACTCTTTTAGTAATTTATACCTATGGATGTGCAGTCCTTATGAATAGTATTGAAATAGGAATAAATAGGGAAGTTTTTGATCAATTGAATTCTTGGTAGAGTGATTTTTATAAGTTCCTTCATCTCTTTTGTATTTTTTATATGAGGAATGAATGAGAGTTGGTATTATATTTATATCTATCCATTTGGATTAATAAATCACATTAAATAACTTAGGGTGACCATTAGAAAATGTTTCATTTTCAAATTAGATGACTTTAGGGAACTAAAAACTTGTGTCAAAGTACGATAGTAACGTCAATGCTACTTTCTAACCTGAACATTAGTGTCAAGGGATTATGAGAATAGGTATAAGTTTAAAACTTGTAGATATGGAAGATAGGTACATTTTAAGCATCGTGGGCAAGGTAAAATACCTGGGTCATCAATACAAGACTAGTTAGACTAAGATATTTAGGCCAATGGTCATATATATAAAGTAGATGTGAGACTTATGAAAGAAAGAATGATATAGAATTGAGAGGGATAACTAAGGTCTAAATTTTATAAGTGTACAAGACTAAGGTGATATATAATAATAAAAAAAATCTAAATTTACCCCCATCCCTTTAATATAGTAATGATATTGCTAGTTTATAGGAAAGGAATGCATACATGGATGTGTATGTACACCTTGTCTTTGTGTGTGCCTAACTTTAGTGATTTTTTAGTAGCTAATCTATAACCTAAAACATGTTACAATTTAAAATCAATGTATATAATCTTGGTTTAAATTACTTGAAATAGATTTAAATTAAAAGAGTTAGGTTTAGGAGTACACCTATGTTTTGATGTAATAACCTTATCTATTAAGAAATTATTTTTTAGATGATGTATCATTGTAAGGATTTAAAACTAAGACTAGGATAAATATAGATAAATATTTAAAGTGCATATATCCAAGGAGATAGAGAGAGAGAGAGAGAGAGAGAGAGAGATAGATTGGAGGGTGCATGCCCCAACTTTGAGGTAAAAGTGAGTTTCCACTTGTAAGTTGAGATTAGTTCAATCATGTAACCCAATGAAAATTATAACTTGGTGAGGATATATGATCAATTATAACCTAAAAAAGTTTAAATATTTACTTATTTTATCACCTCATCTATACCAAAATTTAAACCAACTAATTTAGTATATTGGATCAATAAAAGTTCATAAAAGTCTATAGGGTATCAATACGAAGAGATCTATGATATGGTAATAGTCCATAACTAAAACTGATTTATATTTTTTAATATTAGGAACATGGTGCATAGAATATGCACCTTAGATATATCTCATGATGAAACTATGTATAACTATAATACTGATGTATAGAATTCTACCATAATTGTGAATCTAAATCATATAACTATGTGCTTTGGCCAATTCAAATAACTATGTAAGTGTGAAAGACATTATTTCAAAGCATGCCCACATTATATATGGATAAGTCTTTAAACTGATATAAGTAGTAACGTGGAGGCCATGTTTCCAAAAACATGCCCCCACTAAAATCTAGAGATGTTGAATAATGAATAGATGTGGATAACATGCTTCTAAATCATGCCCCCACTATAATATGAGAACTGATATAAGTACCATACTGAATGAATGTGGAGAACATGCTTCCAAATCATGCCCTCAATAAATATAGAAACTGATATAAGTACCATATATTAAATTAGTATGGAGAGCATGCTTACAAATCATGCCCCCATTGAATCTAGACACTGATATAAGTACCATATACTGAATGAGTACGGAGAACATGCTTCCAAAGAATGTCCCCATTATAATATGGAAACCATGAATGTGTGGATAACATGTTTATATGACATTCTTAAACTAATATTTCCTCATTTTTAGGTGAGATAAAGATATGAATTGGTATTTATCTCACCATAAAAGGATAATACAATTGTATACTCTGTGAATGTAACCATGTAGTATATAAAAGGAGCATGTCTAAGTAAATGTATAATTCAAGTTAATAGTATAAATGTGATCACATGAAGGCCTAAAATTCAAGATAGATATCATGGAAATGTTTAGATAGTAATAATATATGAAAAACAATCAGACAAGCACACACACAAGAACACTCAAAAGTAAGTCAAAAGGAAATGGTCGAAGGAGACTACAAATCAGGGGCATGTTCAAATTCCACACAATTTAAGGGACATGACCTATTCAAATTCCCATAAATTAAATAATAACATATTCAAATTTCCATGCAATAAATAATTACATATACAAATGTCAATGAAACTATATGTAGGTACGGGGCTATAAGAAAATGAGTATATTCAAAAGATACAAAAAGGAATACAAGGCACTCAATGAAGTGTATGAAATAAATCCTAAGTGACTAGTACAAACAAATCATATTAATCCATGGATCCAATGTGTTATGAAAATTATGTCACATGGCATATCAATTAACCCATGTAAGATATAATCATTAACAATAGGCATGTGTAAGTACATATGTAAGATCAAACATGATAATGTAAAGTGATATTTGAATCATATAACCTTTGTGTATCAAGATAAAATAAAATTATGTCCCTAATGTCCATATGACATGATTATAAGGAATGCCCAAAAATTAAAATAAGAATGTATCATGTGTCTATGTATACCTGTATCACACTCAAGTAGAAGTATCACACACACACACACACACACACACACACACACACACACACACACACACACACACACACACACACACACACACACACACACACACACACACACACACACACACACACACACACACACACACACACACACACACATGTAAGATTAATTGAGTATGTTGTCCATCAATATTGAGGTAACACATGGATGTCAAAGATATAATAGACCATGCTAGTGTCAAAATTATTATTTTTAATTTTGAATGTTTTTTTTAATATTTTTATAAATTTTAAAATAGGAAATATCATACTATGATGTCATCTAATGGATTTCCATAACTATCTCCCCCCACTGTGAACCTTACAAACTTAATTTGTATCTTTTAAATTGTTTGCATCATGATTAGATAGGTTTAAAAGGTACATGGAATATTCCTCATATTTTGTAGATGTAGGAAAGGAAATAGCTTACTAATTTGTATCAATTTTTTTCATTTGGTATAGCTAGAGATTTTCTAGTGTAAATTAAGATGGAGATGTGGTATACATAACCCAAACCCATGTTTAGATTACTTTAGAACCACAAATAATTGGTATTGTTATGTTATCTAAGGAGTCTTTCCAACCTCCTTTATTTTATAATTTTGTTGGATTGAATATAATTTATTGTAAGCATCTGATATTGTAAGTATATTTTTATTATGTAGGATCAATATGGCTATGCCAAAAATAAGCATCACTCATGTATAAAGTAATTATTAGATATTTTTTGTGTGGATGTTTTTGCATTTTTTCACTTTGATATTCTTACATAAGTTGTAAACCTTGGATTGGCCCCATGTTGAGTAACATTTGAAAACTAGTCATATAAAGATTAGGAATACAACATTTTTCTCATAATGTTCTTTAGGTAATCTATATCCATACTTTATGTGAGGGATAAATATTTTGTATTTGTAAGGAGATATGTTAAGTTTTTTTGAATGATTAATTATGAAGGAAGCATATCTATGCACATGATTATGTAAATGGATAAATGATTCATATTGTTTATGAAAATCCCTTTCCTTTATTGGGGAAAGAATGAATCTACTAAAGATAAATTTCAATTCCAAATCTAAGGGTCTAAATGATAGCTTATATGATGTACTTATGAATTTAATGGTATAATTTGTAAGGGACTCATCATCAGGTTGTTTGAAATTGTGCAAATGTTCTAATGTAAGTTTTGGCACCTTTTGGATATTGAAAGCCATGAATAATTCATATTCTAATTGTAATAAAATTATTAAGGAACCCTTTGGTAGATTATATAACCAATTTTGAGCCTCATCAAAAATACTTGCATGGAAAACTTTTTAGTAATAATTTGTCATCTTATTCCTATTAACCAAAATAATGTACATATATAATCTTGTGGTTGAATGGACCCATGTTTGTCAAAAATAGAGGTAAATTTAATAATTTAAAATATTTTGGGTAATGATATTAAAGTATATAATGTGAAAGAGGTTGATTATTGAATGGGTAACATGTGCATTATCATTATGGAAAGCCATTTGAATTTGGAGTATAAAAAATTACTTTTGAAGGTCTCTAATAGTGGTCATAATAGACATTAAATATTCTATGGGTATAAAGGTGTTTGGAATTAGTTACAACCCACCACCTCTTTTTAATTTAGGCATATGAGTATCATAATCCTTATGTATAACAAGTACTAGGTCAGTATCACTGATTTTAGAATATTTTGTTAATGGTATAGGATATTTGAACTTTGGTACATTTGGTATATCATTTGAATAGTTTATACAATTTGAATAATTTTTTTAATTTTCATTTAGTAAGGGTATAAAAATTTTATATTTGGAAAACTTTAGTAAGGACACCTTTTTGATATGAAATTTGTTTCAAATTAAGGTAGGAAAAAACCATCCCCCTTGAATAAAGGGATATTACTTGAAAATGTAGGAATGTTAGGGGGTTTAATTAATTTTATTGAATAAATTTACCCCTTATTAGTTGTTTTCACATCAACTATAATCTCTTAATGAAGATGTCTAAATTTTTGATGATCAAATGAAGGATCATCTTAGTCATATGTACCCACTTTTATAATAAAATGTACATGTTTAGTTGGCTTGAATGGTCATTGAATTAAGGGTGTTTGTGAAAATACCAACACTTGCCTATTTGTATTACTATTTTTAAGGGATATATGGTGGGTTACACCTTGACCAAAATTTCCCAATACTTAGCTTTGGTATCGATAATTTGTCAAGTATAAAATTCCAAAGTCATACAATGGTTGTATATGAAGTATGGGTAAGGGATTTGTATCTTATTTAATATGGATGAAATCATCTTTTGAAGTGGTGGGTGTATGGACCTAAGTAGAGGGATAACAAATACCATCATTAAAGGATTGTGTATTAGATGTTTTATCACTTAGAAGAATACAATAATAGTAAATTTTAATTCCTTCTTTGAAGGACAATTGAATGGATTCATAATCATAATACTCAAATCAATCAATATCATCCATGATAAGAGATATGAAGTATATACATATTATCACAAATAAAGTAATAATCATACCAAAGGGAATGCTTAGGGTCTATATGTTCAAATTTAGGGTTCACCAAATGTTATTCCCTAAACTTAAATCTAAGCATTTGGTGTTAGCCTTAGATTTGGATTAAACGGGTATATATAAATGAAACTGTTGACCATTTTTACCGCATGTCAAAATGGGTCACCAAACCTATAGTAAAAAAATTGTGTAGGGATAAAATATAATTTTATAGGGTGTATTTAATGTTATTACATATGTTTTTATCCTTGGTCATACTCTCATTATTCCATATGTCATTTTGAGTCACCTAGGGGTCATTTTAGAGTATTAAATATAATTAGTGGGATTTTATAGTGTCCAATAAGCTTAGAGTCATGGATGAAGATTTTATATGCCTCAAGAACTTATTAGAGCTGTATAGGATTAATAAAAAGTTCATAAAACAACTCTAACTGGACCAAACCATCATGGGATGTTAGGCAAAAATAAATGGGTCAACTCACTTGTGCATATTATAAATGTACCCAAAAAGGTTTTCATGGCCAAGAGATAACATGAGATAAATACCCTTAGTTACAAGAAAATCCCCTAAAAATATGTTATATTGATGAGATTTCCATATCAAGATATAAATCTTTAAATTTTAACAAACAGATAGTGATGGTCGTATGAATGTGAGTGATAGTTGTGTGGATGTCAAAATAAAGTTTAGCAATTAATCATTGGGGTTTAAATTATGATGGGCATACAGATGTAAATGATGGTTGTGTGGATGTCAAAATAAAGTCTCATAAAATATACATTTGAATTCAAATGGGGGTAGATCTAATGGTTGGCATTTGAACATACATCTAAATACGATGGTGCAAGGATTACTTGATAGAGTTAGTGGGTTTAGCCAAAATAAATGGTAAATATTCAATCACACCAAGTAGATTAATGGTGTGAGTGAGATTAAAAATTCAAGTAAATTATATTGATCATAATTTTTCCAAATGTCATATTCTTGGGACCTTGGATCAATGATCAATAAACAACATTGAAGGTCGAAACAAAGAGACTCTAGATGAGATCGATAAAGCAAATTCAACCAAATTATAGATAAACAAGATGAATTTGTGTCCAAAAACTAATAGGAATAGTTATAATGGATTGAAAAACATGGAAAGAAAATTACACATGGGAAACTATGTATGATAAAGGGTTCTATAGTAAATCAAGTCCTTCAGACTCATAAGCTATAATGAAAGCTTAGTCAAAGACCTGTGATATACCAAATGTAAATAATGAACTCCAAGAAAGTAATGAAAGACTATAGATGGTGAATACAAGTGTATATAAGATATATATTAGTTGGTAAACTTTCTATTACTATCATAGTATATGTGTTTACTCTCCAAATTTAGTTTGAAATTCTCGAGAAATGATCCATGATGAAGGTAGTTTCATAAAAGCTAGCTAAAGATTCTATACATCATTTTGGAGAGTTTGTCATGGTTTATATGGACATTTTTCTTAAGATACATTCATGGTATATGTAAAAATCCATTTTCCTATAATTTAACTGGTTCTCATGCCTTGGCATGTGTTATTATGACCTATGATATTTTCTAATCCATTATTCTCTCCTCCTCTTCGAGTCTTATAAGTAGTTACCATTTTGTCCTTTGTAATCTAATGCCACACCTAATATGATGAATCCATGATAGTTTTATGTCACATTTTACCTTATAATAATTAAATAATTCTATATTTTATTTCAAGAATATCTTGTTTGAGTGTGTAAAGTGATGAATGGTTAATTTTAGTGATTTTTTCATTTTCTTTTCCTTGTCCTTTCATGTCTTCTACAAGTCATTCTAATAGGTCATATAGAGTGTATTATAGTGTTTTAGGATCCTTTAAAGTGTATGATTTTACTTAAATTTTGAAATTTTAACTTTGGCTCATTTTCCTTATGTTTTTTCATACATCTAACCTCTATATCAAAACAATCATGTTAGAATCTTGTAGGGATTTGAAACTAGTTTGTATTCTTTATTTCTTAGTGAATTAAATGTGATGGTCATGTGGAAAACATATTGATGCATCACCCCATATATTAGGTTAATTTCATGCAAATTCTAACTCTTTTCTTCACAAGCAAGAATTATCATAGGTTAAATCACTTCAATATACATTCAGTGAGCTAGCCCTTAAATATAGAGGAACTTCTGCTATAGGTACACCCACATACCTAGAATTATCACCATGTTTCCAAAATATAGAAGAGGATTTAACACCCTCTTATAGGGTGAAATATTTGGTTACAATAGTTTTTTCATGCCCAGTGGGACAATTGTCTTCAAGACAACTTGTCAAGGTGAATGTTGGTCTTGACAACATCAGTTGTAAATTAGTGTGCTACTCAACATTTGGAAAAACCATCAAGGTAAAATTTGGTTCAATACCATTGTCTTATTATAAAATTGTTCTCATAATTCATGGTTATCACTAGGTTATCCTTTAGTAAAGTGATCAACCCAATTAATTCACCTATTCATCTTGAACCTCCCCTTGAATTTCAATATCCTTATCCTAATTTGCCTTTTGGAGAACTAGTAGATTTTTCTAGAGAGGAAAAAATTTAAGAGATTGAAAAAATTTAAGAGTTTGAGTAGTTTGAAGAATATATGGCTATACCTCATGATTTCCCTACCTTCAACACTAAAAATCTAATTCACCTTCAAGAATATGATGTTATTCCTCCTAACGCCATAAAAGGTGTGCTCATATTCAATGGTGAGAGTCATGTTACACCTAGTGACCAAATTAGGGATGTCTCCAATTTTTGTATCTTCCATAATATCACTCTATAGAACATTGTTATTAAAATACTTTCCATGTCCCTTAAAGGGAAAGTTCTTGATTGATATAGGACTCTAGAAGGTAGATGTATTACATCATGGGATGAACTTGGAGTATTGCTGACATCAAGATTTAGAAATGAAAGTGATCATGCATCTCTCATACATTAGCTTAATGAGATCAAAAAAGGATCCAAAGAAATTATGCATGACTTTAATGAGAGGTTTCAAAAGATTGGAAATAGACTACCCCCTCCTATGAGACCTACTCCTAGATTTGTGTTTCCTACTTACTTGAGAGCCATTGTTACTAAAATTGATGTCATGATTCAATAAATGTGGGGTTCCACTCTCCACAAAGCATATGAAATTTATATCAAAGATAAGAATGGTCTCATCCAAGATGGAATATTGCCTCCTAAGGTTTTTATGCCTCATTTGTCTCATACTTCTACTAGTACTCTAGATATAGCCTCAATTTCTAATGCTAATACCAAACTTAAAGCTACTCCTAATAAGGTATAAAATGTCATGAATCCATACGTAGAAAATGAAATGCTAAAATCTCATCTTAAGTGAGTCAATATGCAACTAGTTTCTCATCAAAATCCATACCCTTATTAGCAACAATTTTTCCAATAATATGGAATGGGAAGAGGTTAATGGCAACCTAACTGTAATAGGCCTACCAATTCATATAATCCTAATTTTACCACTAGTGCAAGAGATATGATACCAGTTCATAAAAATATGGTATAAGGAGAAGATTAGAAATAAGAAAAATTCATGGATGATAGTGAAAGTGGAGAGAAATATCTTATTTCTCAAGGAGGAGTTAATCCTCTCTTATCAACTAAAGATGAAGTCATGATGTAGATAAGTGAAGGTGGGAAACCTCAAGGAGAGATCTTCAAAAAATTCCTAGTTGAGGACACTTTTATGCTTAATTAAGGAACCTCTATTATATACAAAAATATATCCAAGAGGAAATATTTATTTGGTGACATTAATGTTACTACAATATAATTAAATCCTCATAAAAACTAACAATATATGGCTAAATATGTGTCAACCTCAAATAACTCTTGGCATCTTCCAAATAAAAATGTTGGAAGGACTATTCAAGGCACTATAACTCCTCAAGTTATGAGCACTTCCTTGATTTCAATATTAAAATATAAATTAGTTATGGATTATTTAAACATTTTAGATTCATTGAAGATTACTAAAACATCCATTTCCATTTGGGATGTTCTTCATATGTTGGGTCAAAAAGAGCTTCTACATAAATAATTATCTACTATCCCTACTAGTGTCCCTCCTTTAAATCAAAGTCATATCCATGTTTTACATGAAAATTTACATAATATAATTATTGAACCATATACTAGGGATGAGAAACCTCCACCATTGTATCTCTCTCTCATAGTGGGTGACAAACTAGTCCATAACTACATGGTTGATAGTGGATCTTCTACTTCAGTCATGCCTAAAGTAGTAGCCAATAAATTGGGCCTAAAATATGAGCAGCCTAGAAAAAGAGTTATCTAATTAGATGGTACACCTAAAAAGATAATAGGGCTGATTAAAAACTTGAATTTTTTCTTCCATGATTTTTCTAGTTTTCCTATCTTGCAAGACAGAGTTATTGTTGACATCACAATCCACTTTTTAATCTATCTATCAAGAGATTTTACAACCAATATTAGTGGATATCTCTCATTTTATTGGTATTTAATAACCTTTAGGATAAGGTATGGGACCAAGGTGACAATTAGGACACAACATCTTTCAATATTTCATATATAACCTTACATTGAAACAAGTTCTAATTTGAACTATATGGTTCATGAAGAAAAATATTATATTATAGATTATGGTACTTATTCCAATATTGAAGGAATTTATGATTTGTTTCTTAATGAATATGATACCAATACTTATGAGTATGATACTTATGAATTTATGGAGGAAATTGATCTCAGAGTATATTGTATACATGAAGAAGGAATACCAATACCTCTACTTTCCAAATAAGAAGGTGAAGATAATGAGATGTGGAAAATGTTTTTTGATGGTTCAAGAAGTAGAGTTGGTGTAAGAGCTAGTGTTATTTTGGTCTCCCCATATAAAAAATAATATAATGCTTCATATATATTTCATTTCAGCTATACTTGTAATGTGGATAAGTATGAAGGTTTGATTCATCGCCTTCAATGGGAAAGGAGAAAAGGAATAAAAAAAATTGTAAGTATATGGAGATAGTGAATTAGTTATTCATCAGGTTATAAATGTGGTTGATGAAAAAAACCCTTTGATTAAGTCATATAAGTATAGGGTGTGAGATTTTATTGAATACTTTAATACATTCAACATACAATCAATCCCAAGGGAGAATCATGCTAATATACTAGCTACCATAGGAGTTCAATTTGATACTCCAACTACCATAAAAGAAGATGGGAAGCAATCTCACATTAATATCATTATCAGACCTTATATACCTAATAATAAAATATATTGGCAAGTGTTTGATAGTGACAAAAATATTGTGTGCTTCTGGTAAAATGAAATTGAGTTTTCTTCAAGGATCTAAAGAAGACTCCAAGAATAGTTTGGTGATCAAATTATGTAGATAAGGACAAATAAGATACCTAAGGGTTTGGTGAGATTATAAATTATCTTCAATGAGAATTATTAAAATAATTATTAGAAAGTGATTATTTATAATAAAGAGGAGAATTATGAAAGAGTCTTGATCTTCAAAGATATACTCCCCAAACTAGGCAAGGTATGTTCTACATTAGAAAAACAAGAATTCATTGAGTTTTGTAAAGTGTTTCATGGTATCTTTGCTTGGGAATATAAATATCTCAAAGGATTTGATCCGAGCCTAGCACACCATACCATTGAATTGGAGCCTAGATTTAAACTAGTTAGATAGAAATAAAGACCCATCAATCCCAAAGTTGAGCAACTCATGAGGTTAGATCTCACTAAACTTCTTGAATCTGAAATAATCTTTCCTATCAAGTATTTAACATGGGTAGACAACCTTTTGCCTATTAGAAAGAAGAATGGGGAGATAAGAATTTTTTTGGAATTCATAGATCTTAACTCAAAGATCACTATCCTCTACCTTCAATGGAATAGATTTTTCAAGTGGTTTCAGGTTTTTAAAATTTCTCTCTCTTAACTAGATATTCAGTTTATAAAAGGATAGAGGCTATTTTGTAAGATAATTTTTTTAAGGAGATTCATACCTAGTTTTTCATTTTTGTTGAAACCTATCACAGTCATGATTAGAAATAATAAGGTATTTTCTTGGACTAAATAAGGAATGAATAGTTTTAAGGCCATTAAGAAGGAAATTACACAAGCTCCTACTCTTGTGAATCCTGATTTTGCCAAAAACTTCATGTTGTATTAATTTTCTAACCTTGATACTATCTCAACCATGTTAATTCAAAATAATGATGAGGGCATGGAGTAGCCAATTACATTCTTTAGTAAAGGTTTAGAAGATTATGAATTCAAGTACACCTTCATGGAGAAACAAGTCCTTATTTTTGTAAGGGGACTAAATAGGTCTCTCATCCTAGTACCAAGGAGTTTCTTTTGAGAAAATATCTTAGTAAAAAGAGGGTAGGGTGGATCACTAAAGTAATGGAATATGATGTTGATATGAAGGTGACAAAGTTGATAAGGGGTAAATGCCTTTGTGAAAACCTAGATTCAAATATTCATGAGTAAAAATAAGAGGCTCTAGTCAATCATGATTCCTCCCAACCAATTGGTTCCTTGTATATACAAAGTTGTACATAAGATGTGATTATATTCCTTCAAAGTGGTGAGTATCTTAATGTTATGAGTAGATCTCAAAGGATATATTTTAAATTACAAGCTATTCCCTTTTACCTTGTAGATGGTGTGATTTTTAGAAGGGATAATAATGGTTTATTATTAAGTTGTATTGACAATGACCAATTTATAGTGTTGCTTGAGAAGTTCCATAATAGAATAACAAGGGGTCATTTCTCCCCAAGAACCACAACTACTAAGATCATGAGGGTAGGATATTATTGGCATAGCCTCTTCAAGGACTACCATGCTTGGGTGAGAAGGTGTTTAAAATGTGATTTATTTGTAGTAAAATAGAAGCTTGTATCTCTCCCCTTGAATCCTATCTAAGTAGATCAACCTTTCATGCAATGGGGTCTTGATTTCATTGGCATGATAAACCCCCATCAAGTGCTAGTCATATATAGATACTCATGGAAATTGAATATTTTACAAGGTGAGTTAAGGCATTAGAATTTAAGGAAGCTAATGAGAATTATGTCTTGGAGTTATATGAGAGTATCATAACAAAGTTTGCTACTTATTTTACTATTATTTCAGACAATGCTCTTGTTTTTATGGGTGATAATATAACTGAATGTGCAAGTATTAATGGCATATTATTGAGTACATCATCTAACTATTACCCTTAAGTTAATGGGTTAGATTAATATATTAACAATAATCATGAAGATAACTTTAAATAATAACCAGAGGTCTTGGCACACCAAATTAAAGACAACCTTATGGGATGATTGGATAAATCCTAAGAGGTCAATAGGGAATTCTACTTTTTATGCTTGTCTATGGAAGAGAGGCTAGGTTTTTTATTTTTCAAGAGATTATTAATTTAGATTTGTTACATCAATTAGAGTTGATTGAAAACACTCTAATGGAGGTGAGATTGATCGAATTAATGGAGCTATAAGAGACTAGAGAGAAGGCTCATGAAGCCATGTAACATCACCAAGTACTGATGAAGAGGTATTTTGAAAAGAAGGAAACTTGAAAAACATTCCAAGAAGGTGATATAGTGTTTAAATGGGATGAATATAGAGAAAAATTAAAGAGGCATACCAAATTTGATACCTTATGGAGTGGACCATATGTCATCATCAAGTACAAGCAAATAAATATTTTCCAATTAACAAGGATGAATGGACAGGATATGCCTATCCCTATGAATGGGATTAATTTGAGTCCTTGATACTAAGGTGTTTAAGGTTAGATTTTTAAATAGTAAATTAGGTGTGTGTGTTTTTTTAATTGTGTGTGTTGTGTTCCCTAAGTGTTCTAGTTGAACACATGTGTTTTTATGCTTTGTTTCTTGTTCTTATTGTTTTCTATGATTTAGTTTTTCATTTTAAGGAATTTTATGTCAAAATTTTACACATGTGACTCCATAACCCAATGAATAGGATTAGGTAACTGGTCATGGCATAACAAGATACCACCCTTGGGAAATTACCAATAATGTTGACCATTTTTACCACAAGTCAAAATAGATAAACCCCCCTATAGTCAAAAAACTTGTATAGGGGTATTATATAATGTTATATGATGTATTTAATGTTATTACATATGTTTTTATCCTTTTTCATACTCTAATTAGTCCATATGTCATTTTGAGTCACCTAGGGGTCCTTTTAGAGCATTCAATGTAAGTAACAGGTTTTCATGGTGTCTGAATAGTTGAAAGTCATAGACAAAGTTTAAATATGCCTAATTAACTTATTAGAGCCAATATGATTAATAAAAATATCATTACATGGGTCCTTTTAGAGAATTCAATGTAAGTAACAGGTTTTCATGGTGTCTGAATAGTTCAAAGTCATGGATAAAGTTTAAATATGCCTCATTAACTTATTAGAGCCAATATGATTAATAAAAATATCATTAAATAACTATAATTAGAATAGATGATCATGGTATACCAGGTATAAATAGATAGGTCATCTCACTTGTGCATATTATAATTGTGCTTAGAAAGCCTTATGTGGCCAAAATATCACACGTGATCAATGCCCTTAATTCCAAGAACATCCCCTACAAATATGATGTCTTGATGAATATCCATATTGATACATAAATCCTTAAATTTAAATAAGAAGATAATGATGGTTGGAGGACATCAATGACAGTCATACAAATGTCAAAATAAAGCTTGATAATTAACCATTAGGGTTGAAATTATGATAGGCATGTGGATGTTAATGATGGTTGAATGAACATTAATGATAGGAATAACATAAAAATAAAGCCTCTTAAAATATCCATTTTAATACAAATGTAATTAAAATAAAATTGTTGGCATTCAGACGTACATCTAGATATGTTGGTGTGAGGATAACCTGATAGAGTTAGTGGGTTTAGGTAAAATCAATGGTATGCATTCAATCATACCAAGTAGATCAATGGTGAAAGTGAGATTAAAATGTTAAGGAGCTTAGATTGAGTTAAATGATATAAAATTTCATAATCTCAAGACCTTATATCAATTATCAATGGATAACATTAAAGGTCAAAGCAAAGAGTCTCCAAATGAGATCGATAGAGCAAATTCGACTAGATTCTAGATAGACAAGATGAAGTTGTATGTCTAAATGACAACATACATAGTTTAAAATGAAATTAATAACATGGAAAGGGAATAGAAAATGGGAAAATATGTATGATCAAAAGGTTTCTATATCAAATAAATTCCTTCAGACTCATATGCTTCAATGAAAGCTCAGTCGAAGACCCGAGAAGAATAGTGACTACCAACTATGAAGAACAAAGTCTAAAAAAGCAATGAATGACTAAATATGGTGAATAAAAGTGTCTAATATATATATATTAGTTAGGAAAACATTTATAACTATCATAAAATATGTGTTGACTATCCTAATTTGGTTTCAAATGCTCAAGAGATGATTCATGATGAAGGTAGTTTCACAAAAGCTAGTTAAAGAGTCTCTACGCCATTCTGGAGAGTTTGTCATGGTTTATATGTACATTTGTCTTAGGAGACATTCATGGTATATTTAATACTCCATTTTATTAAAATGTAACTAGTTCTCATGCCTTGACATGTGGTATTATGACCTTTGATCTTCTCTACTTCATTATTTTCTCCTCCTTTTCGAGTCTTATAAGTAGCTACCATTTTGGCCTTTGTAATCTAATACCACACCTAGTAAAAAAAATCCTTAATAGTTTTATGTCATATTTTACCTTAAAATAATTAAATAAATATGTTTTTTAGTTCAATAATTTCTTTTTTGAGTGTTCAAAGTGGCGAATGGTTAAGTTCAATGATTCCATCCTTTACTTTTCCTTGTTCTTTCATGTGTTCTACAAAAAACTCTCATTCTAATAGGTCATATAGAGTTTATTAAAGTGTTTTAGGATCCTTTAAAGTGTATTATTTTCCTTAGAGTGTGAAATTTTCCCTTGGGTTCATTTGGATTATGTTTTTTCATACATCTCACCTCTATATGGAAACACTCATGTTAGAATCCTTTAGGGCTTTGCAACTAGTTTATATGTTTTATTTATTGGTGAATGAAATGTGATGGTCATGTGGAAAATATATTTGTCTATCACCCCCTAGATTAGGTTCATTTCATGAAAATTATAACTCTTTTCCCCATAATAAAGCATTAGCATAGGTGAAATCACTTCAAGATACATTCAAGGTGCTAGCCCTTAAATATAGAGACTCACTTAATCTATAGGTACACCCACATACCTGGAAATGTTCCCATGTTGCCCAAATATGGAAAAGGATTAAACACCATATTTTAGGCTAAAATATTTGGTGACCACATAAATGCCACAAGGGTGATAATCAAATCTATAACATGTCAATTAGATGTTAAACTCATATATAAGCATACACTAAATTTATTATGTTGAAATAGTCTAAATATGGAAAGTACAACTATGCTAGATTATAAATGACAAATATGTGAAGTAATTATCTTATTATGATGATAATAAAGTTATAGATCTAGAATAGGCTGAAATTAGGTGGTAAGTAGATTCTATAACAACATAAGATTCTAGATCCAATGACTCTAACTCTCTAGATAATAATGTCATCCTAGGATGGTTGTATCAACACTACCATATAGGTTTGATGCTGGTGTCTTACATGGAATATCTAATAATATAAGATGTGACCACCTAGATGTTTTTATGTTTTGAATTTCCTTCACTCTGGTACATTCAAATTTGGGTCATGGATAGTTGCTGCTTTTGAAATGGTAAAACCCTAGCTTTCCATCTCTGATGTGACCTTGGAAAAAATGGATTAGTGGGCACATGGTGTCAATGTAATTGTAATTAACCCTATTTAAAACTATAATTCCTATATAGATAATAATATAAAGGAAACCTTAGACTAATATAGTTATCCCCTATGTGTTGGCTTGTGTTTTAATCATACAATGTGTGCAAAACAAGTACAATAGTGACATACTTTGTAACTTAGAAAATTGGGATCTTGGGCTAATCCTTTAGTAATTTAGACCTGTAAATGTGAATTACATATGAATAACATGGAAATATAAAATATAGGTAATATTTAATCAATTAAATTATGGATATAATTCTTTTGATAATTGCCTTGGTATACTTGGTCTTTTTCTAGATGAGGAATGAATGAGGGTTGATCTTGTATTTATATCAATCCATTTAGAGTAATAATTCACATTAAAGAATTTAATCCATGTTTAAATCAAAATTACTGATATGGGGGGGGTAATAAGTCTTAAAAATCTTTCCTTTAATTTCACGTTAAGTAGTCATGAATTATTCAAGCAAGCATAAACACTTATCCATATAAGAATGAAACATAAGAGCACATCATACATATGAGAAACTCTCAAGGGGAATTATATATATATATATATATATATATATATATATATATATATATATATATATATATATATATGTATATATATATATATATGTATATATATATATATATATATATGTATATATATATATATATATATATATATTTACTCTATTAATATAGGACAAAAACAAATTTTAGTGAAGATCCAACTTCACATGGATCACCAACCCAAACTAGCCAAACACCTACTTGACTAGGCTTTAACAATCACCCACTTTTAAGGAGGCACCAACCTGCTACATGAATTAGAACCAATTCAGCCATTTTATTGATTTTATCACCTTCATAACACCTTGTTTATCAACCAACTTATGATGACCACTTTTTCATCTCTTCACACTCTTATCCCTCTCAAAATACCTTTTATGCCTCTTCACTTAATTAGGTCTCTTCAATACTGATTAGGTCATATGACCTTGATATTCATATGTATACACACTTTTATATCTTTATTAAATATCCTATACACTCATTTTATAATCTAAAATACCTAATTTTCTCACAATGTGCTATCTCATTCACATATTGTCATGCATCCATATATAGGCCCAAAATTACCTTGTATATATACCATTCTTTATTCATATGATACTTAGTCAAAAAAATCATCATTAAAATCTTAGGTTATCCATGTAATATGTCTTAATAAATATCATAAACATGATTCAAATTAATAATGAGTCCATTTTAGTCTTTCATAACTCTATTAGACCTCATCTCACTTTTAGGTCTCATGGAGACCTAATTCCATCAGGTCTACTTTAGGACAAATTACACTTTGCCTTCTTTGGAATAATTTAAATTGATTTAATAAAAATATAATTTAATAAATTTATAAACCCAAATAAATTATTCTAAGGTCCATAATACTTTTTATTACCAACCCCTTCATGAAGACTCCTTGTAGCACTATTCATGATTAGGCTTGTGAACCTACAGAAAGTCTACCAAACAAAATTGAAGCATGTACACAATTTATTCAATTAATTATGAAAATAAATAAATTTAAATTAAAATATATGCACTTATAAACATCACCATGTTATTTATAATTCACAACTCAAGGTAAAAGGACTTAAACACTTCTCTGCAAATAACCCACTTAGAACTGCCAAAACACTCCAAAACCTAGTCATGAACAAATTGATATTCAAAAATTGAAAGAACAATTAACATGACCAAATATAATTTAAAAATATCATTTTAAATCTATATAAATATAAAATACAAAAATAATAGGGTCTAATTTCAAATATTGGTCTTGCAGACCAATCTTTTGACCTCACTACACACAGTTAGACCAAAACCATATAAGCCATTTTGGCTTCAAAATTTCAACCTCTTATACTAAATTATAAGATTTATAAAATCATGATAACTAATTTAAATTAAAAAAAAAACTACACCATATGCATTATATACATCAACTCAGGGAATAAATCTTCAAACTCATCACTGCAACTTGCTTACCTAGAATTGCTAGTTTACCTTAAAGCACAATCATGATGACATTGACCTTCAACACCTATATGAAAACTTTGAAAAAAATTATTATGAAATTATATGATCCTATTATATAATTATAATATTATTATATATAAATATCATATGGTCAAATGATAAATATTGGTCTTGTAGACCAATCTTATGACCTCATTATACATAAACCTCACTAAGCCAAACAAGCCAATTTAGATTCATCATTTTCACCACTATACCTAAATTTAAATATTTATACCAATAATTAATAGGAAATACCCATCCCAAAAAATATATAAATACACTTGGTTTCATCAATCTATCATGATAACCCATTCCTAATTATCTTCTCACTACTACCTAGGTTTCTCACTATTTGCACCATTAGGCCTATTAGCGACTAGCTAACTTGGATGACCAGTTTAGCACACTTGAGAAATAATACCAATAAAAAAACTGAAAATGACATAAAATATGAGTATTAAGATTCAAACTAAATCCATTTTCAAACTTTGTCCAATATAACTTTTTATAGCTACAATAACTTCTTAAAAGACAAGCCTATATCTTCACATTTTCTCTCTCCTCTCTCTAACTACCACCACCTAGAAGTACCTATGAGAGTTAAATATAATTTAAAAACACTTACCTAAGCATTCCAATTTATCCTAAGCAATTATGAATCATATATTCAACATCATGTCACTATTATGGTTCTAAGAGGGTTTAAACCTAATTTTATTCTTGACAATCATTCATAAATCATAGTCCCTTAATTTAAAAAAATGCCTATAATTTTGAGCTGGGACCCTTCCCTATTTACCTTTAATATATTGGGTTCCCATGCATAGGTTTGATGATATAATTAACACAAGAAAATCCTTCTCAAGTTGAGATCTAAAAATAATGTTTCATACCTTGTCCTTCATGTTATGACCTAAAATTGCATGAACACACTTGAAACAACATAAATAACCTATAAAAATGATCACATAAGCTCAAACACTTTGAAATCTGATCATGGCCCCTCATTAGTCCACACTCTCTCTCTTTTCTCTCTAAACCTTGACTTTTAAACTGCATTAGGCCTTAAAACTAACCTTTATGCCTATTTTCATGTGCTATTCAAATCAATCACATACTAAAACAACCTTTATCATGATAAAATAGTGACATAAACCCTTCATATGTCTTGACAAAATATCATGATGCCTCATTAGGCTAGGTAGGGTCTAGAAGTGGTCTAGATGTATACTTGGTTTGAAGGTCCTACCCTTATAGACTCACCTTGAGACTCTCATGAGTGATATAATGCCTCATACACATGCTCAAAAAACTTCATAAAATATGTCATACCTCTATGCATCCATATTAACAAGTCACCATACTCATACCTTTTCACAAAGATTAGACTAGGCTTCTCAAAACACCTTGTACTCAATAACTAATAATCAAACATGCTTACATCATTGTTATAAAATAAGAACACTCTTTTGAAAACACTCTCACACCACTAAAATAGTCTCTTTATGATCAAAATTTTCTAATGTCCTCATGCAGACTTGATCCTTAACATCAATCAATAGAAGATACATTAGGTTGCCTTCAAATTCTCTCTTGCATCAATGACATCAACCTTGACATCAATGACAACACTTATCAATAAACTCCCCCTTTGTCATTGATAGAAAACATACTACAAACTGATCATTCTCATCTCCCCCAATCTAGTCAATCTCTCTTTTTTAACTTTCTCCCCCTTTGACATTAATGATAAAGGGTCATACACATGAAAACTTCTAAAACCACTCATTCTCCCTCTTTGAAAACTACTCTCAGAAACTTGTAAAAGAACTCAAAGCTATTAATATCCCCCTTAGACCAATCATAGTCTTCAATTAAACCCTAAACCTCAAGATTACTTACCAAGATACTAATCTCTTAATATCAACTAAATAAATAGTAACTCCCCCTTTGTCTCTTCTATGCTTTTCAATCAACTATACTTGAAGATTATGAAAAACTTGAATATATCCCCCTCAAATCAAGTATCCATCATTATTCTACCAATTGAACAATGTTTAGATGAAACCTAATGGAGTAACCCCTTTCCATAGGGAACTTAAACAACACAAACTCAGGAGATTCCTGATCTCCATGCTCTCACAAGACTGAATATCCTTTAGGATCATTTTAGGCTTGGTTTGTCTCTTTAGCTTGACCTCTTCATCATCTATGTGATCAACAATCTAAGTTGATAATGAACAATCTTGACTTGATTTCATATTGGAAGTATGTTCTAACATAACAAATATTCCACTTGGGCTTGTAGACTGATCATGACTCACCTTTAATGTCTTTAGTTTCCACACATTCATTTTATTTTTCTCTTGCACTCTAGGGGCTTCAAACCTCTTATTTTGATTTGATGAAATTATAACTCCATTAGGACATAATCTTGAAATGTGTCCCATATTATTACAACTATATAAAATAACCTCATTCATACTTCTTAACTGATGATTCCTTTTATAACCCCATGCATATTTATTTATAGAGGGTCTTCTACACTCTCTTACTCTATGACCAAACTTATTACATGCAAAAAATAACCACTTAATGAATTAGAATACTGTTGTCATCAAATTGTGTACCCTAGGACACTCTATGAAGCTTCTTAAATTTGATGTGAAATTGAATCATCTCTCAAGTTTGTGGGAACTTATAAGAGAGATGAATCTCTAGGATTGAAAGGGCTAGCTCCCTGAATTCTTCTCTAAGTGCCTATCACCTAATCTAATTCTTGTTCATGAAAAGAGTTAAGAGTTTACATAAAATTAAAAATATACTATATAGGTGATCCACTAAGATATATCCCATTTAATATCATACTTATACTAACATATAATGACTTCTAAGACCAATTCCATGCATTGAAGGATCCTAACATAATGTTTCAATGTGAAGGTAGCATGCTTGGGATAATCAAAAATATACTTGACCTAGGGGTAGATTTAACACCATAGAGACATTTGTATACTTGAAAGAGATCTTAGTACATTAAACACACTTCACATGACCTATTAACATTAGAACTCTTACTTAAACATGAAGGATAAAGTGAGTAAGGATGATACTATCATTTAGCTCTACTATACATCACTCACACACTTAGAAAAAATGTTAAAAACTTAGAATTAGACTTTTATTAAATGTTAAAAATAAAATTTTAATATAATTTTAGTATGGCTTCACCATACCAATTGTGGTCTCTTTTACAATGGCCAAAAT
>JARHVA010006821.1:335000-670000 GCA_037957365.1 Torreya grandis
GCCTTGGGTGACTTGAGGATTTTTTTGACATATAATTTCCTTAATTTAATCATTATGAATCCATATTATACTATTTTAAACTCTCTTTCCCTTCCTTAGGTATCAAACTCTCAACATGTTACTCTCAATTAAGACCCTACCTATTTGTGATAGTGAACAAGGTGATTTTATTCTAGAAACCTTTATTTGGAGATTATAATGAAGGTTTAAATACATTTTATATCCTCTTTAACCCATATCATTATTAAAATTTGAGCCATTCTTCTTATCTAGCATCTTGACACTTTTAGGATTTCCAATTGTTTACTATCCTTTATAGATTAAGACAGTCCCATGACCCTACTTATAGGTTATTTTAGGGTGAGAATGACATGAAATTGATCTTGATTTATGATTTAAATACTCATTTATATCCCCTAAGTCATTATTTTTTAACATTGTAACCTTCTTAACCTTAATGTATTTTAACACTTCTCTAAATGCCATAATCCTCATTCCACTATCTATTCAGTTATAGGTGGCTATTTTTTCATTCATTATAGGCCTGCAGGTGTCTTCTAGGTCAATATGGATCTGATAATGGTGAATATAGTGGCATGGAAGTATTTATTTTCTTACAAACCATGAAACATCATCAACTTTTTCATGACCACACCTATTTCACAAACCTTAACCTTTCTACCTGTAGGTGATTCCTCACAGTCTTGTGCATGAACAAAGGAGTATGCATTAGGGTTTAAGACATTATATTTGTACTTATTTCATGAAATATTAGCTTATAGGCATATTTTTAAACTATTTTCATCAATATAATTTTATTTCATAGTCTAAGTTCATCAAAATGGGATGCAAAATCAACTTTTGATCAATATTTTGTAGATAACACTACCTTGCTTAAGTGATTTTCTAGCCATCTTTGAGGGTCTAAATGGCCACCTTCCATTATTCATTTATCCTTAAAACTTTGGGAAATATTTATTTGGTCTAGATAATATTACTCCACCCAATTATAAGATTCAAATCCTTTTATAGGTGCACTTTTAGAGTCCTACAAAAACCCCTCAGGCCTTTGTTTAGTGTTTTTAGAGAAAAAGGGCCGAAATATAGTCCAACCTTCCATTTGATGTTTTGATACAGTCTTTTGTAAAACTAGAATTATCAATAGGTTTTTATAGGCCTTTACATCACAAAGAGCATCAAATTGGATTGATCAATTATTGGAACCAATCTAGAAAGCATATTTATGGCATCAACTGTAGATGATCATCTCCTCTATACAGGTAGAACTAAGACCATTCCCCAAGTTTGCAATTTTTTAGCACCTACATTCCTCCATCAACTATTCAATTCAAATTAATAGTCCCAAGAGGTTAAGGACCATGTCAAACCTTCAAAATTATATTTGTGATGTCAACATGCTCTTATAGGTGGAGTTTTTTTACTGTGATTTATAAGGAAATCATGAAATAATAAGAAACATGAAAGGAATGATTTAAAAACACCTCAAGATAAATTATCAAAACTTTAATGCCCAAAATATATTAGGATCATATTAAAAAAACATTAAGACATCATATCCAATGTGAAGGAAACATTTACAAAGCATTCGAGATGACTGTGAATGCAAACTAGACATTTTGTAAGTTTATAAGAGGATTTATCAAATAATTAAACTCTCCAAAACAATAATAATAATTTAAACATATTTAAAATCATGTTGATACACTTTTAACACAAAAATCCATCAATCCAAAATAATAAACCTGAGACCACCTCAAACAGTGACCCCCTAATGGTTAAACATGCATAAAAAGCTACATGGCATCAAAATGATTATTCATAAAGGAGGATGCACTAAATCTCAAGTTATTTTTATGAAAATGAATTTCACTTATATTAATATCCACATCTAGAAGCACTCCTACCATTTCCACCTGTACGATCGATGCCAAGTGCATGAATTTGCTCCTTCTTTGCTTTCCAAGTGAAAATAGAGGAAAATAAGTTAAAAATGAATTTTTTTTCAATATTATTAAAAAACAAGCATTTAAATGGATTATGGGAGGTGAAGAGTTACTATTACCATGTTTTTAGTTGATGATGAACTTGAGAAGTCCATACAAGTGCCCAAAGGCTCCTATTTTTAAGGGAAAACTACCATCCACTGAACATAACTACTTCTTGTCTAACAAATAACTATTATTGACATGATCTTGACATGATCCACATTTAAACTCACCTTGGTGTCAAATTTTCTTGCATGAAAATATGTATAATTCATTAAATGGGCTAAAATATCACCAAAAGGTCCCTTTTTCCACATGAGACATAACCTATAACCAATTTATGACTTTAAACATATTAAGGACCACCTTAAGACACTTTCAACACAATTTTACCCTTTTAATACCTTTAACCAAGGTTGACCAACCTTTGACTTTAGTTGACTAGCCTAGTACATAGAGGGTGGATTTTAACAAGGACGAAGGAGAAGATGAGTAAGACAATAGACCAATATAAAACTCTATAAAACACATAGGAACCTTCTTAAAAGTTAAAAATAGTAGGGGTTGACTCAAATTTGACTTGGGGTCGAATTTGGTTAACAAATACCTCATAGCATTAGGTTGTCTAGTTGGTCTTTTCATGTTTACCTTATTCTCTTTATTAGCCTTCTCTTTGACTTGAGATGCCTCCTTTTGGTCTTTTTTGAAACTAAGACCTATTTTATCACTTAAAAACTTATAACTACTCAAGATTTTATATAGAGGATCAATACTTTTTTCAAGCTTCATAAATGTCTTCAAATTTCTAGATGCTTGATCCAAATTAACTTTTAAGGATTCTATTTTAGCTCCATACCTTATGCATCCTTCCTCCTTACCTTTAAGATAGTATTGACTATATCCATCTGTGCTTCAATCTAATTGATGATATCATCATACTCTTTAGATGTGTTACTTAGTCTCTCTTCAAACAAACCAAACTACTCTTCATACTCCTTAACTTAATGATCTTAGTTTGCAATTTTTTTCAGGTGTTAGACGTGAATTGTGAGTGATAGAGACAAACCAAATATTTTTTTAGTCGTGAATCTTTGTTAATCTATGAATATTTCATTTTTTGAAGTCAACATTTGGTGATTTTTTTGGAGTGGTCGAAAGGGTGGGATCACCTAAATTTTTAGTGCTAAAGTTAATTTCAAGGATAGGTTGACCTAAATTTGAATATAAATTTCATCATATAAATGTGATTCATTGGTACCTCAAAATCCAATCTAGAGGAATTCATCACATATTATTGGGTGATATTAGTCATTTTTTGGTGGTTTGTATTTAGGTCCTACGAGGGCCTCAAGAATCAATAATTTCCAACAAGGTATGCAATAATTTTTTTACAATATAAATTTTTAATATTTTTAAAATATAATTCCATTTACTACTCTTTAAGTACCATCATGGCAATTAAACATGAGGGTAGTCTACGAACATCTGACTACATCTTGCTAGCATGGGCACCTGATGATAGGCTATGGGTGCTTGACCACTACCTATCATCATTCATCCATAGCCTAACATTATCCACCCATAACTTGCCATCATCTATTAGAAGACTATAATTTTTTACTAGTAGGTAACTTACCATCATTCATCCGCCACCCATCATCATTCAGCCTCATCTTGCTATCAAATATTGGTAGTATACAAGTAAATGATAGTAAACCATGGGTGGATGCTAACAATTTTCCACCAAATGCCAATTTTTTTTAGGTAGATGTCATCTTTCTATGGTTAGATTCCAACATTATCCAAGTGGATGCTAGTATTCTACTAGCAGATATTGGTAGACTACTAACAGATACTAGTAGACTATAGGGAAATGTAAGTAATTTGTGGGTAGACACTGATAGTTTATAATCAAGTTCCCATAGCCTACAGGTAGATGTCAGTAGTCTATGGGTAGATGCCAGTAGTTTTTGGGTAGATGCTAAAATTCTATATGTAGATGTTGTTTGTCTATAGGTAGACATTGACAGTCTGTGAGTAAGCATCAGTTGTCTCTTGTTGAATGCTAAAAAGATATAGTCAAGTGCCCATAGAATCTTAGGCTATCATCAAGTGCCAATAAGATGTGGTCAGATGTTGTTAGTCTATAGTTGAGTGCTTTTAGGCTACCATCAAGTGGTTATATGCCCTCGTGTTTGATTGTTGTCATGATTCTTTATTCATGGATCAAGCATTTTTGTTCATTATTAATCATATTCATTTTGATATTAATCATCTTTCATCCATGGATTTGTAGGCTTGATTATATGTCTTATTCTAAAAATGTTAAGGCCTATGGGAAATTTAAAATACAAAATAACCTATTATCTTATTTTATCCAGACACCAAACATTGGTACTAAATTTTTAATTAACTAGTGTTTTTTATTCATTGGCTTGTGCTAAATTTAAATAATAATTAAAATGTATTAAACTATTTTGCATGCAAAACCCACTGATAACTCTTTTGAGGAAATGTATCCATAGGAAGACATACATGGGCATAAATTTGAAAATCTAAATAGAGGTACTAACTCGTAGAATACCATTTTTTCAATTAATTACATTTTATTTTCAAGATTAAATAATAATGACAAGATTTACAATAATATTGCATAGAAAACCCATTGATAAAGGTATTGAAGATATCTCTAAATTGGAATATAGACTTAGGAATGAAATTTCAAACATAGGTACTATATTATAAATATTATTTTATTTAATAATTTTTATTTATTTATACTTTAGTATTGGTGTTTATTAAAAATTAATGTCATGCAATTTTTTTTCATGTAGAGTTTAATGATAAAATTATTTAAGACTTGTATAATGCTTTTAAATATATACCTCCCCTGAAATAATTCACTCACAAAAAAATACCCATTGTCACATTGAATTCAAAGAAATAGAGATATGACATCATAACTAGTGGTTTTGATGATGAGTTATCAACAACAAATGAGAGATCTACTCCCCTAACATAATCTTCAGATGAAACTACTACATATCCAAAACAATCTCCATTTGAAAAAGGCATTAAAAAGTCACTCAAAAAGAAATACCCATTGTCCCACTAAATTCAAGGAAATAGAGATATGACATCATAAGTAGTGGCGTTGATGATGAGTTCCCAACACAAAATGAGATATCTACTCACCCAACACAATATTTAGATGAGACTGCTATGTAGCCAATACAATCTCTAGTTGAAAAAGGCATAAAAATACCTATGCAAAAGAAGAAACATACATGGGAAATTGGAAGCTCATTTTAGTATGAGAGGGCATCTAAATACCTATTTATTGAACCTATAGATCTAAAAAATAGTATTGACACACCAAAAAAATGTAAATGCATAATATTTAGTTGAAAACTTGGAAAGGAACACAAAATGCAACTCAAGTTGGACAGAATTGAAAGACATTATGGAAAAATGAGTCAGTAAAAGACAAAGATGGAAATATCAGAAAAATAGTGAGATGGAAAAATGATAAAGAGTGCATGCATCAATGTTATGCAATAGAGTATCATAATCATTAAAAACATCAATGGTACCTCATCAAAAAGGAAAAAAAACTAAAACTAATTTCAGAAAGGTTGCTCAGTCTAATTTACTTGCCAAAAATATACAATTTTCAACTTTATATCACATTCTAAAAATAAGAAGACCAATCTCTATTCTTTTAGATTATAAGATTTTATTTCAACAAATTAGATTACACAACATTCCACATTCACATTGGTCTAATACCTGTGCTTGGGAGATGGAAAAATGCCTCACAATGATTGAAAGGGAGGATTTAAAATAAAAATTAAAATCAACAAGGTTCATATTACTATCCATTGATGAGGTAATAGTGGTTGACAACACACCATGAGTATGCATGCATGTATATACATTTTATAATCATTTAGGGAAACCTCATTTTTTATCTGCACATAAAATGACTAAAAATTGTGATGATAAAAACCTTTTTAAATAGGATATTTTTAATTTAATGTATATTACTAGGATGAGTTACCATGATCTAGGTACTAAGTTGATGTGTGTTGGTGTAGATGGTAAGTCAGTAATGTAGGGAAATAAAATAGGTTTATGTGTTTGCCTATAAACACTATTTTCCCCATATATGACTCCAATCCATTGCATGGCACATAAAATGAATCTTGGTTACAAAATTGTAAGCACATTCAAAAATGTCGCAAAAGTGGAGAAACTAATCCATGATTTGCACACGTACATGTCATGTAGTCTAAAAAGGTTTTTAGAATTTCAAAAATTTAAAATTAGAGTGACTAATGGAAAAAACTATTAAAAGATGTAGGTACTAGATGGATTTTAATGTATGAGCCTGCCTGCATAATATTTGAAGAATATCAATCATTGGCTAGTTTCATGTTGAAGTATAGGATGGAGGTTGAGAAAGAAAAATATGTATTGAACCACTTGATATATTTCAAAACTTTGCTAACATTATGTGATATTCTACCCATGTTGAAGGAAATATATTATTTGATGAAACATGCACAAGAGAGAGCAATATATATTATGGAATGCATAAGGCTGAGAAAATATGTTTGTTTATCACTTGATATAGTATACTACTCAAATGAAAGTTTTAAGGGACCAATATTTGAGAGTTGGGAAACTTTAAAAAATCTAAAGGACCCTTAAAACTATTTTAAATTTAATATTCATGATCATCTTTGTATTTTTTTAACAGAAAAGAGATACCATTACACACTCTCTAAAGATGAACTAATGTAGTTGGATCAAAATTTGAAGTACTGTCATAAGGGTTCTATATGATAATGTCATATATGACATGCTAATTAAATTGAGAGACACTTCAAAAAGTTTATTTACTTAAATTTGAGATCATTTTCAAAGAGATTAGTTGCTTAAAGCCATGGGGGTGGTGAATCCTACATTTTATAATAGTGCAGATGGTAAAAAAGAAAAAAGTAATTTCTTTATCAAATACATAGGTACTCTCATCAAACATTTTAGTAACTCTATGGAAATCAATGGAGAGGAATTTAAGGGTTTTTTTGTAAAAGAATTTACTAAAAAAATAGTCAATGCTTTTTGGACTTATAATGGTTGAACAATATTAGTTGTTAATTAAACCAACAAAAACAAGTTTTATTACCAGGCTATGGAAGAAACTGTATCAAAGTAGTGTTCTATAAGAGGAAATAAACAAATATCTTTGTTTATATTAATTATGAAAAACAATGATTTTAGGGTTTATGGAAGATGAAAGGGTATTAATTACATTATTTTTCATTAAATCAAGGATTTGAAATATATTGGATAAAAATATTGAGACATGTTTAAGGTCGTATGCTTTAGGTTATGAAGTGGGTATGTTTTCATATGATAGAACAATTTCAATTTGGATTAATCTAACTAAAATAAGAAGTGCTATGAATACAACTATAAAAGAAGATAGTGAAAGTGTAAATGTTAGTGAGATAGGACATACAAATTTTAGTGATGAAGCATGAGTTACCAAAGGGTTATTTGAGATACTTGAGTGTTAGTTTGTAACATTGTAATTTGTATATTCAAATTACTGAATAATATTTATGAAATGCTTAATTGATTCAATTTGAGTTAAGTTTTTTATGAAATGCTTAATTGATATGATCCTATCTTCAGTATTTTCCAATAGTATTCTTTAGAATTTTTTCACTTTGTGAATTGCCAAAATAGTACATATTCAACATTCTATTTTTTTTATTGTTTGACATTTTGAATTAAATTTACATTATTTAATCAAATGAAATGGTAAATAATATTTTAATAGATTTTAAACCAAATTTACTATAAATTAAACCAATTAAACATTGCAACAAATTATTACACATTGTATCCTAATATGTGTAAGGAATCCATAATTACAAAATATATTTTAATATTATGAAACATAAGTTTCTAGTAATTACAAAACATAAGCATAAAATAACTTGAGGATTTTAGATCAAACCTTAGTTTATATTAATTAAAAAAAATAGTATGGAAGAAATGACAAAAAAATTCTAAACTTAAAGTCTCATAATCATTATGGATTAATTTGTCTTTTCACCACTTGTTGGCAAGCACTGGTAGTGGCTGTGCATTCTGTTAGAATCAAGATCCCAGAATCTTGGAGATCTTTCACTGCAAAATGAATATTGGAAACATTTACCCATTATTTTATAGTATCATCTCCCACTAAAATCAATGATGGGTCTGATTCAACTTTATTTTTAAATAAAACATTAGGATCCAATCCATTTTCTCTAATTATTTTCCCTAATGTATTATTTTGCTTATTCAATAAAAACAATTTTTTATTTAAAATAAATTGTCGTAGAAATACTTTTCCTTCTTCAGATGCAGATCAAGGACAACAAATTAGTTTTTTAGATTTATATTTTTTGACTAAAAATGATAAAAAAACATTTAATTAGTTAAATGTTTTAAAATAATTTTTAATTTAAAAAACCATAAATAAACTTACTGTAAATTTTTCTTTTTCTGCATTCGCAAGATCCAATGGGCTTTTGTTTTTTTCCCATTTTTTATAATATGATTGGTATTCTACATAAAAGTTATCAAACTTGTTTAACATGATATCAAGAATATCATCATTAAATTAATTATTTACCACAACACTTCCTAAAATTGCTTGGTTGAACAAAACATCAATTTTTCTAGTTGATGCTCTACTATTATGTACAATTGATTGCATTGACTATGGTTACATAAACATGAATTTATTTTATAAATTAGTACTATTTATTGATGGTTCCAAGTTATTAATTCATCAAGGTTTGGAATAAAATCATTAACATAAGCTTTAGTGTTTTCTACCAATAAATTAGAAATAAGAAAAAAAGTATGTTGGTCATCTATTTGGGGAATCTCTTGCATAGGACTACCTTCAGTGATACTAGGTTTAAAATTAGGTATACAAGGTCACTATGAAGGATCCATGGGTTGAGATCCCTATGTGATATCATACAATTTGAATAAACCATGGTCGTGCCACTGTCAATGCCCAAATACTCTTCATATAGATCAATATCATGAAGAACTATGGTCCCCATTGCACTGGGCAAACCACCAGGAGAAAATTTTGGAAACATTGATGTTGTGACTTGAATTGTGCCACCACTCTGAGCTAGGATTAAAAAAAATTCAAAATACCAGTAGTTATAGGGCCATGACAAGGTGGTGGTGGTGGAGGGAATTTTTTCCATTGAGAAGAATGACCTAAAAATGGGAATTAAAATCACTAAAATGACCAATTAAAAAATTCTAATATAATATTGAAATTTAAAAAATATAGATTTATTTAGTGCATTTTGCTATTTTTGTATTTATGGATATTTTTGTTGTTGCTATTACTAATTTTTTGGTGGGGAACTCTCAAAGCTCTGCTAGACCCACTTGGTGTTTACAATATAGATTGTGTGGGCTCCACTATACACACACACACACACACACACACACACACACACACACACACACACACACACACACACACACACACACACACACACACACACACACACACACACACACACACACACACACACGTGTGTGTGTGTGTGTGTGTGTGTGTGTGTGTGTGTGTGTGTGTGTGTGTGTGTGTGTGTAATAAATTTAAATTATTATAATGATGAAAATAGTATTAAATCAAATTAAAGCTCGTTTATGAAGCTATACTAGTAACATGAGTGGAGGGATGTGTCAAAACTATAATCAAACTTTGCACTCATTTTCTTCTTATCAATTACTACTTGGGTATTTATGGATTCAATTTTGCATCCTCCTCTATGTATGTTTTGGTTGTGGTTTTAGGAGGTTGATGTTCCTTGGTTGCTACATTTCTTTTGGAAAGTGTTTCATTAAAAAAAATTTGCAAGAAAAAGATATATTTTATTTAAAATCAACTACATCGATATTTTTGTCATTATTTGAAATAAATATAGTACAAATCTTAAATATTCTAAAATAATAACTCCAAATAACCTCCTATGCTTTGAGGGAGAGTGCATTGACAAACATTATGGGATTGAGAGAAAAAGGAATAGAGGATGCTTGTAAATCTAAAATCACTTCATAGTACAATGTAATGATATAATTACAACAATAAAATTGAGCATGTTCATTACACAGAGTAAAGTTTAAATCATGTTTGATTTTGTTGGAAATAAAAGTGCTCCAATATAATGGTTGAGCACCTAGAGTATGAATAATATAAACTAGAGCCTATAATGAAATATCTGATGTTCTACATTGTAAAATAATTCTTGATTGGAAAATTTCAGGCATTTCCATCAAAAAAGGATTTCTAACACATTCAATTCTTATCCCTCTTTTACCACAACATTGAGGATTTATAAAAGAAATAATAAGTTAAAACTAACAGAATTAAAACTAATAAAAAATGAGTAATTATAAATTTTACAAAACATACCATCCACCTATAGTGAGTAATGGGACTCCAAATACTTTTTTTCCTGATCATTTAACAAGGCCTTTGTGGTGACCAGGTCCCCATATTTGTAAGTTAGACCTGTCATTCTTTGAATATCCTTAGGATGGATTTAAAATGAAACATTTTAGGAGCCTAAGGTGATGTGAAACATGGAGGAATTAGTATCAAATATTTTCAAGAGAACATTCAAAAAATGAATATCTTTCTCATATTAGGGCATGCAGACAATGCCATTAAATCTACAAGGCTCTACCCACTATTTGCATGTGTCTTGTTATTGTAGAAACATTTGGATGATGGTGCACATCAAATTTTAGAAATTAAGTTTGGGGTTTCTGGTTACCTCTATGTTAATGATAGAAGAGGTCTAAGAAATGGAAGCCATGGATGAAAATAGGGTTTTAGAAGTTGGGGAAAAGAGTAAAAAAAATTTAACCACAAAAGGAGAGTAAGAAATGGTAAAAGTTCAACATGAGGTGTGTTTGACATATTTATAGGCATTTAGCTCGATATGGGCAACCGCCCATATGGTACAGGAACTCATTGAAGATACTTGTAATGTAGTTAAGTGGTTTAAATCATCATTGTACATGCACATCAGCACCCTTAAGCACCCTATAACCCACTTAAAGAATGTGATTAATTATCTTCACCACATCTATGATCACCCACATTATACAAGTGTGCATCCATAATATACAGGTGTTCAACTACCTCCCATTAGTGAATGACTATGAGAATGATGTGGATAAGCATTGGTACCCTTTAGGTAAATTTTGGTGTGATGTAGATGAGTACTAACACATTTCAAATGATTTGACACCCACTGGTATAGTGATAACACCCACCCAAATTTCATAAGGGTCCATCTACATGATGTTGGCATCTACTCAAACCATGTTGATGTTCACTTGGGTTTCCCAAGTGTTTATCTAAATGATTTTAGCAATATATCACACCATTATAGTATTTATCTAGTTCACATAGGCATTCATCTGTAATCTTCTAGTGATCACCCACACCGTGCCATTGAATGTCTATATGAAGATGGCATGTACCTATGTCATGATGACATTCATATGTATTATGTAGGTTCCCATCTAAATTATATAAATGTCTATCTATAACATGCTAACATTTGTATACAACATGTTGATGTTTATCTACATCACATCAAAATTCATCTACATATTTTCATCATTCGTAAGTACTATACCATTATTTACCTAGGTTTCTTGGGTATTCATCCATGTTTTTTAGTTCTTATGTGATTTATTGCATGGTATCACATGATTTTACTCTATAATGATAAACCTTCCAAACTGATTCACCACCATTATGAATCTAATTTGCCTCAAGAAATCCATATATTTTTTTATATGGCCCACTAAAATGAACCTTGATTCTACCTCAAGGTTCACTTTAGCCTCTTCTTCATTTTATTCTTCATCATCCATAAGGTCTTTCCATTTTGATTAACCCTCATTATCTTTTTTTATAGCCACGAATAATCTTTCATTATTGTCATGTTCATGTTCATTACTATCATCATCACTATTAAATTTACTTTTGTCACTTACATCATATGAGTTATTATCTTCTTTAGTATATAAACTTCTCTTGTTCTTGAATGACCATTTCCTACCTTCATACTTCCTTAAATATTTATTATTTTTGTTAGCCTTATATACCTTATTTTCATCTCCATAATGCTCATCATGTTTTTCATCATGATCAATCTTATCCTTTTTAGGACACTTAAATGCAAAGTGACCAATCTTACCATAGTTAAAACAATTGAAAGGCAACTTAGCCTTGTACTTACCAGATCCAAACCTTAATTTTTTAGCAAACATGGCTATCAGTTTATCATCATTAACGTATGAATATACCTCATCCTTGACCTTATTAGATTTTGACTTATTATCTTTAAAAGCTACTTCCTTCTTAAGATGTCTTCTTTCATTTGTTCTCATCTCATAGGTAGTTAATATGCCATGAAGTCCATCCATGTCCAGCTTATCCAAATCTTGCATCGCTTATAATATAGACACCATAGAATCAAACATAGGAGTTAGTGATCTTAATACATTTTGAAAAATTGTAGACTCTTTCACTTCTTCTCCTAATCCTCTAATAACATTGATAACTTCATCAACCTTCAATAGGTAAGATGTAATGGTTTTATCTTCATTCATCTTTAGACTTTCAAAATATCTCAAGTGGGTCTACAACTTGGCCATTTTCAACTTGGTGTCTCTTTCATATATAGTCTTCAATCTGTCCCATATCACCTTGGCTAATTTTTAGTGCATCACCTTCACAAAATCTACCTTTTATAGACCACATAGAATGGAGTTCATTTCCTTGGAATTACTCTCATTTACCTTCTTACCTACTACATTAGTTGGTGGTGTAGGAGGTGGATATCAAAGTTTTTGCCAAAATCTGAATAATGTGAGTGAAATGGAGACGTGATCACACAAGATGAAGTAAGTGCACACCACATAGATGCTAAATAAATTTGAAAATAACACAAGAAGATAAATTGCACAAGACAAAATGGAGAAAACCAAAATCTGATTTTTTTTATGAGATGGCCAAAGTGAGGACTACAAATAGGAGAGTACGTAACTCCTCCACAAAAGGTGGATAAGGCACCCCAAGAATAGACTATAAATCCTCCATGAAAGGTGGTGACAAGGTGCTAAGAATAGAGAAATAACTCCCATCAAGGGAGTTACTTATGACACCTATGACACATATATGACACACACCTCCACATAAGCTAGCCTATCCCACAAATGCAGGAAAACTCCATGTATGCACAAGAAATACAATTTACCTAATTAAAAAATAGGGAAAAATAAAAACCTACACTAATACCCCTATAATCACAGCTTAGGTGGGCAGTGTGGAAATATAAAATGGGTCCCAGAAACTAGGCCTGATGAGGTACCCATGTACAAATGCAATCTCCCATAAGATAGAGAAAAGCAAAAAAATCGTAGGAAAAAACTCCCCCCCCCCCCAAAAGAGAGACATAAATGAAAAGAAGAGGCTAGAAGGCCCCCCCTAAAGATGATGCTATTGCATAATAAGGAAGGGCTTGTAGATGAATGAACTTGCTCTCAGTGAAAGGTTTGGTGAAGATGTCTACAACCTGCTCTGAAGACTGGCAAAATATCAAGTCAATGACCTAACTATGAATAAGATCCTAAATGAAATGCATGTGAATCTCTATGTGCTTGGTCTGCTAGTGCTGAATTGGATTCTTACAAATTTGAATGGTACTCTGGTTGTCATAATAAATGATGGTGGGCTACCTAATAGGAATGTCAAACTCAGAAAGAATCCCCTAAAGCCAAATAGCCTCAGTAGTTGCATTAACAGCTCCCCTGTACTCTGCCTCTATGGATGATATAGCAATAACATTTTACTTCTTGCTAGACCAACTAATAAGGCCAAAAGCTAGAGAGAAACTATAACTAGAAGTGGACTTGCAAGTCTGTGAATCACCTGCCCAGTCTGAATCTGTATATCCAACCAAGTCAACCTCTATGCCAAATCTTTAATGAATCTTGTATCTATGTGAACCCTATATGTAATGCAAGATCCTCTTAGCTACTTTCCAATGTAGCTCATGAGGTTCCTGCATGAATCTAGAGACAAGTCCCACTGTATATGATATGTCATGCTTGGTGTGAGTCAAGTAGATGAGACTACCAACAAGTTGTCGATACGGAGTGGCATAAACCAATGGTGAAGAACAATCAGCCTCAAGCTTGACTCCTAATAGAAAGGGAGTCAGAGATGGCTTACAATCAGCCATGTGAAATTGAACCAATAAGTCAAGAGCATACTTAGGCTATGCAAGAGAGATCCCTGAATTTGACTGTGAGATCTCGATGCTAAGGAAGTAATGCAACAAACCCAAGTCTGTCATGTCAAATCTATCCTGAAAAGATGCCTTCACCACTGCAATAGCTGATGAAGAACTCCCAGTGATCAAAAGGTCATCAACATATAGAACTAAAATCAAGAGCGAATCATCCTACCATAAGAAGTAGACATTAAGATCATAATGGCACTTAGTGAAACCCACTGTGAGAAGGAAGGAATCCATCTTGGCATATCAAGCCCGAGGGGCCTATTTGAGGCCATAGATAGATTTCCTACGTCTGCATACTAAGGAAGAATCCTGAACAAATCTTGGTAGCTGCTCCATGTAGATCTCCTCCTCTAGGTCTCTGTGAAGAAAGGCACTCTTCACATCCATTTGATGCACATCCCAACCATGTGCTACAAAAATAGCCAAGGTGATTTGGATAGAAGTCATCTTTGCAATGGGTGTAAAGGTCTTGGAGTAGTCAATGCCTGCCACCTGTGAGAAACCCTTGGCAACCAGTCACACCTTGTACTTATCAACTGACCCATCTACTGCAAACTTGGTCTGATATATCCACCTACATTGAACCATCTTTCTTTCCTTAGGAAGTGAAGTCAAATCCCAAGTGTGATTTTTTATTAAAGAAGAATATTCTTCCTCCATAGCATTATCCCACTCAGGTACCCCATATGCCTCTCAAAAAGTCAGTGGATCTGAAACTAAAGTGAAGAAGGCATGTAGATCTCTTTAAAAATCCCCCCTAGTACATCTATCATATGTGAGATCTCTTACCCAAGTGCTAATACTCTCAAGTGTCTGTCTAGCCCAAAGTGGCCCAGAAGTGGGTGAGTCAGGTGCTAACTCTTCATCGTCTAACTGACTAGAGGTGGATGACCCTACATCACTGTCCTCGCTATTTAAACTCAAATAATAAGAAGATGTCTCTATCTCAAGAATCTGCTATGGCTGATCTAAATCTAATGAGGAATCATCATGAAGAAGTAGATCTGATGAAGGAGAAGAAGTGTCAAGTGTTGAGTCTCTAGGACTCTCCTAAAAATGGACACTTCTCTTGATGAAAAACTCATGAGTGACTGGATCTAGAAGGTGATATCCCTTAATACCATCTAGATATCCTAAAAAGATGCAAGGCTTGGACTGACATTCCATAGCTTTGCATTTCTTCTTCAGAATGTGGGCCATGGCTAGGGATCTAAAAACTCTAAGGTGCTCAACATCAGGTTTCCTTTTATGCCAAGCTTCAAAGGGTGTTATCCCTTTCAAAGCTTTGTGAGGAACCCTATTTTGAATGTAGAAAGCACAATTGATGGATTTAGCCCAGTACTATGGTGCTAAGGATCTGGAGTGAATCATACAACCACCCATCTCTTTCAAGAACCTATTATTGCATTTTGCAACCCCATTCTGTGAAGGACTATAAGTGACTGTGCACTACAAATCAATACCCTCTGTGGTGTAAAACTACTCAAACTTGATGCTGACATACTACCCTCCATTATCAATTTGAAGAACCTTAATGGATTTCTCACTTTATTTCTCAATAAGATCCTTGAAGTCTATAAAAATTTCAAACACTTCAGACTTTTGTTTGAGAAAATATGTCCAAGTGTACCTAGAGAAATCATCAATGAAAGTGAGGATGTACTTGGCCCTTGTGAAAGATTTTTTGGGAAAGGGTCCTGATACATCACTGTGGACCAACTCCAAAGGTTGTGAAGCCCTCCAAGCTTTGCATTTGTCAAATTTTGCTTCAGGATGCTTCCCAAGGGAGTACCTCTCACAAAGTCCTTTTGAGAATTCGACACGAGGCAAGCCAATGACCATGTCATTTTTGCAAAGTTACTCAAGGTAGCAGTAGTTAAGGTGGCTAAACCACTCATGCCATAATTTGCTAACTCCATTTGAATGAGTCAGCAATGTTGTTGGAGAAGAATTTGATGCAAAATGTGAGAAGGTGTATAACCTTGCTTGGTGATCTGCCCTACCCACTGCCACTATAGTATCACTATGAAACTCCTTGATAGCCACTAAATTTGGTGAAAACTCAACTCTCATGCCCCGACCAATGTGAGTGATTTGGTATAGTGATAGGAGATTGGTTGAAAGAGAAGAAACACTTATAAAATTATTGAATGTTCCTCCTATTTCAACTAAACCTCTCCCTACAACAGAAACTGATGTGTCATTACCTAAACTAATTGAAGTCATGATACAAGGCTCTAAAGATGAAAACTCAACTAGTGAAGATCCCATGTGGTGAGAAGCAATTGAATCAATGACCCATGATGATGTAGAAGTTGTAGTAGCTACAAGGGCCTTTCCCTTTTCTTTCTCCTTACCCTTGCCTTTTGCCTTGGTAGAATCTTGGGTAGATGAATTCTGCTTGATGGACTCAGGAACACCTATGTTGTTCTTCTCTAGAAGATGAGTTAGGTGATCTATTTGTTTCTTCATGCATTTGTGTTCATCATGCCCTATATTTTTAGCATTGGGGGATGAAGACTCAGGGTTGTTTTTGGCAGGATTGTTGTTTTCTTTCTTCTTCTCCTAGTCCTTGTTCTTTTTCTTCTTCTCCTTTGTTGAAGTCTTATCATTACCATTTCCAGCTATCAAGGCTTGGGGTTGAGTAGACTTCATTGTGCCCATTTTAATTAGCTTATCTTGATCCCAAGTCAAGTTGTCAATGAATGAATCCAAATAAGGCATTTTCCATGTAGTGCCAAGGGCACTTTTTGTGGCATGGAAAGTGGAGACAAAGATTGAATAGCTGGGACCCAAATTTGTGAGAATAGAAAGTATGAGTTGATCATCTTTATTATCTATCCTGTATTCTTTCAATTGAAATCTAAGGGCCTTAAACTTAGTGAAGAAGTCCTGTAGGGTGTCAAAGTTGCTAGGACCTAGACTTATGAGTTCATTTTCGAGCTCATGACCTCTCATCTCATCAAGCTTCCATGAATAAATTTTCTAAGGTGTCCCATATGTCATTGGGAGTCTAGGAGGATTATATATGGAAGAGAAGTTCTAGAGACATAGACAAGCTCAATAATCCATAGGCTTCATCACTACGGTTGTACCACTTGACCTTTTTAGCCTCAGTGTTGGTTTCTACTTCAGTACCCATGGTGATCCTATACAACCCTTTGTTTCTGAGAATGATTGACATTTTAATCTTATATTCATGATATTTGAAGGGTGTTAGGGGTTTAAGTTGAAAAAAATCCATTTTAAGCTGAATTTAGGTGAAGTTGTGTTGATTGCAAGTTATGAATTATGTAGAAAGGAGAATGAAAGCAAAGATTTGCAAGTTGTGAAAAGAAATCACACCCCCTCAAAATATTGAGATCCCCCCACCAAATATTTAAGTGCATGCTCAAAAGATGTTATACTTAGCTGAGAATGTGTCTTAGAGCAATCAGTGCAAGACTTAAGCAAACAGGGCATTGGACTCAATCAAAAATGCGTCCCGAGAGACCCAAATTTTAAGAACTTTATAAAATAATGTGTTTTTAAAAAATAACAAGCCTACAATGTGGAGAATTAAATTAAAAACACTATTTCAAAAAATGGAACCCAAATTTGAGCTACCGTTTGCAGGATATTAAAGGTTCAATTTTCCCATAAACTAGTGTTTTTGCAAAAAAAGCACTAAAACATTTTAAAAATGCCTGTTATGAAAGAGAAAGTGGCCTTCCAACCACTCATTGGATTTGGCATAGAATGAGGAATCCAAAGGAGGTTTGTGTGAGGGGAAACTGGCCTCCTTCCAACCCGGGCCTCCCCCTTTGTCTTCGACAAGCGAAGATACAAGTTTAAAATGAAAAACCCCCAAATTACAAAACTGTCTAAAAAATTAAATATTCAGTCAAATTGATTGATTTTTATTTTACAAGTCAATTTTAAATTAAAAATAATGAAGCATAGATAGAATGAAGGATTTCCAAGTGTCCAAGGGGTGCCACATGGGATGCCAAGTAAGGAAGGGGTGCCAAAATAGCATAGTCCA
Organism: Torreya grandis; assembly: GCA_037957365.1. Classification (NCBI taxonomy): domain Eukaryota; kingdom Viridiplantae; phylum Streptophyta; class Pinopsida; order Cupressales; family Taxaceae; genus Torreya; species Torreya grandis. Next base: position 353,456 of record JARHVA010006821.1, read on the forward strand.
AAATTTAACTCAGAAAAGACAAAAAAAAATGCAGACCTATGTTGGATGTCGTACGACTTGATGGCACCTTCCAAATAGAGAAAATAAGCTAGAAGGACTGCTTGAGATGTAGCAAAACTGAAGGCACCTTGCTGGAAGGAGTGTGGTGCAAAGTTGACTGTTGACCAAAAGTGCATGGGTTTGCAGGCCAGAAGAATAACAGAAGTTGGGACGTCGTATGGCTATGGTCAGCTATTGGATAGCATGGACTGCTACTGCTACTTGGCATGGAATGAATGCTGCTCCTCCCTTTGTTGCTCCACACAATAATGGCACCCAAGCTAATTTCTGAACTAGCGCCTGAAGTGAAGATAGCCAAGACACCCAAAGGCCAAGTGTTCCCAAGAAAATGATACTAGAAATGATATATTTTTTTATATTTTAGAACAAATCTAGAAATAAAAAACCAAAGAGAAATCTACTCCTCTTGATTTCAAAATGAACTAAAAGCATAACCAGACACATGATTATCATTCTTGCTCTAATACCATATCAGAGTTGTTGCCAGAATCTAGATAATGTGAGTGCAATGGAGACGTGATCACACGAGATGAAGCAAGTGCACACCACATAGATGCTAAAAAAATTTGAAAATAACACAAGAAGATAAATTGCACAAGACAAAATGGAGAAAACCAAAATCTAATTTTTTTATGAGATGGCCAAAGTGAGGACTATAAATAGGAGAGTACGTAAGTAACTCCACAAAAGGTGGACAAATCACCCCAAGAATAGACTGTAACTCCTCCATGAAAGGTGGTGACAAGGTTCTAAGAATAGAGAAGTAACTCCCATCAAGGGAGTTACTTATGACATTCTTATGACACCTATGACACATCTATGACACACACCTCCACATAAGCTAGCCTATACCACAAATGTAGGAAAACTCCATGTATGCACAAGAAATACAATCTCCCTAATTAAAAAATAGTGAAAAATAAAAACCTACACTAATAGTGGAGTGTATCCATCCACAAATGACTTATATATGTCATGGCCCATTGACATTAGATATGTCCTCATTCTGATGCTCCAAAAATAATAATTAGTCCCATTGAACAATGGAGCCTTACTGGTAGAGAAACCACCTTGAGCTTTCTAACTAACCATCCTCATTTTTAGGATCTTCTTTAGGCTATGAGGCCTAATTCAAAGGACCTGATCTAATGCCAAATATTGGAATCATAATTATCAATAGGTGGGGGTGAATCAATCTTCAAAATATTTTATTTAAGTTAACTTTAAGCAATCATGAATCATTCAAGCAAACATATAGATCTAGCAAGCATAAACACTTATCCACATAAGCATGAAACATAAGACATATCATATATGTTATAAATACTCAAGGGTAAGAAAAACCATATATATATATAAATGGACTATATTCATTTAATACAAAAAACAAGTTTAGTGAAGTACTAACTTCACATGGAACACCAACCCCAACTAGCCAAGCACTTAGGCTTTAACAAGCACCCACTTTCAAGTAGGAACCAAAATTATAAATGAATAAATACCAACTCAGCCACATAATTATTTTTATCACCTTTAAAACACCTTCTTGATAAACCAACTGATTATGACTACCTCTTTAGCTCTTCACACTCTTATCCCTATCAAACTACCTTTTAGGCCTCTTCACTCAATTAGGTCTCTTCAAGACTAATTAGGTTATATGACTTGATATTCATATGAAAAAAAATATATATATCTTCATTAAAAATCCTATACACTCTTATTATGGTCTAAAATACCTATTTCTACTCACAACTTTCTATCTCATTCACATACTCTCATGCATTCACACATATACCCAAAACTACCTTATACATATACCATTCTTTGTTCATAAGCTAATTACTTAGTAAATCATCCTTAAAATCTTATTTATGCCATGTAATATTTATTATTACATCTCATAAACATGTTTAAAACTAGTATTTAGTCTTTTTTGGTCTTTCATAACTCTATTAGATCTCATCTCACTTTTAGGTCTCATAAAGACCTAATTCCATTAGGTCTACTTTAGGACACGTTACACTTTGCCTTCGTTATAAAAATTTGCCTTCATTTATGAAAAATATACTTTAATAAATTTATAATATATATACTAAAAAACATCTTATAAGGTCCATAACACTTTTTAGTACCAACCCTTTCATGAACACTCCTTGTAGCACTGTTCACAATTAGGCCTGTGAGCCTACATAAAGTCTGCCAAAAAACCTAAAATATGTACAAAATTTGGTCACATAACCATGATAATAAATCAATTTAAAATAAACTACAGGATGTTAAAAATATCACCATGTGATTTATACTTCAAAAAGGAAGGCAAAAGGACTTCAACACTTGTCTGTAAATAACTCACTTATAACTGCCACAACACTCCAAAACTTAGTCGTCAACAAATTGATCCTAAAAACTTGAAATAAAACTTCCCATGACCAATTATACTTTAAAAATATACTATTAAATATGTATAACATTCTCAAATACAAAATTCATAGGGTCTAATGTCAAATATCTGTCTTGCAGACCAATCTTTTGACCTCACTAGACATAGTCAGACCAGAACTAGATAAGCCATTTTGGATTCAATATTTTAACCTCTTATAATTAAATAAAATATTTCCAAAATCATGATAAATAATTTCAATTACAAAAAAATAACACCATATTAATTTTATACATCAACTCATGGCATATAGACTCAAATTCATCATTGTAAGTTGCTTACCTAGAATTGCCAGTTTACCTTAAAGCACAATCATGATGAAATTGACATTCAAAACCTATATTACCACTTTAAGAGACATATTATGTAATTATATGATCTTATTATATCATTATAACATTCTCAGATAGAAATATAATATGGTCAAATGACAAATATTGGTCTTACAGACCAATCTTATGACCTCACTATACACAGACCTCACTGAGCCAAAGAAACCATTTTCGCTTCATCATTTTCACCAATTTAACTAAATTTAAATATTTATAAAAATGATTAATAGGACATAACATTACCAAAAATTATCTCCATGCACTTTATTTTGTCACTTTATCATGATAACACATTCCTAATCATCTTCTCACTAATACTTGGGTTTCTCACTATTTTCACCATTAGGCTTGTTAGCGATTGAATAACTTGGATGACCAATTTAGAACAATTGAGAACCATAACCAATTCATAAACCAAATAGGACATCATATATTATTATCAAGCTTTAGTTTTCATTAATTTTCAAACTTTATCTAATATAACTTTTTATAGCTACAATAACTTCTTCAGAAATAAGCCTATATCTTTACATTTTTTGTCTCCTCTCTCTAACAACCACCACTTGGAGGTACCTAAAAGAGTTAAATATAAGATATAAACACTTACCTAAGCATTCCAAACCATCCTGATCACTTTTAAATTATATCTTCAACATCATGTCCCTATTAGGGTTTTAAGAGGGTTTAAACCTGTTTCAATTCTTAACAATCATTCATAAAGCATAACCACTCAATCCAAAAAAAATGCATAGAATTTTGAGATAGTACCCTTACATATTTACCATTTATATCTTAGTTTACCATGAAGATCTTTTATGAGATAATGATAAAAATAAAATCCTTCACGAGTTGAGAACCCTTCATTTTGTGCACTTGAGAAACCTAAAAATAGCTTTTCATGCCTTATCCTTCATGCTATGACCTCAAACTGCATAAACACACGTGAAAAAAAATAACCTATGAAAATTATTACATAACTTAAACACTCTTAAATTTTATCATGACCCCTCATTAGGCCACACACACTCTCACTCTACTCTTTATACCTTGACTTGTAAACCACATTAGACCTTAAAACTAACCTTCATGGCTCTTTTCATGTGATCTTCGCATCACTCACATACTCAAACAACATTTATCATTATTAAACAATTCCAAACACCTTTCATATGTCTTTAAAATAGATCATGATGCCTCATTAGGCTAGGTAGGGTTTAGAAGTGGTCTAAATATAGACATGGTCTGAAGGTCCTACCATTGTAGACTCACCCTAAGACTCTCATGAGTGTTTCAATACCTCACATACTTGATAAAGTAACATAATACTACCTCTCATTCCTTTGTGCATATATCTTACCAAGTCACCATACTCATACCTTATCACAAGGACCAGACTAGGCATCTCAAGGTACCTTGTACTCAAGAACTAGTACTCAAACATGCTAACCTCAATGATATCAAAAAAGAAAACTCTTGATATAACAATATCACACCACTATAATAGTCTCTTTATGATCAAATTTCTCTCATCTCCTCATGCAGACCTGATCCTTAACAACAACCTTGAAATAAATTAATAAAAGAGACATTAGGTTGCCTTCAAATTATCTCTTGCATCAATGACATCAACCTTGACATAAATGAAAACACTTTTGAACAATCCTAACATTAGGATAGATTTAATTTAAAAATTTAATGACTTTAGGGCATTAGACACTTGTATTAGGAAAAATAGTAATGTTGACACTACTTTCTAACATGGAGATTAGTGTTTAGGGAGTAGGAGAATAGGTACCAGTTCATAACTTGTAGATATGGAAGATTATTAGATTTTAAGCATTATAGGTAAGGTAAAATACCTACGTCATCAATATAAGATAGGTTATACTAAGAGATATAGAATGAGGGGCATAAAGATAGAGTAGATGTAAGGCTTATGGAAGTAGGAAAGGTAGATAACTAAGAGAAACAACCAAGGTTTGAGTTTACCAAGTATACAAGATTGAGGTGCTATATAATCATAAAATATCATCTACACCCACCTCTCTATATTTAATATCTATTATTTATTTTGTCATGATTCACATATAACTTACATGATCACATATATTATATTCTTACACATATTATAAAATTCACATGTCAAATATTGATCAATGGGTGATGCACATATTTTTAGTTCTTTCCCATACTCTTGATAATTAATTTACCATATAGTGGGGGTATATCACTTGCCTTCACCTCTTGATACTACTTCAATATTACAATTGGTGCACACTATGCATTAAAATATGTTATTAACTATATAGATCCATTCTATTCATCTATTTTTTTTATCCTTGACCCTTTCCCTTTCTTGATTTACTAAGTTTTTGATAATTTTGATATTTAAAAATGTTCAAAAACACTCAAAAATTACAAAAGTAAAAAAAATCAAAGATTCAAAAAGACAAAACTAGTACTTATGCACAACTTTATTTGATGGTACACATAGTTAGTTAATGTCATATTTCACATATGTGGTGAGTTAAATATCCATTTTCTACATACAATATTTCATGATATACATGAATTGGATGTAGGAAATACATGTTATATCTGATACATGGATATATAGATTTTTGACATTGATCACACCCCCACGCAACCTTTCAAAATTGAAAACATGGCCATGTTGGGGGTATATTGGCACATTATTCATGATATATATCCTTATGCTAGTACCTTGATAATATTATGATAATTATACTCTTTATGCATGAATTAATCTTGTTATTACCTTTTAGAATATTATTTCCTATGGATATTATAATTTTTTATACTAGATAATGACATCGATTGATTATGAAATCTAACATAGATTGATTCATGTTTATTTTTTATTGATGATTTCCACATCATTTGATAATTTATGTGATATATACTAATTTTTATATGTTATGATGGTACATTGACCATGTCTTATCATCTCTTATGCTAGTTTAAATATATCATCTCTTATGTTGTGTCCATGTCATGCTCATGTCTTGTTATGTATTATGTATGATTATGTTATTTTTTTATCATGATATATGTTATTATGGCTTATTAACTATGATATTGTGTCTATGAATGTTTAAATATATTTATATAAATTTGATTAGGTATTTTTTTGCCTAGTGTCACTATTTATATCATGCCCATATCTATTATGTTTTATCTATTTTTGTTGATCTTGCCATGATTTATACCATGAATATATTGTAATTACAACTATTATATGATTATTTAATATATTTAATTGATGTTAACACCTATTTATATATATATTATCATAAATATATTTTGTTTTCTATTAATAAACAATAATCCTTACCTTTGATTATATGTTTCATACATGCTTGTAATGAACACAATTCTTATACAAGGACAAATTTAGCACAATTATATATGTAATTTTCATGATTATATTTTGTAATATAGCACATGTATGTTTAAATATTTATTTTTAGATGATAAAATCATAGGACTCATCCCTCATATCAAAATGGGGGCATATAATGGGCTTATTTGAGATATTAAGACCATGCGAAACAAATATTTCACATTCTAAGGAATATTATATGGTTCAGATGGATAATATTAAGCATATTGATATGTATTCACATGATTTTAAAGAAAAAATGAGATATTCACATTTAAATATATATATGTTGACATTCTATATTACTTTGAGGAACAATTTGACATCTATATCACTTTTGAGGCAAAAATTGATCACATGGAGAAATAAATTTGTTTATGTACACACTATTCTATTTTATATATTGAGGATTAGTGTGGAATGATGGTATTACATGATGAATTTAGGTCTATATCCATCTAAAATGGTTGATATTTTTAAAATATGAACCTATTTTTATGGTGCCAAAAGTAGAGGTTGTTATTATGACAGCCTTATTTGACTATTTGGCCAAGAACTACATAAGGCTAGATCAAACTTCATCCATTTCAATAAGGTTTATTTAGGTACATGGGGCAATGTGGTTAAGGTTACCACATGGCTCAAATTACAAAAACACCTTCTTTATAATTATTTGGGGTATTTACTCTCCTCACATCAATGTTGCAATAGTTGAATCTCCTTAAGGTGCGTTCATCCTTCATTTTCTCCAATAACATTCAATAATTCAAAGCCTAGTTTGTATACCATTAAGTGTATTTATATATTATTTTTTTAATTTAAAATTATTATAATTATTTAGATTACTTATTATGTGAGGACATAAATATACACATAATCTATTATAGATTTCACATTGAGTAAATGGTACATTCCAACTACACCTGTTGTAATAAACTAAAAATGACACTTGAGTGATAAAAGTGCTACTTGAGACCACCCATACATAGCTTATCCATATACCTACCTTAGGGATATTTTCACACTTATCCATCCTCCGTGCAGGCCATAAGAATCTTTAGACATCCCAAAATTAGTCTCATACCCTCATCTTGACATCCTGGTCGTTAGTGCCTTAGGTTTTTCCACATCGACACTAGCACCATAATAGGAAAATTAGCACCACATGGTACTAGTGTAACAATTTTGGCACTATTTTCCTTTCCCTCCTTTTTATACTAGTTGGTATATTTTCAAATATAAGACCACCTAGGGTCAGTCTATGATTATTTTAAGACCCACACAAGCACCAAAATAATATATATATATATATATATATATATATATATATATATATATATATATATATATATACATACATACATACATACATACATGACTTTGAGCCTCTAACCACTAGATGTAATTAGATACAAATTACACATACAAACTCAAAATAAGTTATTCACAATCAATGTTATCAATCCCTATTCTTCCCTACTTATGCATGAAATCATCTACAACATTCCTAATCTCATATTACTTAGGTTTATAGTCTCAAGTACATTCAAATAACTCAATTAAAATTTCATACTATCTTAATTTAAACTTACACCATCACTTAGGTGGGGAGAACTACATTAGGATTGATACCTCTTAGTATTATTAGTATGTAGGTAACTCTCATCACATCAGGGTGTTGAGGATGTCCTGCCTACCCCACTAATAACACATATTACTACTTGTATCAACTAGATTCCTTATAAATATGGACGACTAGGGTTTATACATAAAATTATTTAAAATAGGTCAAATACAGAGATCTACAATGCATGTGTATAAGAACAAGCTTGACAGACCCAGACACAGGTTCACCTAGAATCTTTGAATAGCTATACACAAAGGACACTACTGCTAAAATAAGGACACTAGCACCACATGAACATAGTATAAAATTAGGTTAATATTATTTGCGATGGGTTTTTAAATATGGATCCTATTTTTGATACTCAGACCAACCTCTATCTCAGTTTGTAGCCTCCATATCTCCTATTTTAATCATTTTTAGCTTAGTTTTCACTTACAATGTTTATTGATACTTTTAGAAAGGTCAAATTAAGTCAATTATATTAAATATTAGTGGTTGCATTTATTATATATGTATACCTTGATTTACTATACTCAACTCTATAACAGTATAAGATTTACATGCACTAAGTCTTAAAAGGTTAAAACATTTGGTGAACCTGACTTACAAATGATACTAGGTTTTGTATCCTTATTTTTCATATTTTCATTGGTTGTGTTAATATTTTTAGATTACATAAATTCTATTTTAGTATCCCTATTTCACTTTGTTTACTATATTCCATCTAAAAAATCTATCTCTCTTCCCTTGCAAAGAAGTGCTAGGCTTAGCTACAATCCTATTGAGCATACTCAAATTCCTTCTATTTGAGCTTATATAATGGACAAACTACTAGTTATAACTACCATAATTTATCCTTCACACCTTTATTAAGTGGAATTTAATGATAATGCATCCATATATGAGCAATATAATCAAGATCAAGATGACATATAAGATGGGAATCATGACACTCCACTCCTTAATTATGAAAATTTTATAGTCAATAAGGATGAAATTATTTAGATCTTAAGAGATAGACTTCAAAAATAGTCCTATGATCATTCATATATTTTACAATCCATAATGGAAGTAAAGAACAAATTAAATAATGGTTAATCTTCTACTCCCCTAGATAACAACATTATGACACCTAATTTTGGGCCAACTTATCTTATACAACAACCTATTTTAAATTGACAACCTTCAGTGATACCTATACCTCCTATGGATAGTTCTTCCTCTTTATATGTATAATCCCTTATGCATGAGATTCATTTTATGCAAGCTAAGGTGTTACATTTTGAGCAGGGAGTTATTAGTCCATCACATACTTTAGATTCTCATGTTATTTTACATACACATTTAACACATCACATAATGGAAAATTCTTTTCCATCCAAATTCATGGCCCCTAATATTATATTATATGATGGTAAGGGTGACCCAGAGTGCCATCTTTGATCTTTCCATGTAACATGTTAAGACCATGTGTCTAATGATTGGATCCTCACTAAGTTGTTCCCACAAAGTATAAAAGAATATGCCTTATAATGGTTCTAAGATATAATAAATCAACCTATCACCACATTCAATCCATCAAAAAATATGTTTTTATCACATTTCTTAATTAACATTAGTGATAAGATCTCATACGTTTAAGTAACACAACTAAAGAAAAAACTAATGAACTTATTGTAGAATATGTCTTGTGATATAAAACTATATTGGCAAAGATGACTATCCCAATGGAAGATAGAGATCTCCAAGAAATATTCAAATATAACCCACTACTAGCATTGCATGAATCTATCTTATTCAAGAAGTTTCCAACCTTCATAGATTTATGCCACACAGTGAAAAAAAGAGAAGTCAAATTTCTCTCTATAGGTAAACTAAAATATATAAGTGGATTAGAATAAACTAATAATAGTTATATTAAGAATCCATATAAAATAAGGACCACAAAAAATAAGAGTGAAATAAAGGACACAACTAACATAGCTTCAGATCCATCTCCTTGCTTGGTTTTATTAGCTCTTCCACATAGAGTTTTCACCAACATTACATAATCATCTTCATGTGTTTTATAATAGCTCATATAATGAAATGTCATATCTTTCCCTCCCATTGAATATGTTTATATGACACTACTTCTTCTATATATCTATGATTGTAATGTATTCTACAAATATCATAGGGCACCAGGACACACTATAAAATGATGAATGACATTGAAACATAATATACAAGATTTGATAGAGGCCAACATAATTGATGTGGAAATACCTATAAATGCACCCAAAGTTCAATGAAAAAAATATAAGGCATTGAAAATAATCTTTAATCTATTTCCAAAACATATAACAAATGAGGTAGGGGATACTTTAGGTGTTCACTATATGTATCAGACACATCCACCACTAACATCATACCAATAGCTCTTGGAATGTAATTTTATATCTCTCCCTCCCATCAAATAGGTTGATACAGCACTAATTCTTGCATAAATATATGATTCCAATGTATTATACAAATATCACAAGGCACTAGGCCACACTATAAACTGATGCATCACATTGAAACATAATATACAATATTTGATAGAGGCCAACATAATGACGTGAAAACACATATAAAATAACCTAAAGTTTAATGAACAAAATCTAATTAATTTAAAATATTCTTGAACCCATTTCCAAAGCATATAAAAAATGAGGTAGGGGATACTTTAGGTGTTCACTATATGTATTAGACAAATCCACCACCAACATCATACCGCACTACTATAGAGTAAGCACACTCCTTACACAATATCATTGGCATTTATCATACAATAATTATAAATAGACCACCCATCACTTTCTTATAGTAGAATATTGTTGATGATAATTCAAATTTATATACACTCTTTGTATGAGCCTACATATAACATCATCCTATTAAGAGTGTTATGGTTGATAATGGGTCAAATATTAACATGTGAACTATCACACTTATATAGCATATGGGGTAATCAGAGTAGGATATTTATACTACTAACATAGTTATTCATAGTTTAAATGGCCATGTTCAAAGTTCCATTGGAAAATTGTACTTCTACTATAGGTTGGATCAGCACATATGGCCACTAGATTCTTAGTAGTACCTATTATAGGCATATTTGAAATGTTATTAGGTAGACCATGGATAAAAAAAACTATGATCCATCCCATCTACCATGCATAGATGCCTTAAATATATAAATGTTAATTAGGTGATCATAATTGAAGGTATTTCATATGAATATCCTCTAGCTCTCCCATAGGAAGTCACAACATAATTGCCAATTACAACTCTGAGCATAGTTCCTACTAGTACACCACCGAGTTTAGTCAAGCCACTAGTGTAGGTGAGGTCTAGTATAGTGTTACCACATATGCATAATTTCCCATAGAGACAATTATTAGAGATACCCATACATCTAAGATATGATATAGATTTTAGATGGCCTTCCTCTACTCTTTTCCTTTTAAGATCAATATTATTGAGTTATTAGCATAGGGCACCCATGCTAGTTATAGAATATTCTACCAAATGGCTACCTAATACCCCTATAGTTCATAGGACACCATGGTTAGTTTCATGGATTCCTAGCACCACTTCAAAGGTAGTGCTAGTTATATATCAATCAATACGATGGGTTTTGGGACCTTAGTCACCTTTTCACATAGCATGCATGATCATTGTTCCTTTATTTGACATAGGCTACATTGATAGTGAGTCTCCTATGAGACTCATCAGTTAGTAATTTTCCTCCCTTATTGTACATACATACCTTACTTATTTTTCCTTGTGCATAGTTTCATTTTCATGTTTCTTTTAGATATCTTATATCCAAAAAATATAAAAACAATATAATATGTCAAAAATGCAAAAACATTTAACTAATTACTTTGAAGATAAAAATTATAGATTGTATTTATTTCCATGTTTACATTTCATATATTTTCTAGATAATACATATGATATCTACCTTAGTATATTTATTTTTATCATACATACATGATTAACTTATTCTTATCAAGTGATTGTAGATTACTACAAGATCAAGTCAACTGCATCAATCTAGATTTTCTACTATCCACCCACTAGGGGCATACACATAGATACATGAGTTCCTCATTTGATAGATTCACCTATTTATGGGAACCCTATACATAATTCCAATTACCAAGGTACATATTTCTAAACTCCACATCATAGATTTAGCATCGTTATATCTTGATATTGATAATCTTACACCTACTTAGATTTTTTCTAAATACTACTAGTTTAAACTCAACTTATGTACATATTATATCTTATATAGATTTATACCACATGTTCATACATAATTTCACTCCAATTTGATATGCCATGAGGGACCTCATGCATCAGCCCTTCTAACTTGGGTTCCATGATAGGCATCATGTCCCATCCCCTAGGTAGTTACTCAATTATTACTAAGATTTAATATTCATATACATTTTTATATCTATCTTAATATCCTTGTGAATGATATATATAACATACATCACACATTAAAAAAATATGCTCAGATTATCTTACATTCCAATGTTATGTATGCACATTATATTGGTTATTACACAAATATCATATATGCTCTGAGTAACACACATGTTGTAGATATTTTTATTTTAAGGATAGTTTTTGCACATGTTAAACAACTCTGATAAAAAGAGGGGGAATTCATATGGGTTTGTAACAAGATATAAATCTATCTAGATGCACTCAAATTACAAATTTTAGCACACAAGCTTAGAATATAGAAATTAAACTAAGGAAAACACTGTGGGAAATAATGACACAAATATTAGTTATAGTTGCATAGAAATTAGAACAATCAAACATTGGCACCACAATTAGGACACTATAACCACATGGTGATATTGTCCAAGATATGGGGCTACTATTTATTAGCCTCATTTTATAAAATTCTACATTGGCTAGAAAATTATAGTAGGTATAGTACAAGTTTGCATAGATTTAATTATAGTTTAATAATTTGGATAAGTTTAGCTCAAATTCATACCAGTTTGCTTAGATAAGGGGAATAATTCATGGCATGATCATGCCCATTTAAGTTTAGATACTTAAATGAAGTTATTAAGACTTATTCTAGAATCTATATGCTTAGATATCATATTAGGAGGCATGTGTGAAACACAATATTTTCATGTTCACATATACATTGGTTGATCAGATGGAATGAAAAACTCATGTCATTTTATACATTGTAAATATCAAACAAAATATTCTAGGTTACACACTAGATTCATGCCTTACTACATCTCTAATGGTTGGAATTCATTTATGGCCTAAACATGCCCAATATACTTGAGTGGCTGTAGAGTCGACATATGTAGTTACACATCTCTAGTTACATTGCATATTTTCAATTTCATATGCATCTAATACACATGGGTAGGTACTGATGGAGTCATAGTCTACTTGAGTTTTTAAGCCACCTACATGAGAGGTTTAGACACACCATCACTCTAATCCAATCTATTCATAGGTCACCATCTACCAAGCAATGGTGGGTAATAATGGAGTCAAAATCAAATTGAGGTTTTGAGCCACCCACACATTGGGATTGAGAGAGACATCATCTTAGTCTAAGTTATTCACTAATTCATCACTATATACATGCACACACATAATTTGTCACCATGTTTATACATTGGTTCATGTATCCAATGAGGTGTATTTATTCCTTTCCTCTCTCTTATCTCTTTACTCAATTTTATTTATTTACTTAATTTTATCTATTTACTTAATTTTTTATTTGATTTTAATATCTCTTTATTAAGTACTAATATATGCACATTTCATTTTCAATACATCTAATGTAGCATGATTCACATACTTAGATCCAAGTTCATAGGCTTCACCTCTTAGTTAAGTCCAAGTACACTTAATTTTCCTTTATCCTAGTCATTTTGCTTTGATACATTTATAGAATAAAGTTGGTGGGGGGGGGAATGTAATCACCTTAAAATGGCACTTTATTGATAAGAGTGCTACTTGATGCCACCCATCCCTAGGTTATCCCTATTCCTATCTTAGGGCCTATTTTCACACTTATCCAACCTTCATGTAAGCCATAGGCATTCCTAAACATCCCAAAAGTAGTCCCAGAACCTCATCTTGACATCTTTCCCTTTAGTGTCTCAAGTTATATGACCTAGACATTAGTACCGTAATAAGGACAATAATGCCACATGGTGCTAGTGTTCTAATTTTTGTGTTATTATCCTTTCCCTCCTTTTTATACCAATAGATATATTTTTAAATCTAAGACCACCTAGGGTTAGCCTAGACCTCTTTTGAGACATTCAAAAACACTAGAATAGTATATATATATACTTGAATTTTATCTCTCTAACCAATATATGGAAATAAAATGTAAATTACATATACAAACTTATAACAAGTGCAAAATCAAAGCTATCAATCCTTATTCTTACCTAATTCTACATACAACCATATAAAACATTTATAAGCTTAGATTACTCATGATTCTAGTCTCAAACACATTCAAAGCACTCAAGTCAACATTGGTACTAGCTTTAATTAAACATACACCATCACTTAGGTGGGGATAAATACATCGAGATTGATCCCTCTTTAGATTATTGGTATGTAAGAAAGTCTCATCATAGTAGGGTGTTGAGGATGTCTATCTTACCCCACTAACAACACACTTTACTACTTTTATCAATTAGAAGCCGTAACAACATGGAGGATTAGGGTTTACATATAAAATTAGTTAAAATAGGTCATATACAGATATGCAAAACCTATGTGCATAAGAACAAGATTGATAGACCCAAACATAGGTACACTTAGAATCTTAAAATGGTTTTACATAGAGGACAATACCACAAAAATAGAGACATTAGTACCACATGGTGATATCATCCAATTAGGCTGTTGTTATCTGGGAAGGGTTTTGACACTTAGATCTTATTTGTGACACTTAAACTAAGATCTATCTCTAGTGTCAATCAAATTCAAGCACTCAAGTCAACATCGATAATAGATTCACATACACTTGAAATAATACTTAGGTGGGGAGAACTACATCAAGATTGATCAATTTTTAGAGTATTGGTATCTAGGAAATTCTCATAATAATAAGGTGTTGAGGATGTCTAGCATACCCCACTAACAACACACTTTAATACTTGTATCAATCAGATGCCCTAGAAACATGAAGGATTAGGGTTTGCACATAAAATTAGTCAAAAAAGTCATATATAGAGATCCAAAACTTGTGTGTGCAATAATAGGCTTGACAGACCCATACATAGGTACATCATGAATCTCAAAACATTTTTGCATAAAGTACACTACCACAAAAATAGGGATACTAATGCCTTATGGTGATACTATATAATTAGGGTGTTACTAAATGGAAATGGATTTTCCACCTAAATCCTATTTATGATACACAAACTAGACTCTATCTTAGTTTTCAACCTCTAGATCTCCTATTTCAGTCATTTTCTAGCTAAGTTCTCACTTACATTATTTATTATTATTTTTAGAAAGGTAAAATTAATTCAATTTTATTAAAGATTAATGGTTGTATTTATTGCATATTTCTACCCTAATTTACTATACTAAACTCTTTTACAACATAGGATTTACATAAACTAAGTCTTAAAAGGTTAAAACACTTGTCAGCACCTAACACATTTATCAAATGTATTAAATGTATTTATTTTATCCTTTTAATTCAAATTTATAATAATATATTTAAATGGGTTTATCTTTAGACACATAATTTGGCCTTTGACACTTACAAAAAAATTATTTGACATAATTTGACACACTTGGAAAATGTACATATACTTTAATATTGACAACTTTTTCCCTCTATCAGTATACCCATCCACTATCTTAACAACATTTATCTCAACTCATTTATTCAATATTAGATTTATCTATAAAGGAACACCTTTAGAATCTTAGAAAAAAATGTCCATACCTAAAATTATATTTTGGCATCTTATAAAAAATTAGCAGACAAAACTGTAATGGTAAATAACGTAATGGTAAAAACGTAACTCGACAAAACTTAGTATGACAAAACATGAGAGAACAAAACATAACAAAGAAAAAATGTAGTGGTATTGGTAATGCCACAAAGATGACACAACTTTCAACTAAAGGTCCAAACTTATGAAATCACATTTTCTTCTACTATTTTGCTTGTAAATTTGGTGCATTACTTTTCCACCATGAAATTTTAACTACTATCACCAAAATGAACTAGACAACAAATTAAACAATCTGATAATCACCAAAATGTCCCAATTATTCTCTTTGTGAGATTTTTGCGACATTACCAATACTATTATGTTTCTACTCACAATGTTTTGTCCTCATGATGTTTTTGTCATACTACATTTTTATCATACTACATATTTGCCGATATCTTTTTTACTGTTACATTTTTGTCTATTATGTTATCACATGAAGCCTCTATTTTTTCACTCCTAGAACACTACTAATAAATATAGAAAATGTTAACTATTGAAGGTGTCTCCCTCTACCAACAATATCCAAGAATCTTCAAACTTTTTTTTTCAAATTAAAAAATATCCATTAGTTTGGCCTAGCCATATTTCATGGGTTAGTTGTTATAGGAAATTTATTAATAGTCACATAAATATACATATCATCCATAAGGTTATTAGTCAGTAGAGAATTACATAATAATACCTCTGATCATCTCTCACTCTTTTAAAACATTATTTGCACACACACATGCGTGTGCGTGCATGCACGTGCGCGCACACACGCACACACATGCACACACACACACGCACACACACACACACACACACACACACACACACACACACACACACACACACACACACACACACACACACACACACACACACACACACACACACACACACACACACACACACACACACACACACACACACACACACATTCAATAAGTAGATCTAGAGTAGTCAATAAAGACAAATATAAATATAAATAGGTCAAATTTACATGGTGAAAAATGTCAAATATCAAAGATAGGATTAAATTTTAAATTATTCATGATTTTACACACACTCACCTAAGGGGGATAATTATTTGGGGTTTGACACCTCTTTGGTGAATGAGAACATAGGTAATAATTATCCATTTAGTAGGGAGTGATTAGGGTAGTCTAACCTAAATTGAAAAAAAAAATTAAGGTATTTTATGAACAATCAAACATAATTAGTTATTAGGACAAAAGAGGTAGAAAATATGAATCATCATAAATAATAAAATAGTTTGCATCCAAAAAATAATATTTTAGCCATAGGTAATGGATCCTAGGAGTTGTACACCCCACTATGTGTAGGGACACTGCAAAAAAACCTAATAGTGTTTATTTATACACATATCTATCTTTTCCTTTAGTGTTTAGATATTCTATATACCCTTTTTTCAAATATGAGCACCTGATTAAACATACATTAAGCATTTTAAATCCTATGACATCTTCTATGAGTGAAAAATAGTCATAACTAGCTAACTCTTCCTAAAATTATCTTATCAATTCTAAATCAAGTGGTTTTAATATTTTGTATCCCATTATATGTTTGATTATTATGGTTAATGTCATTATTTATATACTCTAAATTAGTGCATAGTTTTAATTAGTTTATATCACCTAGGTGTAAAATAGTAAAAACATAATGAAATATAAAATCATACTACTTATGTTTTGAAACAAAATATGTTGATTGTGATGGTAATTATTTATGTGTCTATACCCTTATAATTGACATAGTTGATTGAGGACCTTATATATAAATATCTTGTCTAAAATCAAGCATTTCCAATTGTATGATGACTTATTAAAAGGTAGAAATGTAATGTCATATAAAGATAGATCACTTGATGAAATAATCAATTTTTTTTATCAACTTTGAGGTGGGGTTTAAAAAAAATCCCTCCTAACCTTCCTTTAAATATAAGGCTTATATTGTAAGTTGTCAGATATTATGATAATGTAGATCAACTAAAGAACACTCATATAAATATATAGTTTTTATAATTACTTAAAATGTTCCATTGTTTACAAATATATAATAAATAAGGCCTTATAAGAAAGTGATTTTTGAATTAATATTTAAACTTATCACTTTGCTTCTATTTCTAGGTCTTTTTTGGATAGTGAGAACCTTATTATAATTAAGAATGATGAGTTACCTTAAAATTACACTATGGATACATATTTACCATTTTAGATTTAGGTTATAATTAACATTATTGGGTCAAAATAATTTTTGTGGATAATGTTTTGGGACTAAACATTTGTAGTGATTCCATTATTTGAATAATTGGAATGGGATGATAAGCCCTTGAAAAATCACATATTACATTAATGGTTTTTATAATCTACCAATAAATATTCTTTGAGTTATCAATTTAAATATATTAATTATACCCAAATTTTTAGTTACCAAGTGTATACTAATATCTAACTATTTAAACTATAAGATTAAATTTTAGAGACCATAAATTCATGATATCATAGTTTTCCTATTCACATTGCATAGACAC
This sequence comes from Torreya grandis, assembly GCA_037957365.1. Classification (NCBI taxonomy): domain Eukaryota; kingdom Viridiplantae; phylum Streptophyta; class Pinopsida; order Cupressales; family Taxaceae; genus Torreya; species Torreya grandis. Next base: position 371,929 of record JARHVA010006821.1, read on the forward strand.
TTAAAATTAATATTTGAGGGAATCATATATACATGTCCTATGGATGATATACTATTAAAATTTTATAAAATTATATAAAATAATGATATTATTATACCATATTGAGTGGTAATCAATAAAAAATCATTTTACCCCCATAATTTATTCCATGAACCAAGCAATAAACTTTCAATGGGGTTAAAGTAGTAAAAATCAAGATGATAATGGTAAAAAAAGTGATAGTATAGATGAATAGTTATCCAAAATTAATATTACACTAATAAGCCTTGGGATATATATATATATATATATATATATATATATATATATATATATATATATATATATATTTGTGTGTGTGTGTGTGAACATTAGACAATATTATCTTACCTCATAAGTCTACTTAAGACCCATTCATTCATAATTAACTATTAATAATTCATCTAATGATGATGAGGGTAAAGCTACTATGGAAGATAATGGTTTTAATACTAATAAGATAATAATACATATTATGATACTTAAAATTACATTATAAAAATATGTATCAAATTGAAATATACACATAAAATAGGATATAAATGGAAAGCATTGGTAAACATTGGAAAGGTGTCACAAAACATATCCTTCCAAATGATTAACAATTTAAATAAGTTGTTAGATATTGAAGATGGAAAATATAAATATATATAATTTCAAGTGGATAATGGATACTTAAGAGTTCATAACCATGATATTTATATAATATAAAAATATATCTATGAACATTTTTCAAATATCATCGAGAATTATTGACAAGAGATGGAAAATATCATGACTATATAGCATTGCCATCATGAGTTAATTGAGCATGTCATTTCATATGTGAACCCCTATTTGGATATATTTTTTAATGATTAATCCATTCAAAAATATTTAGGAATTTTTTTAATCAACTTACCATCTTAAGAATAACTTCCCTTTCACATTGATAAATCAAAATTATTTTTTGGAAATTGATCCATTACTCAGTGATGATAAAGTTACACTAGGTATTTTGGACTCATTACGAACCACACAATATTTAGAAGATAAATCAACAATAATAAATGAAGTAAAAATAGATATAAAAATTAGTACTAGTGACACACCAAAGTTTTTGATGGTATGTGCCTCATAAATCTAAAAGAGAAACAATCCTACACTAATATATGAAAGGAATAAAATGGAATATTCACCTATTATTATGCCAATATCTATAATATTTATACATATATTATAGTACATAAATTATTTATAAATATTGATGCAAAATGAGTGAAAAAAATGAATTAGAAAAACATATCCTAATGTTTTTTTTTGTTATGAAAGAAATCCAAAAATTACTTGATGTAAATTTCATGAGACCCATTGATTACTCTAATTTTATTTACTACATTTTAAAATTTGGAAATCCAACTAATGGGGTCAAGATTTATAATGTTTTTTCATGATATAAATAAACTATTTCCCAAATATGATTTTTCATTACCCAATATTTATGTGACATTTTATTTTGTAGTTAGGCATGAGATTCCTTCCTTTATGGATGGATTTTTAATTTACAATCAAATTAAGATCAATAATAATGACTAACACAAGTAAAATCACAACCCATTAAATAAAATGTTGTTATGTTGGCATGAATTTTGGTTTTAAAAATGTAGGTTCAACCTATCAAAGAGATATGATACATATTCCATGATTTCATGCATTCCATTTTAGAAAATTGTGTTTATGATGACATCTTAGGGAAATATAAGAAAATAAAAATCCATGTAAATAATTTGTGAACAATATTTTAATGATTAAGAAAATATGTGGTAATATTCAATCCTAATAAATGTGTATTTTTGGTAACATTAGGAAAATGATATGGTTTCATCATATCTCAAAGAGATATAAAATTTGATCCAAAAAAACATTGAACCATTTTTTAAATGCCTCATCCTAAGAGTATTAATAAATTTATAATATTAAAAGGAGAGATTAAATAGAATAAATGATTTATTTCTCACTTGGTATATAGAGCCCAAGAATTTTCAAGATTACTACAAAAAGATACCAAGTATGAGTGTGACAAACAGTTCCACTCATTTAAAATCAAACAATATTATTATATGCATCTAAAATATAACATTCTTTAGGAAAAATTATCTCACAATATGAAAATGATCATAAATAAAGATCCATTTATTACATCAGTCAAACCTTCATAGACTATGAGAAAAATTACAATTCAATTGAAACATTATGCTTAACTATTTTTTTGTGATGTAGAAACTTATATATTAGACACCTAATAATAAAAATTGGGTCATCACCAAGCTTTATCTTTTAACATATATGATGTCTAATCCATATCTATTGATAATAATAGTTAATTAGGTCATGTTATTCATGTATTTTGAACTAAAGTTTGTATCACAAAAATATGTTAAATTATAATTCATTATAGGTCAACTAGATAAGTCTCCTATGTTATATCATAATTTTATAGATTAAATTGTTTTAGATGATTTTATTATGTGCATCAATTAAAATAAAACTTAGACCATGTAACTTGATGGTTTAAAATGTGTTTTAGGTGTTGGTAGGTTATTCTATTGTCTAACCCTGAGAGTTAGATTATGTTGTGGAGCCTATTTCCATATTATAATGTATTTAAAATATTATATATTAAAATTTACTATACACTCTTAATGTATTCTCTCTAGGGTTCGGGGTCAGGGTGGGCTCTGAGTAGGGGTTTGGGGGTGGTAGCCCCTAAAAAAAATTTGGACCCATTTTTTCAGGGAGTGTAGATACGTGGTTTATATATAATTTTATATGTGTGGTGTCATAACCCATGATTAATGGTGAACCATTATTGGTTGACTTGGCCCATAGTTTTGGTACCCATTATTTTATAAAACTACTATGTCAGTTACCTATTAATGTTATTATATATAGATGTGCATGTAATACGTAATACATCAGAAGAATTGAGTTTAAGAAGGTTAATAGAGTGTGTTAATTAAAGTGTTAATTTAGAAGAGTTTGTTCAGCACAACTCCAAATAATAATTGTGAATTGTAATTATGAGAAGACTGATTTGAAATTGGATTGTACTCTTGTTGGCTTGTAATAAGATTTGAGTAAGTGTTTTTTGGTGGATGTATCCCATAGTGGGTGAACCAATTTATCTTCTTATTGTGAATTTTAATTTTTTTTATTTATGTATCTCTATTATTATCTCTTTTTATTGTGATTATATGAAATTATTTTGCATTAATTTATGATTTATTCTTAACAAGGTAGACTATGTCAATTTCATACCAATTGAGTTTTTCATACCAACAATGTAGAAGAATATAAGGAATTAATTATGACTCTAAGAAGAATGTGATTTAAATATTAAATTTGTAAATTTTTATGATGATTCATAACAAGTTTGTAACCAAGTGATGGGTGCCTATCAAATAAAATAAGAAGAATTGTCCCCTACATATATTTAGTAATTAATTGGATCACTCAATTTAATGAGTTTTGAGATTAATAAAATTTATATAGGAAATAAATGACATATATATGTTATGGATAATGATAATTAACTTGATCCAATTTAAATTATAGATAACCATTCCTTATTTAATATTAAGATATTCTAATGACCTAACAATAAATTACAAAATTTGGATGACTTAGATACATTTTCATTAGGGAGTAATATTGATGAATCAAAATGGTACATGAATATATTAAATTTATTATTTTAATAATGCATTACCATCACTTTCCAATAAATTAAAAATAAAGTCATAAAGATATGCCATTATATGTTATAAGTAGAGATTCCATTTTCAAAAATTCCTTTGATAGGAAATTTATTGTATGTCTTGGGAACAAATGAGAAAAACTAGTGTTATAAATCCATGTAAATCCATGTTATATAAATTTATAATAATAGGTATTATTGTCTTATAATATATTTAAAAATTACAAATAAATGAAAAAATATGTGATAAATTTCAAATATAAAGTAACATCACACATACATCATCTTAATAATGACAACCTATTATGTCCCCATGGACATTTTCATTATGAGGATTTAACATAATTGTCAAGTTTGACCCAACATCATAAAAAGGCCATAATTTCATTATCATAGCCAAAAAAATATTTTACAAAGTGGGTTGTGTCTGTAATCTTAGAATACACTAAAAGTGAGGATATTTATAAATGTCTCAAGAAAAACACTATTTTTAAATTTGGCCTACCATCCTCTATTATTATTGAAAATGGTTCATCTTAAAAAAATAAAATATTCAAAACAAATAGTACTAAATATAACATAAATCATACATTTTTTTACTCTTTATCACACATAAGGGAATGGCCAAGCTAAAGTAACCAATAAAATGATCATTATTGTCATATGAAAGATACTAAAAAACATGGAAAATATTGGCATAATTAGATACATTACACTTTATAAGATTATAAATGAGTGTGAGGGTAGACATAGGGGAAACCCCCTATTATTTAGTCTATGGTGAAAAAACATGTTTCTCTTAGAACATGAGATTCCTTCACTAAGAGTGTCACTACTATGTATTATTGATGACAATGGTTATAGATAAAAATTATTTCATTATGTTAAATATTATATGAGACACATGTACATGTAATTGAATTCCTAAGAATTTACTAGAATGTCCTAAAAAAGGCCTATAGTAAAAATTATTAGATCAATAAAATTCATTGTGGCTGATATAATATTTAAACAAAAGTGAAAAAATAAAAATTTAAATAAAGTAAATAAAGTAAGTTTAAACCAATTTTGATAGTCCCTTTGTTATCATATAAAATTTGGGTTCATGGGTATTCAACGCACCTACATTAATATATGGAAAATATTTAAATAATCTAATAAACATCATGCACTTGTGGAAATTTTATACTTGAGTATTTAATTTTGTGTATTTTTTTTATTGTTGACTATTATTAACTGATCATTGTCTTGATATTTAATTTTTTTCATGAATCTATTTTTTGATTTGGCTCTAGTTGTCCTTTACTTTGTCAAGATTTTTACCAATGATTTTTCCATTTTCTCAATGTTAGTTCCCTTAAGATTGTATTTTATAATAAGTAATTTTTTTTAAAGGGCCCAATACCTTTTACAAAGTCAGAGAGAGAAAAAATACATTAACAATAAAATACATGAGCTAAGTAGAAAGACATGGCAAAGAGAAGCCCAATAAATAAAACACTATAATTAGATAGGGAGCCTATAAATCACAACAAATAAAAAATATAATGATAAAAAACTAAAGAACTAAGGAAGATTGATTTACTAATAATATTGCATGCATCCCAATCTTCCTATAAGAACTTGATATGTTCCTTAGTAAGTTCCTTTAAGTTTTCATTTATGTCTTTACACATTTTTCCCTAATTATATTTCATAAGATTTTTATTTATTGTTGTGTTGAAACATGTCTAAAAGTTAGTTTTACACCATATTCCATATCCTATGGATGTTTTATGTTATTAAATAGAGTTACATGATACATATCATGTGTTTATTTAGGGCAAGGATTCATTTACATTTGCCTATACTGATTATAAGTTGCATATTCTAAAGGATATCTTCCATTAGTGCTTGTTTATATAATTATTCTATTGGTGCATAGTATTACTTGTGATTAACTAAATTATAAACTATTTATAATAGAGAATACTATTGAATTTTCTTCATTTATTATAAGATAATGTACACATTGGGGAAACTTCCTATCTTTTATGCTTATATTGACTATATCTTTCTTATACATAAGAAAATTCATTACCATATTTTCCTATTTTTCTTCCACTCATTCATAAATAATTCAATTTACCTATAAATTTTAATTATTTAGGATTAATGTGATATAAAAAATTTAAAACTATGGATAATTTATATTGTGTAAAATATAGCAATAACCTATAGTCTTGAATCGAGAAATGGATATATAAATATTACATTTAAAAGATTTGAAGTTGAAAAATACAAAGAGAGGAGATGTACTTAGATTATATATAATTATTTTCACCAATAAAAATATTCAAATGTTATGAAAATATTATTTTTTCCCTTGTCACTAATTAGATCAACAAACTGTAGTGAAAATGTTTCTTAGATGTCAGTAATAGTGAGACATCTATGATGATTGATACTTTCTTGGTTCTAATTATAATGTCCCTATAAGTTATATAGGTTAGTGTAACCTTAGATCATTATTAATATGCTTATATATAGTTAAATTTTCTATTTTCACCTTTGGTCATATGCATCAATTCTTATTTTCTTTCTCCTTTGTTAAAAACCCTAATTACACTTTTGACTATAAGATGACAATTGAAAAATGGGTTAATATATTGGGTTGAATAATCATAAAAATTCCTTTTTGAGTGATTTATCATTTCATACAATCAAATAATATTAATAATAGTCTAACAACATGAATTTATACCATAAATGTGTGTGTTTTCTCAATCATGATCCATTTAGAATGCAATTCAATGTTGCCTCTTGACACTTTGACACTATACAACTTTGACTTTCATGTAATTAGACTTGGATTTAGGCCCAATAATTAGAGGGACTTTTGATTGTGTAAGAATTTATAATAATATATCAAGAGATTTATAATTTTCTTGATGTGATTTCCATGTTCCTAAGGGAGTGTTATGTTGTGACTGAGTGTAACCTTTGGATTTATTTGTATTTATATTTGAATTATTGATATGTCTCACTATGATTTTTTGGAACATTTAGTTTTATGTGGCTAACATTATTTGTCACTTAAAACTTTAATTTTTAAAATAATAAATGTTTTATTATTATATTTAACATGGGTTAAAACATCATGTAAATTCAATAATAAAACATATTATTAATTAATGACTTAATTCCTTAGGGTAAGGTTGGAACCACTGATTGCAATGGTCACATCCTCTCATTAATATTATAAATAAGTTTTAACCCCTATGTTAAAACACATTATTATTACACTTGATAAACTTTATGTGTTTGGTATTTACATGTGGGAAATATTCTAGAAGGACTTTGTGAAGACTAGTTGAGAGGAAGTGAGATTGATGAAGGCTATGTATCAGGTTAATAGTTTATCAAATAAATAAATAATCACTTTGTGGTTTTTTTACATCTTGGAGGTTTTCCCATGTTAATCATTATTTACAATGCTTTGGTTATTTTTCTATGTTGTGATAATTAAATACATCTCTAGATTCTTCTTGTGTGTATTTCATATATTCTACATGGAATTTATCATGGTAGAAGAGTATATGAGGTGTATTTTATTACCAAGTATATTTTAAATTACCATATATATTATAAATTGATAATAATTCATATTCAAAGAATATTTCAATTATTTTTCAAGCCTAGTTTGGGATAGTTTGACATATAAGGATGGTTGATTATTTTTGATCTCTATGGAGGCTTGTATCTCTATTGTTTAATCATGTGATTATCTATTAAAGCATTAAAAACTAATATCAATTAACCAATATTGTAAATTTTGAAGACATTAATCAGATTAGACTTCATAGTACAACCCTATGGTCTTAGAAAGTTAAAAAAGCCAAAAAAATTATTTAAGCTCTCCTATCACTTGGTTCTTTGCTTCCATGTTGAGATATAGTACTCTAATACCTACTTAAATCCTTTTTAAAGAATCATAAGGATTAATCAAGCATTTATAAATATTCTTTAGACCCCTGAGATTCCATTATTTCCTTGTACAACATGTGAAGGAAGACAATTTGAAATTAATTTGGTCATGTCTTTATTAAGGTTGTTTGTTGTTCTAAATGATCACATCATGAATTTTTTAGCCTTTTAAAAGCAAATTTAGACCTTGATAAGGATATTTGAAACTTATGTGATTTTTTATAATCCATTTGGGCACCCCTATACAACACTATTTGATTTAAAATTTAGTTTATGATCCAAAAAATTATTTTTAAATGTGTTTTGTGTATTAGTATACCAATTCAAAAATCTTCCCAATGTTTCAATTGATTTGGTGTCTTGTACATGCACAAGTTCATATATAAACATTCCTTGGGAACCATAACAATTCCATGACAAGTTAAAAGTATGAATTTTGTTTCATATAGTTAGAAAAAATATTTTAAAAATAATATATTTATTAAATATTTATTTTCTATAAGTGGCCCCCACCTTGTTTTAACTTGTTTTCACCAAAAAGTTAAAAAACTAAGATTGGATTTACATGAACATTAAATATATATTGTATTTATTTATTTTTAAATAAGAATTATCTTAAAAAGGTTCTCTTATAATTTTATGCATGAAAATTCTTAAGTAATCTACTAGAGGAGTTGGTTACATTCATTTTGATAAAAACCTATAAGGAAGAGGTCTAGTGTTCGAAACTATCTCTTTTATTTTTTAGTTAAGTCAATTTAATTTTTTGTCAAATTAATTAATTAAAAAATCTTTTTGGTTTTCATGTGGAGTAACTCACATGCAAAACCCTAGTGTAACATTGACCTTTATTTTTTTATTTTTTTATTTTTATAGGGTAGAACACTTTTGAATAGAGATATGAACCAGTATGTGACACAACCTAAGGCCCATTCCCCACAAAAAAATAGAAGGAAAAATATAAAAAATAAACACAAAGGATACCACCTCCCAAAGAGGAGTAAACCAAGAGAGAGGAGATGTAAAAAACTAAGAAAAACAAAAAAACAAAAGAACATAAGTAGAGAAATGAAGTTGGAGCCATAAGTATTCAGCCAAACCTTAGTAGAAAACAAAAAACTAGAAAATATTCATTGGAAAAACCCTAGAGGTAGTAGCAAAACAATTCATCACCTAAAGCCAAGATAAAAAAAACTACCCACTAGAAGAGCTTGACCACAAACTAGAATTGTTTCTCACCCACACCTAGAATGAAGATATTCTAGGGTCTATTAAGAACCATTGTAGATAAGAGAGTGCAATTAAAACCTCAATATTTTCACGTTAAATATATGTCATTTTTTCTTTAAAGAGGAACTAACATTCATATGATGCATAGAAGGCCTAGTGGGGGAGCCCAAGAAGGATCCCCTTGAGGAAGGGTTGACCAAGAGGTCAGAGCCTCCTAAAATGGGTTTTCCATAAATGGAATTATCCAATAATGGGAGGGGGACTTAAGCAAGATGATGGGAGAGGGGTGGGGAGATAGGGATCATAGGCTAAGGACATCCCTCAACAACACCCATATGCTCAATAAAGTGAGATAAAGGGGAGTGATAGAATTTATCATGATTATGCCACTTGAAATTTAGGTTAAGTTCCCATTTTTCCTCTTCCAAACTTACTAAGGACATTAATGGGCCTTGAAGGGAGCCTAGTGATGAAATGACTAGGGAGGTGATAATGGAAGTACTATAAAGGAAGGCATTCATAATTTAGATGTTGAGTCTACAAGCCATGTAAGGAAAATATATTAAATAAAAAGGATATTAGCTTGGAGAGATCAATGTAAGCATAAAATTGGACTAAGATGATGCCCTAGGAGGCAACATCAATATTCATGAAATATTTGACTTTGTCCATAATGATTTTTATGAATCTCTTATTCCTAATCAATGAAGTGAGAAAATGGAACTGAAGCCACATCAAGATGGATTTAATTAAATTAGATCCAATAAGAAAAAGGGATTCCAAAGGAAAAATAAAAGGTTGAAATGATTGAAGAACCATGGACTAGAGTTATAAACAAAATATCTATCAGTTGGACTCTAAAATTTCACTAGAAAAAACTAGCACATAACAAGGAGAAAGGAGGAATGATGGACCACCTTACCTTAGAGGCCCAAGATGAGAGAGTTGAAGGAGAAGTTAATGACCCTACACATTTTTTAATTAGGGGTTTACTACCAATATCATCTTTCAAATCAAGCATAGGAGGGTCAGGGATTACCAACTTTGGAATTGATGTGGAGATTTGAATTTGAACATCACCTAACAAAAGATCCATTACAAAGGACAAATATGACAAGAAGGATGTGTCCATTAGATTAGGGGTCATAGAATTAGATATTCAGGGGATCTAATATTTTCTAAAGTTGGTGCAGTGTGGAATGGGTTAATAGCATTCTTGCATATGGAATACACTCAATGAGTCTTGAGACCCTCAACTACCGCATTCAAAATAGCTTCCATAGGAAAGGAAGGAGGACTATGGGTGGGAGAGGAAAATGAATACACCTTTGGGTGACCACCTAAGAGACCTTCCTTATGAGTAGTGGTTGGGATATGTTGAATAAGGTAAGGACCTCTGAATGAAGCAGTCATGAGAGCTTGAAGAGATGGAAGAAGAGAGGTGGAAGTCATCAAGGAATTAGTCTACAAAACCACCATCGATGGTTTGGAAAAGATAACCACCATAGCAAATTATTTTTCACTACCCCCAATGCCAAAAGAGATGAGTGTTAGAGGGATGGAGATAATAGTTAATGGGGGGAAGCATCCATATTAGTCTAGGTGGGAGAAATAGGGGGAATATAATTCCTTTGGTAGTAAACATACACACCATGAATAGTTAAAAAAATATGTTGTAGGATAAGAAACTAGCTCCTTATAGGATGCCCAACCATCATCCTCAGATAGAAAAGTAGAATCATCATAGGTAAGGTCCAAATCATCAATACCATAAGAACAAAATAGGTGACCATTAGAAGAGTATATGAGCTTAGTTAGTTTGAATATAGCCTTTCCATGCATTTTTTATTCTTATTTAATATTTTTTGTGATGGATTTTTTTTTATGTTTCACATCAAACATAGTTTTGTCTTAGATGTTTATTTTTTTGACTTTTGACCTAGATAATGTTTTATCAAGCATAGTCATATGATTAGTCATTTCCTAGATTTTGACACATTCTAGACACATTGGTGTGGTTATTTTATTGATTTTAATCTTTCTATTATAGTTTTTTGAATCATTATTAATAATTATTCTTGTATTAGTTTATTTTTGTGACACTTAAAACACCTCATTTTATCACAATGTTTCATAATTTTCTTGATTTTTTTAGCATTAACTTAAAAAATTGTTGTTTATTTACACTATAAATTTTCTTTACTATCAAATAAATTATACAATCACATTTAAAAAGTTTCTTTATTAATATTTTAAAGTGTCAAAGTGTTCCATTTAAAGGAAATTTATAGCTTATCCTAACTTCATGCTTAATAAATCTCAAGTGATTAATGGTTATAACTAAAATATATAAAATTTGAATTAAAGTATAATTTATGGATCAAAAACTATGGAACATGATTTTTGGGAGATAAAAAACCCTTTTACAAGGACATAACAAAGTTGAGATTTCAAATGCATTTCAATAAAAATCATAAGACACCATGTTGATTATCTTGTGGAGTGTTAAGGATGAATTCCTACTCCATATCTATAATAAAGAGTTTTCCAATAATGACTATAAACTCTTTGAGTCTATGCATGAGGGAACACATCACTCTAATATTATTATGTTCATTATTGAATTGCTTATTATAACTATGAAAGGTGATGAAAAAGTTATTAAATTTATTACTAAAATTAATAATATTAAATATTAGTTAGATGGATACAACTATAACCTAATTCAATATCAATTGTTATATTTAATTATTCATCTTAATATTCATGAATTTTTATGTAACTTTATTTCAATTTTGAATTAAAAATACCAAACAAAGCAAGATATCCCTAACCTAACTACCATGTTAGCTCTTATAATTTAATAATAGTAAGTGATGTCTAATTTTGATTCTAAAGAGAATGATACTTAGGAACTTATCTCTCTCAACCTTGTTTATAATAATAATAAAAAACAAAAATATAACCCTAATTTTTTCAATGGCTCAAATAAGAACAAGAATATGGTCATAAGAATCAAAAAGTTAAGTTTAATATGAATCTTAATATGTAGAAAATTTGGTAATAGAAGTGAAAATTATTATAAAAACAAAGATAGAGTTAATAATAAAACCTCTAAAAATAAAAAAAGGAAGAAATCTAATCAAAACCTCTAGAAGATTTAAAACCATAATCAGAACAATAATTAGGAACATAATTCTAATGTTATTGATTTATATGTTGCCTTGTTTACTTCTAATGCAAACTAAAGGATTTTAGATAGTGGTGCATTACACCATATGAATTTATTATCTCAATTTTTATATAATACTAGATATATTTTTGAAAATATTTATATAGGAGATAATTCATTTTAAGAAGCAACTAAGGAAAGGAAAAATTTGTAAATGTTGTTATTAATGATGTTTTCTATGAACCTAAACTTAAGAAAATTTTAAAATATTTTTATCAACTTAAAAATGATAATTTAATTATAAATTTTCATAAATATAATTGTTCCATTATAAATCAATTAGATTCTCTGATTCCTAAAGGTGTTCAAAATAATGGTTTATACAATTTTCTACTTCTTTTGCATGTTATTTTTCATCACATAACAAGAATGAATATTAATTATGGCATGAGATATTAGGACATGTTAATTTTATAAGTTTACATGATATATATAATCATAATATTATTTTTGGTATTCCTTCTATCTTTTCCCTTCATGAAACTTGTGAAGGTTTCTTATATGGTAAATATCATACTAATCACTTTCACAAAAATTGTGATGTGAATTCATCACATCCTCTATAATTTATTCATAATGATGTTGTAGGGCCTATTGAAATTGCATCTCTTAATGGTTATTTTATATATTACTAATTTTATATATGATCACACAAGAATGATTTGGTCATATTTTGTTAAAAATAAATATTAAGTGTTGTCTAAATTCAAAGAATTTAAAGTTGTCATGGAAAACTCTTTTAATTTTTCTATTAAGAGATTAAGATCATATAATACTATTTAATATATTAGTAATGAAATTGAGTATTGTTTAATTGTTTTGGTATTAAAATAGAAATAACAACTCCCTATTCCCTTAAAAAAAAATAGATTTGTTTAAAATAAAAATTGTACCATTATTAAAATGGCTAGAACAATGTTGTATTGTAAAAATGTTCTTAAGTTCTTATGGGTTGAAGTTGTGAATATTGTTTTACATATTCTAAATATATTTCCTAATAAATATTTGAATATTTATACTCTTCTAGAAATTTGGTCTAATAATAAACCCAATGTGGCTCATCTTAAGATCTTTGGTAGTCTTGCTACCATCTTTGTTTCTAAAGATAAAAGAAAGAAACTTGATACTACCTCCTATTTGTGCATATTTTTAAGTTGAGGTAAAACTTAGGGATTAATAGTGTATGACTATATAAGTTATTAATAATTTATAATATGAATGTTTTTATTCTTAAAAAAACATTTTGTGAGTCCTTTATGGAACATCCTCTATATTTTTCATTTGAGGAACTTGGCTCTCTTGTTTCTCTTAATGAAGAAAAAATGCCTTAAAGGAAGTTTATCCATGTTTGGAAAAAATAGAGTTTGATTAAATTTCTATTTTCCATGTTCAATATAAGAGACTTAAATGGGTAAAATCCCTAATCCATTTTGCTAATCTTGATAATCTTAATAAATTGACTAGGAGTCGACATTCTTATTAGGCTTTAATGACTATGTATGAATGTGAATCTCAATATTTTGGGGAATCTATTCAAGGTGATACATGGAAATTTTTTATGAAATATAAGTATAAATTTTTAATTAAAAATAATACTTTTGATCTTGTCCCATATCTATCTAAAAGGAATATTGTTGGTTGTAGGTGGCTTTATAAAATAAAATATAATTAATCTGGTAAAATTGATAAATTTAAAGAAATATTAGTTGTTCATGGGTTTACTCAAAAATCCATGATTGATTATGTTGATACCTTTGATCCTATAACAAAAATGAGTAATGTTAGTTAAATTATTGCTCTTTTAGCCTAAAATGGCTATATTATGCACTAAAAAGATGTTAAAAATGCATTCTTGAATAGTGATTTAGTATAATAAATATATACTAAATAATAACATTATGTTTGTAAGTTAAATAAATATTTATATTGTTTAAAATAATCTCCTCGAGAATAGTTTTCTAAAATCACTATTTATTTTAAAGAATTAGGTTTCTCTAACTACTATTTTGATAATGATTTCTTTGTTAAAGTTGAAAATGGACATTTAATCTTTATTTTATTATATGTCTATGATATTATGATTACTAGTGATCAAATAAATTTAATCCATAAATATAAGGATAAACTAAGTCAAATGTTTGAAATGTCTGATTTAGGTAGTTTACATCATTTTTAGGAATTGTTATATCTTAGGATAAAAATTTAATTATTGTATCAAAATCTTAGTATGCACATAATATTCTTGTTAAGTTTAATATGCTTAATTGTAAGTCAATATATACTGCTTATTAAGATGATGTTAACCTTAATTCAAAACCTTCATTTGAATAATCTAACCCTACTCTATATAGATAGCTCATTGATAGTTTGATTTATCTAACCATTACTAGGGCAGATATTTTATATGATGTTAGTGTTGATTTTATATTTATGTAAGATCCATATTTGGATCATTAGAAATCAAAAGAGAGAGTATTTTAATATATCAAAGGATTTGTAAATTTTGGTTTATTTTATTCTTCCATTGATAATGCTATTTTATATGTTTATTTGATGCTGACCATGTTGGTGATATTATAGATCACAAATCTTCTTCTAGATATGTGTTTAAATTTGGTGTAGGTGCTATCACTTAGAGCAATAAAATCAACCTAGTGTTTCTATATCTTCTATAGAATTAGGGTATATAAATGATATGAAAGCTATTAAATAAGTCATGTGGATATAAAGGCTATTAAGAGAGATTCATTTAGATGTTTCTCATAATACCACCCTTCATTGTGATAACAAAATTAAACATAAATAAATAGAACATTGATAATGCATAAGATATAAAATGATTCCATATTTAATTATAATTAATATATGAAACACATATTTATTAAATATAATATTGGTATCAATCTTATTTAAATATAGTGGCATATTTTATAGTAGGATATATTCCTTAAAATCTATTTTTAAGATTGATTACAATATAAAATATCAATATACACATCTTTTCTTCATGTATATACTTTTATGTTTGTTTCTGTGGGTTTCTACGAAGTATAGTTAATGTTGGGAAAGACATATGTGGATTTTTGATGCCTCAGTATGATTGTAAACTTCCAATATTTTTATTTAATATGATAAATATTGAAATGAATAATCCTATACAAATGTGAATGGGTATGGGTTAGATTGATGCAACCTAATAAAAAATGGACACATGGATTAAGTTCGAACCTCGACATGGAACATAGGAAGAAAAAGTTATAAACAACATCAATAACTATGATGTTTATAAAAACATGATGTGTATGAATTAAATTTAGATGTACAAAGAATGTAAACTAATTTAAATTTAATATAAATTCAAACTATGGTAGAGAAATAAATAAAGAAAACGACAATCATAAAATTTACACTTTGAATGTACAATCTTTCTCCATTATGATATACATTCGATTTGATATTTTAAAATATGTGGTTTTCACTCTTCCAATGAAAAAGAGAATGGGCACTATTTTGGTGCAAAAATATGTCTTTTATTTTCTTTGATTCATTTTTATTCGCTTGTGTATAGATCTCTAATTTCTTAATTGTGATTGTGATCTCTAGATTTTATGATCCTTAAAAATGGATATTTACAAGTTTATTTATAGATGTTTGGAGAAGGATCCAATGGTGTAGGATGATTTGGACTTTTTTAATGATCCAATGATCAATGGTGGCTAATGCATCCTCACTTATGAGGATGAATACAATTTCAAAATGGTTGAGAGAATTATGGGGTTAGTTAATTGAGTCAGCAAGACTAAGTCAATTTCCTTGACAACTTAGGGGATGTGTCATAAAATGTTGATAATTTTGTAGACTTGGTTGGGATGAGGGAGGAAAAGGTAGAAGATTTTTGAATGAGGTGTGAAATCCAGATTTTTATTTTAAAAATAAGGATTTAAGTGTGCATAATTAGCTAATTTGACTTATTTAATTATTTGAATTTGGAATAAATGTGATGAATTAATTTAATAAGAATTATTAAATAGATTAAGGTGCATTTCAACACTAAATAAAATTTACATGTCTACATTTGACCATATTTGAAATAGTGTTGTGAAGCGATACTATTTCAAAGAATAGTATAAGAAGTAGAGTGTTGATGATTAAGAAGGAAAAATTTTCTCCAAATGGATGAAAATGAGTGTGATGATGCCCCCTTGAGGATTTATGAGAGAAAATGGATAAAAGCTCGAAACTAATGAAAAGAATAAGTGAAATAAGAGATGTGGATAAATGATAAATCAAGTTATGTCATAATTGATGTCAAGTTTACAATGTTTTTTAACATAAAAAGGTTTCCCCTAATTAATTAAAACTAGAGTATGGATTTGAAAAACAATAGTTTAACCATTTGGAGATTGCACACTTACTATTATTACTAATGACGTAGGGGTCAATTGAGTAGGTGTGAGAATGATATATCCCAATAATAATAAATTATGAATATATAAATAGAAAATAGATATTGAATTTTCAAATGATTTTTTAGATTTAACATTAATAGATTACTATAAGATTTTAAATATAAATTTAGAGTAAATTGATTTAATGTTTCTAATTTTTTTTCAAAAATGAATAGATGAAAAAAGAGTTGGATGAGGGGATGGGGGGAATATTTGGTAGTATAGAAGAGTATAAGTAGAATAAATGGGGATTATAAAGTCATTGTGTAAATTTATTTCCAAGGTTATTAGCTAAGAATTACGATTTGAGATATTTTCTCTGAGATGTTCGAGGAAACATGGACCGTATTCCACACCATGATCACTGAGAGAGGTGAGTGAGATGATTTTAGAGACTTGAGAGGAGTGGGCCTCTAGTAAGTGATTTGAATTTTGATTTTTTTTGCATTTATTAGGGCTTAAAGTTATAAAAATGAAATCATTGTTATCAAAATGGAGATTTTAGTATCAAAATTAGTGATTTCATAGGGTAAAAAAGTGATTTTAATAAACATGGTATAAAAATTGTAGAATAGGGTAGTGAATTCATTTGATAGGAAATTGGAATTTTTTTCATTTTGGGTAGTAATGAAATCACTAAACATGGCACATTATATATATATATATATACATACATATATATATACATATATATATACATATATATATACATATATATATACATATATATATACATATATATATACATATATATATATATATAATGATTTTTTACTATGGACATTGGATATTAAATGGTCTATTTACTGGTTTACATGGATTTTATGGATATATGGTAGCACTTATTATATTTCCTTCATTTTGATTTACACTAGCATGTGTTAATTCTTTTAGTATATTTATTATAGATGTATGACTTGTATATGATTAGATGATGTGTATAGACGTATAACATGTCATTAATGCATATCTTTTAGTTTGTGCTCTTTGCATTGAATTTCCAATAGTATTGGAGCTTTGAGCAACCTGATTTTTAATATAGCATAAAACATAGTTCCACTAATGGTATTGGATAATCATGATGAATGGTGATGTTTTTTGCATTTAAAAAAAAGAAAAAATAATTTATATTTAATTAAAGTACATCATGATATAGTCATAACCATATAATATCTACATTTTCACAAAATAATCTTTATAAACATATAGAAAACATTAATAAAAAGATGTGAAAATAAAATATTAATCTAAATCATTAAAACACACACAAAAATGTTAATGCAAACAAATACAATCTAATCTTAAATGTTTTTAACATACATAAAATAATAATTCCAATAAAAATAACACATAAATAAACAAAGATTGAATTAAACAATTAAAAGTGATCATAATTGACAAAGTAAAGGAAAATAACCATTGGAATGGCTAGAGATAAAAATGAAGTTAAAAAACCAACTTAATCGATAATGATAATGAAATGGATAAAAATACAACTAAGTGAATGGTTAAGGATAGAAAAATAATAATAAAACAATGAAAATGAACAAAGAGTATTAAAAGTGGAAAAGTTGAAATTTTATAAATGAAGACAATCTAAACAAGGACTAGTCAATTGCATCCAAGAGTGAGGCCAGGAACTAAACAATTAAGGGAGAAGTGTAAGTAGTAGCTAATTTATTTTGGGGAGATGGATGATGAGGAAGGAAATGGTTGATCTGACCCTAAAGACCCCATGTCTCTAAGCACTACCTACATAATCCACCTTTAGACAAAGTCTATGTGGGGATATTAGGCAAGATGTAGTTCTCTCAATATGGGAAGTGATGATAAAGTAGATGATTGATAAATCATGTTAAATGTTTTTATGAAAAAGATGCATGACTAACCCACTCAAGAACAAGAAAACAATTTGGAAGATTATTTAGAATGGTAGATGTGTTGATATTGATAACTTTAGAATGTTTTTGTGTTTGTTTTATGATTTTTTTGTATTTTATTGAGATTTTGAAAGAATAAAATAAGATGCTTTTCCATAATCATGAGGAAGAATATAGGTTCACATAAATGAATAACAACCTAGAACTTTATCATTCTATAGGATAAATGACTAACAACTAACAAAATGATAAACTTGAAAATATATAATGGATGACTAAAAGGTTATGCCCCCAAGTAATTAGGGTAATTATAGACAATTATTTACACATGGTTTTAGAATCCTAGTTTTCACCATGGTACTTATCCAAAGTTCCAGTAAATTGGTTTTCACATCTAGATGATCTATGTACACACATACACATTTATTTATTGGATTTTTGACCTTGGATGTACCAATAATATCATATATAAAAATTTTAGGCATATAATCATTTAAGGTACATGATTTTCATAGGTTCATAAAAATCTTCTCAATCTTTTGTGGCTAATTTGTAAGCTCCTGATTCAAATTTGGAAATAACAATGTATGGGCCTAACCAATCAAGCTAAAATTCTCCCTTCTCTTTTTTAGCATTAGTGTTTCATTGATTCTCCCTGAGAAAAAAATCTCTAATTGAAAATTCCCTAGGTTTAATCCACTTATTATAACTATGACATAGGCAATTATGGTAAACTTGTAGATGGTTTAAAGCATTAAGTCATTTCTCATCTAATAGGTCAAGTTCTCTTAGGCATGATGTTTGATATGATTTTTAATCTATGATTTGTTATAATTATGTTCAAAAATATGGAATCTCAACCTCTATGGGAAAAATAGAATCACTACCATAAATAAGGGAATAAGGGGTTAGTCCCATGGGTGTGTGAATACTAGTGTAGTATGCCCAAAGGGTAGGATATAATTGAGTATGCCAACCATGACCAATTTCATTGATAACTCTCTTAAGAATGCATTTGTTTGTTTCTTTAGCTTGGTCATTGCCTTATGGGAAATATAGAGTGTAACATCTATCTTTGATATGATAAGTGTGGTAAATAATCTTAACATCTTTATTTTTTAAGGATTTACCATTGTCAAAAATGAGAGTGGAGGGAACATTGAAGTGGCAAATAATGTTGTTAAGGATGGACTTGGAAATTTGTTTTCTAGTGACATGAGTATGTGGCATTGCTTCTACCCACTTAGTAAAATACTTGGTTATGGTTATAATATGTTTATGCCTATCAGAATAACTAGGATTTATTTTTATAATGAGGTCTAACCCCAACGTGAAAAATGGCCAAGGTGTTGTGATAGGTTGCAAATATTGTTAAGGACTATGGATAAGATATCCATATTTTTGGTAGGGTATACACTTTTTGACATCGATGCATGAATTATATTCCATTATTGGCCAATAATAACCAACTCAAAGAATATTTTTCACAAGGACCATACCACTTGAATAAGTAGACTCTTCAAGATTTAAATAGTGTAGAAGGGTTCCATCATATTCATGATGATATAGGGTGTTTCCAAGAATTATATAGAGAGATGTGCATTTAATAAATTATTTTCATTGGTTAGAGGATAAATTATATGGGATGGTATGGTTATAAAGGTATGTATAGATATCAGAGTACTATGGAGAAGTGGGACCACCCACTTCATAAACCATTTTTGAATTAGGTGTATAATAAGCTAGCATACTTAAGTACTTAACCAAAAAAAATTTGTGTTTTGTGCTCAAATATAGTAGGGATCCAATTGTTTCCATAGCATCTATTACTCGATTGTTTATTCTAAGCACTTGTTTGAATTGGATGTATTCAAAATATGTTATCAATTTATCCACCATTCTCTTTTAATGGATTAGTTTATCATCACGTGATTGAAATTCATTATTTACTTGATTGATGATGAGTTTGAAATTGAAAACAACAAAGAGATGCTGGATTCCCCACTAAATTTACATCTTGAGGCTTACTCTGAGACCTTCATATTAAACTATGTTGTTTGTACAAGGGAATTCAATCCAGAATGCTTTAGGAATAAAATCCCAATTAGGTTTTACCAACAAGATGCATTAAAATAAGCTATGATTTTTAATAAAGAAATCAAATAAAATTTTCCAAACTAGGGATTCATATATAATCATGATTACATCATCTAGGAATTCTATAATGAGAGGTGATTTATCATTGAGTGGTGCTTCTACCAATAAATCTTTTAGAACTTGTCCTTTGATTTCATTTTGGTTAACATAATCTAAATGAAACTCGATAAGAAGCATAACCCACTTATCCATCCTACCTTTTAGAGAGTTTTTGGATAAGATATATTTAAGAGGGTTAATTTTGGCAATGATTTTTATTTTATTTTTAAGCATGTAATGCCATAGTTTTTAGGAAACAAAAATGATTGCAAAACATGTTTTTTCTATTTGAGAGTAATTTAACTCATATAATATCAATGTTATACTTAATTATTAGACTAATCATTCATTCTTATTATCAAAAATCTATGCTAATAATTCTTCAAGGGCATATTCATTAGCTAAGATGTATAACAAAAAATGTTTATGTACAACTGGTAGCATCAACACTAGTGGGTTTGAAAGATATTTCTTGATGTTGTTAAATGACTTTTAATAATCTTCAGTATAGGTAAAATTAGTATCATTTTTCAACAAAAAGGTGAATGGGTGATAGATGTTTACAAGATGAGAAATGAATCTTCTGATGGCATGTATTTTCCCTTGTAGACTTCTAAGATGCTTAATATTTTTAAGTGGAGGCATATCCATGATAGCTAAATTTTTTGAAAGATCAAATTTAATGTCATGGTGTGAAATAATGAATCCTAAAAACTTTACTGATGTGACACCAAACACACATTTTTTTTGGATTTAACCTCATGTTATATTCTTTCATACACTAAAAAATATAGTGAATCACTTGAGGATGATTTGTCCTAGATTTAGGCTTAGCTAGAATGTCATCTACATAATCCTCCATAATATCATTAAGAATGTCATGAAAAATAATAGTCATTTCTCTATGATATGTTCCCCAACAATTTTTAATCCAAAAGGCATCAAATAATAATAGAATATAACCCATGGAGTTTTAAAGGTTGTTTTATGTTGATCTTCTACAATGATTTTTATCTGATTTTAGCCTAAAAACCATCCTTTAAAGATAGCATCCCATGGATTGAAGTTGAATCAATGATCATATCTATGTTAGGTAATGAAAATTCATCCTTCAAGCATGCCTTATTTATACCATGGAAGTCCATGCATACTCTGATCCCCTCAAGCTTTTTTCACACTGGTATAATTTTTGATATTTAGTCTGAGTAGTTTATGGGGCATATAAAACCTATAACCAAATATTTATTTAGCTATTCCTTTACCAGTAGTGAAATCTTGGGATGCCTTTTTTAGAGCTTCTATTTTACTAGTTTTATAGATAGATGCACAACTAGGTGGTGAACTACTAACTATGGATCTAACCCTAGCATATCCGCATAATACCATGAAAATACATCAAAGTTTTAACAAAGAAACAATGTGAATATATTCCTATCTTCTTGATTGAGTGATATAGCAAGTTTTACAATCTTTGGATTAGCATTAGCACTAATGTTTACATGAGTGATTTTTTCAATAAGTATACTTGATTCATCTTTATAATCTAGGGGTGGTGTAGTAAAATGAAAATCTTCCTCAACTTCTTGTTATCATATGGATGCATAATTGATAGAGTGATGTAATTTTTGTTCCCCAAAATATGTTGAATATACTATTTGTATTAGTAAACCTTTCTTATGATCACCTACAGGAATTTGATCTCTAATTCTAAAAAATTCAGATATAGATTCATCATTATAAAAATGATCTAGTTACGGTTTAGATTGTTAGTCCCATTGGATGAGAAAAGGATATGTTAGGGCAAGTGTAAGAATAATATTTTCATGAAAGATGTTGGTAAGGGTTAGATATTCAAAATAGATAATTATGGAACCCATCTCAGTATCTGAAGAATCATCTTTTATCTCACTAGAAGAGTAACTTTGGGAGATTGTTAGATGCACATTAAGTGGGTTAAATCTAGACCATGCTTCACCTCATTAGGTTTTAGTGATATAGGTTCAATGACACCTTGTTTATAGAGACCAAGAGCTTTACCCTTGTAATTAATTATTTTGCACATGATGGATTTTGCAATGAGATATATATTGGTGGAAAATAATGTAGCTAATTAATTAGAATAGAGATAGGAGGAATTTTAGTCATCAATATACTCATAAAAATAAGCCCTCCCTCAAGAAATTTTGTCCAAATGAGCTTTTTTTTACCATTATTTTATCATTTAAATGGTTATTCTATTGTATTCATTTAGACTGGCATGTGTTATTCTTGTATAAAAATCTTGAATGATGTACTCGTTCATGCCTCAATCAATGATTTTGAAATGGGAAGAAGCAGAAGAGTATGCTTTGTTGGAGGATGATGGTTTGGATGTTTTCTCAATGTATGGATTATTGGAAGCTTTCTAAATAGATGGTTGATTTGAAGCTTGCTTAGATAATTTATTTTAAGGTTCATTAGATGGTGAGTTTGATATGTCATCAATTAATCATTTTTCAAAGGATATGGAGGGAGTTGGAATATTAATCCAACCACCAAGGGGAGGTGTTTGAAATAAAATTTTAAGATTGACATATTTTTCAAATGAAGGATAATCCTCAACAGGGGTAAAATTATCATCTATAACTGGTAGATAGTTAGATTTTTTATATTTACCTTCCAATAGTTTATAATATTGGAAGGGATGAGGATCACCTTAAATAATTACATCCATTCCTACATGGGATAATTTCAAACACTGATGAAGAGTGGATGGGATGGAATTCATGGAATTGATCCATAGGCATCCAAGGAGTATATTTTATGGTAAATCAAGATTGAGAACATGAACAAGAGCTTCCTTAATGATAGACCCTCAAATCAAATGAAGATGGATTATGTTGATAGAATGACATTCATATTTATCATACACTTTTATGGTTATGATATTTTCTTCTAATATTGTTATTAGATATCTAAGATATTTTATGAGTATTATTGTACATAGATTAAGGGCCAAACATTATCTATAAAAAAAAACCCTTTTTAACTTATGCCTAAAAATAGTAACCTTTATATACAATGGGAGGTTATTCTCTAAACTTGAAGGAGAAACATAGGAATTATCAAATGTTACTTTCTTACTTGTTGCCAAAAAATCTATTAACGCTTGGAAGGTTATGGGATTAGTGTTTTGAGAAACATTAGACTCCTGAAGGAATTTATAAAAAATATATTTATAAACAAGTGAGGTCTTAAAAAGGTCTAAAATGGAGATAATGTTTGGTGTTTTCTCAAGATGATCTATAATGTTCTACTTAAGTTCAACATTAGAGGGAGATGCACTTGGCAGGGTGAGTTTTGAATATCTTATGGTGATGGAACATTCATACTTTGAAAAATTAATAATGTTAACATTTCTATGTACCATATCAATGCTATTAATTATGGAATCAAATGGATGACTATCTTGGTTAAAATTAATTGATTCTGGTTACTCCCATTTTTGTTTACCCTTACCTTACTCATTATTAGGGAATGGGTCTTGGTATATCTCTAATTTATAGTTGTTAGATTATTTTTATGATGAGTTTTCAACTGCTATGTCACCTTTATAAATAATATCTTGAACATAATGTTTTAGGAGAATACATCAATTTGTTTAATGGACTCTGATCTGATGGTAAACACAACATTCATCTTCTTTGTACCAATCAGGTTTGGGAACATTTTCTTAAAAAGGTTTTGTGTTTGGCCACATAATCATGTTTTCTTGGGAAAACTTTCAATTTTTTTTAAAGTGTTTCCCAATTGAGTGAACTTAAATTTTGGTCTCCCTTATTTTGGTTGCCCATTAGGAATTGCAATGTTGTGAGTTGATTGGTTATATGTTTGTGTATATGGATTTTAAATCTATTTTACATTGGTTACACCATCTCTAATAAGATTTTTATTTTTGGCAAAGATTTTGGGTTTGTCTATTGGTTTCAAGGAATTATTATTATTTGGTCTAAATATTTTAATTATACCCCTATTCATAAAATTTATTTCCACTTGAATTCCCTTTTCAATAATCTCATCAAAATATCTTGGGAAAAGAAGTAGAAAGTGATGTTCCAAATTTGAGTTTAAGTTACTCATAAAAATTTCCACTAAGTCTATTTATGGGAATGGTCATGTAAAATAGCTTTCCATTGTTCTCCATATTTGAAGGAAATAAGCAAAAGTTTCATCATTTCATTGTTTTATGTTGTGCAAGTATAGAGTGGTCAAGTATTTTGCAATATCATAAGAGAAGTGTTAGACAAACTTTTCATATAAGTCTTAAAAAGTGAAAAGATATCCTTTTGGGAGTCTTGAGAACCATTCAATGGCCTGACCCCTAATGCTTCATGGAAATAAGCCCAACATGAATTCATTACTATAAGTAGCACATGCACATGCATGATATAAGCTAGTTAGATGTTCCCCTAGGATATCCTTTACATTTGTACTTATCAAATTTTAGGAGTTCAAAATACTTTGGAAAAGGTGTAGTCATTTTACACACATCATATGGATATGAGAAAATTTCTTTGAACTTGAATTTTTTTTCTAGTAATAAGAGTCATCTTGAAAGACTTGGACTCTATCCTTTAAAGTTTAGAATTATTTCATGATAAAATGGGATATTTGGTCCATTTGAATAAATGGATTAGGTGGTTGATTTGTGAATTGATTTATGTGTTGGGGAATATTTTGATTAAAATTGTTGGGAGTTTGATTATTATAGTTGAGGTTTTGAGGTTGGGAAAAGGTATTGGGGATATAACCAAGGTTTTGATTTTTATTGGTGCCAAAATTCATTTGATTTGAGTTTGGGTTAAAACCAAAATTGGTTTGATTTAGGCCAAGACCAAGATTGGGATTATGTGTAAAGTTTGAACTTGTTTGGTTTGGATTTGGGTTAAAGTTTGGATTGTTTGATGTGTTATTCCTAAATTTTATGGGATTAGGATTAGTATTTTAGTAAAATATTGTTTGGTTAAACACACTTGGATTATTTTGTTGTGGAAGCATGTCAGAGTTTGATTCAAATTGATTAAAACCTAGGTTTGAATTAGTTTGATTTTAATTTTGGATTGGGTTATTTTGGTTTTGGTTAAATCTTAAACAATAATTTGTTTTTGTATTTTTAAAGTTAAGGTTGTAATTATATTGTGTTTGGTTTTGGTTTGAGTTATTATTGGTATTTGGGTTAGAATTAAATGACAAAAATTGGGTTAGAGCTAGATTGGTTTTGAATTGGATTGGGATTTTGATTGGATAGAACTGGTCCAAGTAAAAATTGACTTAGTACACTATGATTTATATTTAGATTGTTGAATGTGCATGAAGCATCATTAAAACTTGGATTTGATGATTTATTGGATAATATAGAATAGATATTCAAGTTTTGATTTGGATTTTATATGATTGGTGAGTTTTGTAAACTTTGATTTGGATTGATTGATGAGTTTGAATAAAGATTCACACTCAAATTAATTTGATTACAACATTGAGAATTTGGGTGCATACTCAAATTTTTTGTAATCAAATTTAAATCACTTAAACATGATTTATCTAGAGACCCATGTTCAATTTTATATGGTTTTGTTGCATCATGGGCAAACTTGATATAGGATTCAATTTTTGATTGTTGGGATGCATGATTGATGAGTTTGAATCCATATTCAAACTCATATTTTTGGGTGGTGTTGTGAAGGAAAATTCATATTTACATTCATGTTGAGATTACCAAAGGGATTATTTGATTTATGATATTTAAAGTTCATAATCTCTTGATTTCTTTGATTTGTATAGATTTTTATGGAAAAACCATGTCTAGTTTGGGATGACTCCTCACATGAAATATCTTTCCCTTTGTCTTGAGAGATTTGGGGATGAGATTGTGA
Organism: Torreya grandis; assembly: GCA_037957365.1. NCBI lineage: Eukaryota > Viridiplantae > Streptophyta > Pinopsida > Cupressales > Taxaceae > Torreya > Torreya grandis. The sequence continues at coordinate 398,547 of JARHVA010006821.1, forward strand.
GGAACGAATGAAAACATTACTACCCTCTAAAGATCCTTGTGATATTTATTTATTTTGATTGTAAGAATAATGCTCTTTTCTTTCAATTAGATATTGAAAATTATGTACATCAAAATTGGATGAGAACTTTGCACCAAAGCCTAAGACTCGAAGCAATACTTTAATTTTTTAAAATAGGATATACTCATTAAAAGAAGGTGGAGGTTGGATAGCTTTTGGGATACCTTCATCCTAGTTATCCCATCCCTCCTCTTTTTTATGTTTGATTATTTCATGTATCTCTACATCATACTCTTGACTAGGGAATTGAAAGGGGTCATTGCCAAAAGGCTCTTCCCTTACATTGGGAGGATTTAACATGGCCATTTACTGAGTAATAATAATAACTAAAAATTGAAAATGACTTAATAAAAAATGATGTTCTAAATTAATAATATGAACCAAAATTTTAACTAAAAAACATGAATTCTTGAACCAATTATTTTAAGCTTTTGATATCAAGACTTAATTTCAAGATGTGATTTGAACTTTAAAAAAATTAGTTTTTACACAAGGATTTTCAACACATGGTAAATGCAAGAAAATGACAAACAAAATTTCTATTTGAAATAATCAATAAATTTGCACATAAAAGGTGAAAACTAGGATGAAGGGTTGTGAACAACTATTAGGCCTTCTATTATCATTGACTCATCCATGCTCTTAGCTGTGACCTAATATTTTAATGTACTAACCATGGAGGATCATGCCATTCCCATGGACCACTATATTTAGTTTTTATAGTGTGTGAAAGGTTGATTCTTGATACTAATTGTTAATCAATGCACCAAAGTCAAACATCAAAATAGGTTATCTTAGGCTTAAGGTTTAAACAAGATTTTATAGGGGAGAAAACATGGAAGACATAGATAAAGTAGACACATATTATTGGGTATGATCCAAAAGTTCCTAACATAGTCATAGGGGTCTTAGTGTGTTAAAAATTGGTAATATTGTATTTTGAGGTAGTTGTTAAGACCCTAGGTATTGGATCATGAAATCCCCTCACATCATAGTGTGCTTAAAACACACAACCACTTAGGCAATTGAAATAGCTAAATATAAATTTATATACTCTATTGCTAAATAGGGTTTGGCCTACTATGTGGTGGTGAAATCCATGGTCAATAAAGCCCCTAAAAATAAAATTAAAAGTAAGTATTTTTTTATGTTTTTTACATATCATTACAGTGTAATGCCAAGGAAAGAACATACATAAGTAATACTTGGGTAACATATATAATCATGAAAATGTTTTTCTATTTCTATGTCTCATCACCAACGTGATGCCAAGGAAAGAGCATACTAAAATACTAAAATGAAAAGTGATGAAATTACTAATAACTTTGAAAATAAAAATCAAAAGCATTAGTAAAACTAAATTGGATTTTTTTTGTTATTGATAATTTTTTCTAATTCTCTTTAGAATGCATTCTACAAACAAGTTGTTAGAATGTTTACTTAGTCTTAGAACAAGGTAACCTAAAATAAAACAAGTGAAAACCCATAAAAATAAAGCAAAAAACACCTCTCTATTATGAAATCACTATTACACAAATAGATAAGAAAAGCAAAATTATAATAAAATCAACGCGGGAAAAAGATAGAAAGCAGAAAGCAGAAGATAAATAGACTTGTGCTTAAAAAATTATTTCATTACCAAGAACAACAATTTTGTTGCCAATAGAGATGAATTCACTGCTATAAATAATGAATTATCTATGGATAATGATGATTTCACTATGAAAAATGATGACTTCAATATAGAGTTTGACAATTTCACTGCTGATAATGATGAAATCGCTATTGAGAATGACAAAATCATTATTTCCTACCAAAATCATTGTTAACCCTATAGATAGAATAGAAAACATAGAAAGGATTTTTTTTTTTTTTTTTTTGTATTTAAACAAATTCATTGTTAAGGTCTATGATTTTTCCATTGATGCTTCTGAATTTGATGTTACACAAAAGAGCACACACAATCAAACAAAAAATATTGATAGTAATATGTAGCTCATACTAGCACTCAAAAAGGTAATATTAAATGTGAATGAAAACATAAACAACAAAAATTAAATGATAAATGCTATTTAGATTCAAAAATGATGATAAAAAGATGAAAAAGATGAGGGTAGGTCCGATTGAGTATGTCAAAAATGTATGAATTAAATTTATATGTGCAAAAAAAGTAAACTAATTTTAATCTAAGCTAAATTCAAACTATGGTAGAGAAATAAACAAAGAAAACAACAATCACAAACTTTATGCTTTGATTGTACAATATTTCTCAATTGCGATATACATTTGATTTTCTCTTTTAAAATATGAGGTGATCACTCTTCCAATGCAAAGGAGAATGGGAAACTTTTTGGTGCAAAAAGATGTCTTTGGTTCACCTTGATTCATTTTTGATTTGCTTGTATATAGAGCTTTGATTTCCTAATTGTGATTGTGATCTCTAGAGATCCTTGACAATAGAGATTTATAAGTTTATTTATAGATGTTTATAGAAGGATCCAATGGTGAATGATGATTTGGAAATTTTCAATAATACAAATGATCAATGATGGATAATTAGTCTTCACCCATGAGGATTAATACCATTTAAAAATGGTTGAGAGAAGTATGGGGTTGGTTAACTTAGTTAGCTGGACTAAGTCAATTTCCTTGACAACTCAGGGGATGAGTCATAAGAGGTTGAGAATTTTGTGGATTTGGTTGGGATGAGGGAGAAAAAGTTGGGTGATGTTTGAATGAGGTGTAAAATCTAGATTTTTATTTTTAAAATAAGTATTTAAGTGTGAATAATTGACTAATTTGATTTACTCAATTATGGAATAAATGTGATGAATTAATTTAATAATAATTATTAAATAGATTTAGTTGCATTTTGACACTAAATGAAATTTATATGTTTACAACATGAACCAAAATTTTGAATTTTGAATAAAACTTTTCATGGTAATATTATAGGAAAATAGGACATGTGGCCCAAAATAGTGATAATTAATCCATCCACACCCTACACAAGCATGAAGAAGGGGTTTCCTAACATGACATTTTAAAGTGGTAGTATAAAAAAACAATGTCTCTAGTTATCAATTGTTACATACCCAACAAATGGTCAAAAATATATAATAGATTTCTCTCAATGTGAGTATGTGATAAAATTAAAATAGAGCACATGTCTAAAGGAGGTTCTTATGGGAGGGACAACTTAGCATCATATCAAAATATCAGGGGCATGTCATGAACATGAATTGATAAGAAACTATTGTGTGACACACAAATGAGATAAAATGTCATTCTCAATTCATAGGATTGATAATACAATATGATAACATGTGAATGAACATTATCAATGTGACCATTCTAACCATTTTATATCCATATTATATTATTTAAATAATATGAATCATCAAAATAGTCAACTTTTCTTAGGTTTGGGTTGAGTTAAATTTAATCAAAAAATTTAAGTATGTTGTTGAATATTTCTAAAAAAAATAAAAAAATAAATCAATGTTTTAGATCACTCTCTGTAAACCATCATCACTATGAGAGAATAAAATGAGTTATATGTAATACTAAGGTTACCATTTAGAGTTTTTAGTTATTGTGTGGAAATACCAACTCATTTAAATATATTAATTAGTAAATTTACTAGGCTAACAAAATTATTTATATGTAGGAAATAATTTCCTTTGTTTTTATATACGAAAACAATTTCAAGTGATTATAAAATAAAAAACTCATATAAATATGTAACTTAGTTAACAATATGTTATAATTACCAATCACTTTTTTAATTTAAAATAAATTCATCTTAGCATAAATTTTAACAAAATCAACTTTGTTTATATAACTTTTATAACAAATATAAATCATGTAATTTTATCAAGACAACTCAATAAAATTAACTAATTATTATTTTATATGTTTCCAATGAGTGACACATATTTTGGTGTGACCCCGAATGATCTAACCATTTTTGAATATTTTCATATCTAAATGTAGTGTGCCATCAAATTACCAGTTGGGATTCAATCCAAATAAAATGGATTATTTTTTGTTGTAAACAAAACATGTTTTTTTCACCTAAAAGCAATACGTTTCATGTCATATACAAGTATTTGTACTTGTCTAGAACCTATTTCTTATTTTTATGCATATTGACACACTATTTCCTTTTTTATATATAATAATTTATTCACTAATTTGCAATGTGATATCCACTGTGAAAAAACAAATTCCACATTTCATGTACATTATAAGTGTTGATTGAAAGACCATTATAATTTTTAGTTCAAATAAGTAAACCACAACTCAATATCAAAATGTTTCCTTATAGTATTCAACAATTAGGTGATAAATGCATGACTGAGGTATTAGTAATAGTAATATGAAAAATTTAGATGTTTGGTCAATAATCTAAATTTATTAATCCCTATAACTCCAAATAATGACCATTATACTCCCAATACCAATAAATTATTTACAAATGGAATTATATTTGAAACAATCAACCAATACAACAAATTATTTTATAATAAGGTGAGTTACTAACATTATATTAAAAGTAAGTTCTTGCCACAATTGTGATATTATATGTTAAACACTAACTTTGAATGAACTTTAAAGATTAAGTTGTTTTTGAGAAACTCATAGTATCAAAATACATTTGGGAAAAACTCATAGTAGAAAAATCTTTGAGGAAAAAATATTTTTTTCAAAAATACTTGTTTATCATGATGCAAGAAATTTTCCTAATAATGTCCTCTAAGCCTTCCAAGTCAAAAGTACCATTGTATGATAGAAACATAATGTCACCACACATGTATAATATTTCATCTTAGGGGTGGAATTTAATCATGCTAATCCACAATTATGTCTATAGAAGGAGGCATAATTTCCACAGGATGATATTAGTGGGCTTCCCAAATTCCATTTACATTGTTCAAAATCACTCTATCCATAACTTTCCACCTTCTCAGCTTAGTTTTTTAGACTCCAATTTGATGAGAGGCAATAGGGAAAGGCTTTAACCCATTTATTACATAGAAGTATGCGGCCAAAAAAAAGTCTATAAGAAACTCAAACATGGGGGCCTCACCAACTTCATGGAGATAATAAAAAAACATAATGCAAAAGTGGCTCATGACTTCATATTAGCTTGGAACAAATGCAATGTGACCATTCATGGCATAAGAATAATTGTTTTAAAAGAATTCATTGGGGAAGTGACTGGTATGTCCTATGAGGAGACTAAGGCATTCAAAGACCAAATAAAGAAATAAGATCTGACATAATGATTGTTTCAGATGAATAAATTTGTGAAGACTGATAATAAATGCTTCTCATGTGTAAATCTTCCTCATCACTAGCTTGAAATATATCTCCAACTTATGTGCTATATGACCCTTGAAGGTAAATAAAAACTAATCTTTTCCCACCACTTCATTTTATTGAATCACTTTATTGGTTATAAGATAAATATTTCTTTCTTTCTAATTAAATCTCTTGAAATCACTATTTTTATTTATCAAGTAAATGAGACTAACTCTATACTCCGCCAAGGGATAATCCTTCTCCTTGTCAAACATGACCAAACCCTATATAGTCAGGAGGTCCCCCTTAGGGGATCCTCTTTCAAGGAGGACTCCTTAGAGGAGGATAGCACCTCAAGATCTAATCAACCCTCTGAGATCACTCCCCAGGACAACCTTTCTAAATACCCTATCGATGACCTCCCCCTAAATCTGTTCATACCTAAACCTAAGTTGATTACCCTCAATGTGGGTACTCTTGAGGAGACTACCTAGAAGGGTAAATCCATTCTAAGGAGATGAAAATAAACAAAGTACAACTAGAGAAGTTTAACTCTAAGGTGCAATAAGTAGGCATGGCCCTCACCAAGATTATACAAGATTGGAATGCTCTGCATATAGGCTAAGTCCATGATGTATTTTTTCATTTAGTCTTCTCATCTAGCCCTAACCCCTATCATAAAATCACCCAAGATCTTATGATCCCCCACTCTAGGTTCCCCTAAGGTGGCCCACATAAGGTGGACTCCTTTGTAAGTTAAAAAACATAAGTGAACTTGTATGATATTTCTTAGAGAAATGACTGAAAGAACTAGGAACCACACATGGGATAATATTTCAAAGGTTATGTAGGATATCCTAGTAAAGAATCTTGAGGATGTTGAAGACCCATTGGAAGGATCTCTCTCCTAATCTCTATTTTTTATTTCTATTTTCTTTGCTTTTAGTTAATTTTAGTGATTTTTTGATGTTTTGGTTGGATGGCCTTTACTCAACCTGTTGATACTATATGTATTTCACTTTAGTGGTTCTAAGATCCTTGTAAAACTTGGTTTTTTACCATATCAAATTAAAAAAAATTGTAATTAAATTTTTTGATTGAAAATATATTATTTTATTTATTAATCAGTGTAAATTCAATTTTATGTATTACCTTGTTTAACACTTCTCACAGATAAACTAGATTTTTACAAATATTTATTAAATCATCTACATCCTCAATCAAGGATATTTGTGTAAACAAGGTCATCAATCCATTTTACACTTATAAAATATTTTTTAGATGAAAAATTCATTGAAATGATAAAAAATTCTTCAGGTTCTCCTTTTTTTAGTGGGTTGATTATAAGAGTACATGAAAAATCAAAAAGGAATTCCATTTTCCTTAGAAATTTTGTCCAAATTATTAATAACTTTTTCCCTATTCTTTTCACAATGCTCCAAACCCCAAAAAAACATAGACATGCCTACATGTTAGTTCCTACCATTAATTTTGTTACAATGTTTTCTACATTGATATCTATTTAGATGTAGACCAAAATGCTTATTGAAATTGTGTGGATGATAATAATAAAATATGGGTCAAATATTCTCATGGATGCATATGTTCATTATTGAATTTGAATGTCTTTATTTTTTGAATATTATTTTTTAATTAAAAATAATTCTAAGTTGAGAACAAGAATGTATTTTTTTGGAGGCATTTTTTAAGATAATAATAATGAGAATAAATTTTATATTGATTTTTTAATGAATAGTAATATGCTAGTTAATGTTTTATTTATATTCCTTTGAATTTACATAGATTTTACAACATCTCTAGTCAAATATACAAAATAATTTCAAATTATAATTATTTAATGCTTGACAAACTAAATCAAACTAACATTGGAAAGTAATGATGTTTTTAATAATTATTGATAAGTAATAATTAATACCTATTTTTGATCCAAGTGTGATAATTTATGGAGAATGATTTAATGTAGTTATTATATTTACCACATATAGTTGCATGTTTTTCTAAATTTCATCTTGTTGGTTATATGTGTCTTATTATTGTATGTCTTTGGGTCCCTTCAACTAATTAGATAAATGTGCATTGCATATAGATGCCACTTGGCATGTCAAAGAATAATATGTATTAGTAACCATTCTCCACTCAAAAATTACCAAGTGGCACTTATATCCCATTAATACACTTAGATTTTCATACAATTATGACCATGTCTTGAATACAATATCACATGGGGGTCATTCTTAATGTCCACCTAGACACCCCAAATGAAACTTGGTAGACTCTATAAGCTCCCAAAGTAGAAAGGGAATAAAATTTATGTGCATGCAAAAAAAATTCTAAATATATAAGATATAACCTAGGTGCCAAACTCAAGAGAATCATAAGGTTAAAAGATTAGTAATAGTGTAAGTCACATAGCTAAAAATGGTTTTAAATATAAATAAGATATTTTAAAATGGTGGCTAATCTGAATAGAGAAAAAAAATAAGAGTTAGTATGTGTTCCATGAATTCCCATGGCCATTACTATCAGATTTTAGGATATTTTGTAATCAAATAGAGCCTAATAAATTTGTCCATGGAACTTGCCCTTATCAAATAATTTGGAGAGTTACCTAAGCTATAAAAATCAATGATGAAAACCTTATCTTCACACCCCAACCCAGATCAAGTGTTCATGGATACCATGTTTATTCATGGGATTATAAAAGTCAAGAATTATAACAAGGTTTTCAAATAAGTTGATGAAATTAATTTTTTTTCAAGTAATTATGAAGACATTGAGGATGGAATTGATTTATTCGATGATTAAGCATCCATATGTTTCCTGAGACTTCATAAATCCATTATGTTTTATCTTATGATGATCTATTTTAAAATGTGCTCATGTTATCTATTTGCATGAATGATTATGTATAGATAGATAATGTCAAGCATTAAATAGCTGAGAAATCACATATTGTTTTCAATAAATACTATCACCAATAATGAGGACCTAAAATGGGATTTTATACACCTAGGTGGAAGGGCTCATTCATATGTTCATGTAATATTTATGTTATATTATGGAATATGTTTTTTGTATTGAGGCATTTTCCTTTTAGATCTTATATTAGACTATATTTTAAAAGGAAAATAAAATAATTGAAGCATGAAGGATTATATTCTTAAATTCTTGTGTATAATGGGTACATGAACATTATATAAAAGATAAGAATATTTTATTATTAATTTATACTTCCATGTTCATTCTTATAATCTTGTGATAATTGGTTACTTTATATATTCTTATAGCTTATGTAGAATGAGCATGTGCATATTTTATAAAATATAAGATTATTACCTTCTTAATTAATAACTTCCTATATTATTAGATTCTTGTTGAATGGGCATATGCCCATTCTAAAAAAGATAATAATATTAGATTCCTAATTGATCATTGCCTAATTATTCTTAGATTATTGTGATAATTGATAATTACCTATATTCTTACAGACTTTTTTTTTACAAACACACCCCCATCTTTAATCACAATAAGGACTCACAAAATTAATAATGAATCATTATGTACTACATATAGGACCCTATAACTATTCTATACATTTATATTATTAAATTAAAATATACATTAGATAGTGATTTTAGCCATATAAAATATACATTCACAACAAAAATAAAAATGTTTACCACATATCCATTAACAATACACAATCATAGAGACAATACTTTGTTTATTAAATATCAATTCATCACAACATGGCCATTTAGGGTTATAAGTTACTCAATGTGCTTAAAATTTTACAAAATATCACTAATATTAATATTACATGCCTATTATTATATTTTGGTCTAATTTACTTTCTAGCTCTCCAATGACAAGTAAAACTTGTGAAATCTTCCCTACATGTCCATTGGCTAGATGGGTCCACACCCTCATCCTAAATTTATTTACATACTTTATATATAATAAATAAATATTGTGTACTATTCATTATGTGCATTGGCTAAATCCACTCCCCCTTATGGTGGGTTTGCCCATGGATTTCATCTATGTATTATACTATGTTTTTTGAAGTACATGTTCCCTTTGTTACTAGTGTGCCAATTTTTTTCCTATTCCACCCTACATTCTTGCACATTGGAATAAACTCAACCTCAAATGATTTTATCCATTTAGTCTTAATTATGCTCTTCAACACAAGTTATTCCTCCTTGTAGTGGGATTTTACATGAATTTTAACTCTATGTTGTCCTCAAAATTTTGAATTACAATCCTTTCTTTATTGAATCAGACTTAGTTCCTCCTCAAATGATGTGCGTAGTTCACATTTACACCTAGTTTTATAGCTTTTACTCTTTGTAACCTTCCCCTATGCATCCTTTATATTTCTCATTATTGTGCATGGCCTTCACACAAGATACACCTCAAAGGCCATCAAAAGTGGGGGAAACATCCTATATGGCCTCAACCATTTAATTATAGGTAGATCCCTATATTGATTTCCTAGAGGCTTCCCCTTAGTAATTCCATTTATGTTGAGGCTAGTCTAAACATACACTACCAAGTATATTAGTGAGGATACTATGTGTCTCCTCTCATTACCATGCCATCATTTTTTCTATTCTCTATCCCACTACCTTTCATATGTTCTTCTCTATAGACACCACTACTCATTATCTCTCTTTATAGAGTCTCATATATCCCCTTGGATGCATATGTTATTCTTGACATTCTAAACCCACTTCCATTTTTTCATCCATGTCTACTCTTTGTACTTCCCACCCTCTACTCATATGATATTGATAGAGGGTCTTGAATCTATACCCATACATCCATATATTCCAAAATATTAAGCATTTTCTAGTCCATACTTCCTATTTAACATACCTCTAATATGTTACTTCCAGTCATTGTTTTCATGGATTATATCAATAGGGGAGATAAATCTCACCTAGTTTATTTGAAATTAACCAAAACTCCATTTAAAAATTATATTCACTAATTGAATATCTCTCTTTATAGTTGGGAGGGTTAGTTATTATTTGATCTAGTTCATGGGTTGACATTTGTCTTGTTATTACTTTGGAACCCATCATTAATAAATACATTCCCATAACTTATGTGGTTCATTCATAACTCATTTTGCTCAACTCTGACATTATGTGGTTGATACATGCCTTTGACCACTTGAATAAATCAATAATCAATTCCATTTTATTTTTCATTGAGTAAAAAGATAAACTATGAAATAATGATGTCATATTGTGGCATCAGACATACTTCATGGTATTGATAGTTATTTATTTCATCCCAAAGAAAAAATAGATAATAATATCCACAAAGAAGAGATAAGTATTTTAAAACTTTCATAGTAATATTATAATTAGTTTTATTAGTTAATTGAAGTGAGAGTAGATCCATCCATACATAAGTTAAAATACCTAGAAGATGAGAATGTTATAATTATTGAATAACCCTATTGTTAAGGTGTGGTCCATTGATGGAACATATTAGTATGTATATATAATATTTTTTGATAGAAGTTGGGCATGTAGTATTTAATAGTTGTCCAAAATTTTGATAATAATATTTTGAAGTAACCAATCATATCATAACATGTAATATTCAACTATTGTTACTCTAAAGGTCAAGTATTAGTATTTTATTGGAAAAGTTTTGATCATAGGTTAACTTTTTTATATATAATTACCTCTTATGATAAAATTGATTATTTCATTAAATGTATAATAAATATAACCTTCAAATATCCCTTATATGTAGTTAATATGACATGATAAAATGGATATTTTTATAGGTCTAATGTTATACCATGATAAATCTACATAATCACTAAGTTAGGGTGTTTAACTTCTAAATCCCTTACCCTATTCATATCATGATCATGTAATTAATATATATATATATATATATATATAGGGCTTACAGTTATCCTAGTAGTAATTGAGTTCCCTTTTTTTATAAATACATGTCAATAAATATTTTGGGTGAGTTATATCATGAGCTAATAAACTTTGACATTGTGTGGATGAGTCTTTCCTTGAGCCACTCAAACCTATCATGAATCAATTATATTATTTTTGTCATTGAGTACAAAGGTAAAATTTATAAGCCATCAATCATACTATGGGATCCAACATGTAAAAACATAATTCAATGTCTTGACATTGCTTCATTTAATCCCATGGAAAAAAGGATAATAATCATAAATAAGATCAAATATAACTAGTAAGGATATGAACAAATGCCTTCCCTGAAAATTGGCATCCCATAAATTAAAGATTTGAGTCTTGGGAATATTAACATGTTTAACTTTTGGTAGAGGATGAAAAATGAAAATATAACTCTAATTTATCAAATGACCTTGGAGATTAGTCTCAAACATGTGGTTAGTTTTCACACTTTAGTTCAATGCACTAACCTAGTATTTTCTTTTGTTAAATACTACAATGAGGAAACCTGAGAAGAAAGTGTTCTCAAGATGAAGTGGTTGTATAACTACATAGTTAATCAATAGATGTTGTCTTTAGGTTTACATAAAGGTAATAATATGTTTAAATGAAAAAATAAACTATAAAAGTTCATTTTAAATAAAATAAATACATGTCCAATTCAGTAGTATCTCAATCATGGTTGAAAGACAAAAGGAACAAATATTCAAACTACCTAAAACCTTGTACAAGTGTATTTTATAAAATGAAGTATAGGATACAATAAAACTCTTGAACAGAGTGATGGGTCATAATGAAATTGGCATCTTCCAAAAATTGATGTGCCTATTCACCAATACCATTTATGATGAGACATTTTTTAAAGATTGGGGAAAAATTATCAAAGATAATATTCATGAATATTTGATTGGATTATATTTAAATCAACAATTCCATGACTTGTTCTATTCCATTTCATCAATAAATTCATGCCCTAGAATCACAAATAATGGAACATTCATATCTATAGAAACCATCTATCAGTATTTTCCCCTATTGGTATTATATGACAATTATAAAACTTTCAATGAGGATGACTGATGTTTTCATAATGATGATAGAAAAGAAACTAAAATGGAACATTGTAATGATACTTTTTCCCATAGTTATTGCTCAGGTTATGAAATGTGATAGTTATTTTGTATAGTTCCCCAAATTTACATATAGTATGTTTTGTGGGTTTTTTTGTATTCCTTAAAGAATACCGTAATTTTACAATGATAAAATGGTTTTGATTTAGGTATGTAGGAAGATGTGAGATGTCAATATGAAATTATAATATAAAAATAAATAGAGAATTATTTCTATAATAGGCCTAAGTTGTTACATATGTAGGAATTCAAATGATGCACATAATATTGAAAGGACATTGGATAATATCACTATTCATTTATACTTTAAGAGACCTAATTTTAACTACAACGGTTATGTGGAAGCCAATTTTGAACTTAGATCATGTTATTTCCACATTCCACGGTTTGAAGACTACTAGGAGGATTGTGCAAATGACTTTGAGGCAATTAAAAGAGACTGAATGAGAATGAATCTAGATTAGTTAAATTTAAATAGGTTTTAATGGGTCACTTAATCCATTATAGATGAAATAATTTATTTGATTGATCATACATTTTTAAAAACAATCTAGTTTCTTCCACTTCTATAAATTAACTAAGAAATCAAAGATATAATAGAACTTAGGGAACAAACCCTTTTTATGCAATGGTCTAAAGTATGGTTTATGAGGAAATTTGTTGAATACATGGAGGGAGGAAGTTATGTAAAGGGAGTGTCTTCTAAAAATATGAAACATGTATCCTTTTATACATCCCCTCAACATGATTATATATATATAGACACTAAAAATATGAAACATGTATCCTTTTATCCATCCCCTCAACATGATTATATATATATATATATATATATATATATATATATATATATATATATATATATATATATATATATATATATATATATATATATATATATATATGGAAACCTAAAACCATCATATTGAAGTGATGATCAAGACCCAAATAAAAATAATTTATGTAATAAAACTCACGGTGATGATTCAACATCCAGGAAGAAGCTATAAATTAATATACCTCTCATTTCTCCTCTACATGTGCATTCTCCAACTCCTTATCCACCTCATGTTTCCTTTTCACCTCATATTCCCATTTAAATCCTAAATTATGTTATTTATCTAAGAGTTTCCACTCAAATATCAACTCCCCCTGTCAATAAAGTAACAAACAAGGTGTCATCCCAAAATACACTATCCATCCCTTCTAAAAAAGATCCATGCAATTTTCACTAGAATCCACTATGGAAACTCAATTTGTCACTCCAAATGACTCACTTACACTAATAAATTATATATTATCAAAATTAATAAACATTAACACCATGTGTTTTGGACAATATATGCCAAAATTAACAATTCAAAGAACCAACATCCATCTCAACAAATTATCTCCTACATAGAAATAATTTATGGGTTTTTTTTCAACAAAGTAAAACTAATGATTAGAAGTGACAATTTGTTATTTTTTAAGAAGAAATTCAATAAGTTATAAAAAATATTCCAAGGGTAAGGCCACAATGTGATTCTAATAAAAATAGGTTTTTATAACAATGCCTAAAGGAGACACTTCAAAATTTGATTAATCATCAATCATTGTCAGAGGCAGAGAAGTAAACAATATTTAAAATTGTCATGAAAGAGTTTAATTTTGAACATAACATAGAACCATTGGTAGATAATTCCAAAAATAGAAATATAGTCAAAAAATGTATCACTTCCCTTTGGAATGTGATTTTAGATGGCACTACTTACTTTTCATTCACTCTAGGATGGTTGGTGGAAAAACAAATAGAAAAGATTTATTTTAATATATTTTTGAGGAAGAACTAAATTAAACCACCACATAATATGATGAAACTAAATACCCTAATTAATTATAAATATAATAGATGTTATATTTTGGGGATCAATTATTTGCTAAAAATAATAATGGTCCTAAATCATCACCAACCTAGATAAGTACTTATAGCTAATCACCAATTTTATGTATAAATTAGAAAATGTTACCACATAAATAGATAATTTTAAAAATAAAATAGATAATAAATATCTACCAAATGATATTTTCATATTAGTTTGACATAATAATTTGTTAAAACAAAAATCACATTAGGCAAATTGATACCTCACTAAATGGAAATACTTTGAGACTAGATTAACTGCCAAGTATCACTAATTTTTATAGACAAATCAAAGTTCTTAGGATCCATGATTCTTAATTTTTTATTTTATTAAGTATTCATCAAATATTAAGTCTAGATACCATGTTGGCATGATTTTTTAATGGAGTATAGAACATACAAGTAAACAACAAAATCTTAAGATTATATTGTGGCATTAGACAACTATATACATCATTGAAGGTATTATTATACTTAATGAAATATCATAGAGAAGATAATAAATGTATATCCATGAGGAATAAATATTCCATTTAATCTTTTGTATTTTATGTAGTCTTAATAATGATTAATATGGAGATGATCCTAATATATCAAATTGAACATGATATAAACATATGTATTTATGTTTCATGTATGAATTTGAATTTAATAATGTGTCATTATTTATATTATGTGTTTATAAATATTATGTTTATTAAATATTAATTAATAATATTTATGTTAATCTAAATAAAAATATAATTCTCTTTGTATACATTAGAACTATCTGAGACATCAAAATATGAAATAAAAACTTGATGTAAAGTTTATGTTATTAGTTATCTATTATTAGTGATATTCTTATTTATGCCTAGTAAATTATACATTATATTAATTTAATAAATAAATTTACAATGTATAATTTAAGCTAAAGTATGTTGGTAGGAATATTTTTTAGAGTTTTTCATAAAATCAAACTATGTTACAAACTGCTATGTAAAAAGAACAATGATGAATCAAATAAAAAACATCCAACCAAGATCAGAAATATAAAAATAAAAAAGGCAAATATTGAGGTGGTCAAATTATCCAACTTGATAACTTAAAGAAATTAAAATTAAAATTTGAATTGATAGGATAAAAAGTACATGCCAACTAATTAGACCATTCAAAAACTTGTTTTACATGAAATATGGAAATAATATCATATCCTACTTTAAATCCATAACTAAAGGGTGGTATGAATAAATTTATATAAATATTTTATCATCCCTCTTACTGATGCACATTAAGTTTTCAAGCACCGAGGCTATGTCAAAATCATAAATAAAATAGAAATTACTAATAGTCTGAACAAAATGAGTGATAATAGTAGAATAAAAAATCATTGATCAAAGGGAGTTACTAAAGTAAAAATCTAATAATTTTCTAGAGAAATCCATCACATCAGACCCGTAGGATATTTTTCATTCATTGTGTACAAATTAGGGCACTTTGAGGATACATTCCATTATATCCATGAAAATATCATTGAAATTGATCACACAAGGATGGACATAAAGTGTTTTGAGCTAATTTAACAAGTTCCAAAAATGAATCAATGTGAATGGATTATAAAGGGTAGATCCATTACATGAATGAAATTGTTTGTCTAGGTGAAATTACCACTATTTTATATATGTAACATCATGATCAAAATCCTACTTAGGTGCCTCCATAATGGGATATTATTCTTGGAATAATGGATTAACATCAATATAAAATATATTGAATGAATGATGGGGTTGATGAATGAAGGCCATAATATCCATAAATATGATAATAAATGTTTTTCCAAAGGAAAATACACTATAAAGTACCTATGGGCTATAAAATATAAAATAGGTATCAATATAACATCCATAAAAAAACATGGTATTATGGTACACAATCAAGATAATATCATGGGTCAAGATAAAATATCTACCAAGGGATACTATATCACTTCAACACCAACATCGATTATATTAGATAGGTAACCCTGATTTATGTTATGGATCTTTGCTTATATGTTTAGCTATGTTCTATACCAATACACTCCCATGCATATAGGGATAATTTTAGTGGGAATAATATACATCTATAGGGGATACATTTAAATTAAATATGTATCTCATCCCTCCCCATGAATAAATTATAGACTTAATTGCAAGGGGAGACATTCTCAAGAAAAAATGGCCCCTAGATTCCCTGTTTCCTAAGAAATTATCAATAAACACTCCATTGAATTAATTTTTAGAGTCAATACCAACTTTATTTACATCCACTTATATGGGAGTCATAAAAAAATTGTTCCCCCATTCCCATATGAAGTCTAGAATGAGCATGTAGAATAAGTTATCTATATCATCCATTCATTCCCTAAGGCCATCAAGATGGCCCACCCACATAATATAAATCCAATCCATGAATAATTTATCATATATGCATAAGGCCAACAATGAGGTCACTAAAATTCAAATAATAAGAAGAGGAAGTAGTATAAAAATCCATGGGACCTAACTCAAGTGTTCTAAGTCTGTGGATCCATCTAACACCATTAAAATTTGAAGTCCAGTCCTCAAAAAATATGATAGGTGTATACCACATATAAAATGTATGAAATTAAATCACTACCAAAAGATAAAGTGATATTAGGTAGTGGTTTTTCATAGATGAAAATAAAAATAAGTTAGTGAACACATAATAAAGGGAAAATAAGAGAGATTTCACCTCAAAAAATGTAAACAAGGTAAAAAATAACATAGTAACATCCTTAAATTTGACTACACTAGAAAAATGGTATCCATCATATTATTTGAAACTGAGATAAAAAGTATGTAGAATTATAGGATTAAAAAAACCATGGAGATGTTATCCACAAAATAAGATATAAAAGAAGAAGAAAATAATGGAAAATAAAAGGAAACTAAAATCAAATCAACCCCATAGACAACCATGACCATAGTATTTGCTAAGGCATATAAGGATTTAATTGTGACACTTGATGAAGTGAAATGACTCAAGGAAGAACAAACATAGAAAACCAAGAAACAAGGGAAAAAATAAGATCGAGAAGAACCTTAAAAATAAAGGAATAATAATAAAGGGATAAATAATCTAAACTAAAATAGGAGAGGAAAGAAAGGGAAGACGGTGTATCTAAATAAAAATTTGCAGAGGAAATGGTATCATATAATTAAAAATAACAAGAGGTAAAAGTGAAAAATGATAGATTATAAAAATAATAAAGACAAAAATAAGTAGAATAGAAGAAACAATCCAAACTGGAATAGGATGAAAAAGAAAGGGAAGAATCCAAGGCTAAAAAAATTCATGAAGGGAATGGTAGTGTATAAGAAAACGTAACACGAGGAAATAGAAACAAATGATAAATTATAAAAATTAAAGAGAAAAATTAAAATTACAAAATGAGAACTTAGAAAAGGATAAAATAGAAAAATCCATAGCCAAAGGAAAAGATGAAAGAAGAAGATGGTGGAAGACCCCACCAAATAAGTATAAGAATAAAATAAGAAGAAAATATAAGAAGCCATGCCAAAATCAAAAACAGAGAAGAATAAGGTAGAAAAATAAATCATTTAAAAATTATGAAAATAAAATTAGGAGGATGCAATAAACACTACCGAAAAGGTAGAGGAAGAGAAATGATAACAAGTAGTAGTAGAAGCTAAAAAAATAAGAGACATCATAACTCACTCCTACACCTAACCCCCAACAACAAATTAACATCTCATCCACATCCCAATTTATCATAACCACCAAAATAATCAATCCACAAGTCTCCATCACTCAGATCAAAGAAATTTTAGACAAATAATAAAATGCTAACTCCATTCAATTGTCTCTAGTTATATTATAATTCACACCACAAGGAAACATTGTTTATCTAGACAAATTATCTCCAATATAGAAACAATAGTTGGATATAATTTTTTAAGAATGTGAAAATGATGATTGGATGCATTGATGCATTGTTTTACAAGTAATATAGAAATCAGTATAGGATATCTCCCAGGAAAGGACACATTATAATGTTGACCCCAAATGACCATTAGAATAATGCATTTAGGATATGATTTAAAATATGATAAAACATTAATCACTCTTAGAGGTTGTAAATAAAACCATATGATAAAATGAGGTGGATTAATTTAAATTTGACCAAAATGCAAAACCAATAGTAGATAATTCCTACAGTGTACACAAAGTCAACACATACATTTCTTAATTTCAGCAAGTAATCACAAATGTGATACTTATTTTTCATTTACTCTAGGATGACTGGTGACAACACAAGAATAAAATAAATCTTTATACAGTTTGGAAGAGGATATAATTCAAGCAACCAAAGAATATGACATCATGATGGAGCCTACTATATCATAAATAAAATGACTTCTATGTTTGGATGATAATTTCTATGCAAATCATGATCAAAGGGCCCAAATAATCACCAATCCTAAGGAATTTAGAGGGCTTATCAATAAATTAATGTATAAATTAGATCAAGTGGAAAATAAGATGGAGAAGTTATAAAAACATATCAAAGGTCAGCCCCCACCAAATGACATCATCCATTTGGTCTGAGAGAATATTCAATTGGAAAAAAATCCAATGGATACATCATAAAATGGAAATATTATGAGGTAAAGTTACTCACTAAACACCAATAGGTTTTATATCCAAGTACAAGTACATAAATATTTATAGGATTCTTCATTTAAGTTGTCTCAAAGATAAGACAAAGGTTAATTCTAGGGATGATGTTGGGAGGATTCTTCATTGGAGTTTAAAACATATAATCAATCTATAAAATAATATTATTATATCACAACTTCTAAAAACTATGAAACTCACTCGTGGTAGTGTATTTACTTCACAACATCTCACATAAATAATAGATATGGATAGTCATATCAAAGATATTCATATATTTACGACTTAATGTAATATATTAAAGTAAGGAAAATATTTTGAGATGCATCATTAAATTATTAAACTATTCTAAGAGGCATGAATTGTGTCTCTATTCAAGATAGATGGTGAACTAGATTCCTTCATGGAGTTCTCTATCAAATTGGTCAACTTTATGTTAGAGTTTGGGAAAAAACCAAGAATCTAAATATAAGGTTGAGATAACCACTACTATTAAGGTACCAATCCACACTCTCCTCTCCAGTTGTGTAACCTATCTAATCAAGAATTCACAACCAATATAATACCTCCCAAGGCACCTTGAATATTTTTAATGACAAAAGGCAAGCTATATATTTTGTAAATAAGAAGCAATTGGAGTAGATAGGTAAAATATATATATATATATATATATATATATATATATATATATATATATATATATATATATATATATATATATATATATATATATATAAGGATTATCCTAAGGAGGACAATAAATTTAAATTTAATGATTTCTATTTAGTGGATGGGTAACCATTTTTTCTATCAAAATGAATTTTTTACTTTTTTGTAATTTGTTTTTACATTGCCAACTATGGTACACACTTTTTTCAAAGACATTATTTGCATTAGTGTTAGAGAGACATAGTGTGTGTGTTTATATATATATATATATATATGTATATGTATATGTATGTATATATATGTATATATATGTACATATATGTACATATATATACATACATACAGACACACACACACACACACACACACACACACACACACACACACACACACACACACACACACACACACACACACACACACACATGTACACACATATACATATACATATAATACATATATGTATATGTATATGTGTGTACATATATATATGTGTGTATATATATACATATATATATATATACACACATATATATGTATATATATCCATATATACATATATATATACATATATATATATATACATATATATATATATATACATATATATATATACATATATATATACATATATATATATACATATATATATATATATATACATATATATATATATACATATATATATATATATACATATATATACATATACATATATACATATACATGTATATACATATGCATATATATACATATACATATATATACATATATACATACATCATCCCAAGTTTATAGGGCCAACATAATCCCATATAAAATTATTTTTTCATCCATAAATAAGCACTCCAAATTTTCCATGCTTTCTTAGTGTTATTCATCTACCTATGAAGTTGCACCATAAGCAATTTATTCATCTAGATGTACACTTTCTTACAAGCCTAATTGTCTGTGGCTTATCATGATACATTAAAAATTATTAATTATGGTAAGTCAAAATTTATATGGCATTTTCATGTTTTCCTCTCCTATATATTGGCTCTCTTTCTAATCTCTCCTTGTCAATTCAAGATCCTCTACCTGGAGTCATCTTGATTCATAATACATAAATCTATTCTTTGAATTCAGATTGCACTACTTCCCTTAGCCCTAATTTGTTAGCTACTTTCCTAGGGTCACTTTAGCTTCTTCATAAAGGTTTCATGACCTTTTACTAATTCATGATTATCTAAGTTTCTCTCACACAAACCTTATTTTTGAAGCCATTATACAAGGTCATATATATCCTAAAAACTTATTCAACCACATATTAGGTTCAATTTTATCTCTTATGGTCCTTGGGTGGGTATGGGTAGACCAAGGTTATCACAAGATGGGTTTTTGGAGTTAACCCACTCATTTTTAGTTTTTTATGATCTCTTCTCATGTAGTGTGCACCTAGAGTACCATCAAGGAGTGATTATAGTTTTCCATCTAGATTTATCCATATAGTAGGGAAGGTTTTCTTGCATTTTCATCTATATATCCCTCCCCTATGGACTTCATCTTGGTTCTATGTGAGTCTAATAAAATGTCACTTTCTAGTTTAGTTTTGAAGTTGATAGATATTGTTTCATCTACCTATGATAGGTTAGTTTGACTGAGCTATGCATAAAAATTTAAATTTATGATATGTGGAATGGCCTAAGTCATGCATGGATCCATCCCATTCTTATCCTTTCCATGGTTGAGTAATTTGATCCATTAAATTTAGACAATCATTAATGTGAATCAACCTCCCTTATTTGTCATCCTTTATCCTTTGGTATTTATACTACCAAATTTAATTTCATCTAGCTATATATATGAACATATACCTTTCCATCCTTAGGATCAGAACATGTCACTTCATGTTATACCCTTGACTTTCTCTACACACCAACTTCTTTTGTGTGTTATCTCCCTTGTGTGTACACCCAACTTATCTATTGTTAATACTTATATATATGATTCATTCCCTTATTCATATCCTTATACACAATCATTTTCACTTATTCTCCTTGACACCTTTCTATAGATTCCATATTGTTAATTTTTTATGTTCCATCTACCCCATAATAAAATCTTCTCCTGGTCCTCTAGATCAATGTTTTTTTTCCCTTCATCCTAGTGCTTGATGTCATGTATGCACAAGATATCATATTTTAGGGTGGTTTAAAGAATCCTTTTAGTTTTTATAGTATATCAAACCTCACTAAATATACTTAAAATTTTGGTGATTATTAAAATTTGGCATAATGCACCTTATTTCCTCACCCAAAATTATTTTAAGACCCAAGTCAACATAAGTTATAATCTTCTGAGATGTCTCTAAACCATGGAGCTAATGAAACTATTCTGATAGGTGTGCATCATAGCACCAAAATGGTTACCTTTCCTAGTGTCATATCCCTTGGCATACATATTTACTAAATCCACCTTCGTAGGCCCCTTTTTACATAATGGATTACACTTCTCTATTTGGGGTGGTCTCTTCACCTTGCATGCACACAACATCCAATTTATATTTACACATTTATATATGATTAATGGAATAAATAAATTCACATGTTATATATTTTGGGTGGTACACACCCTTATACCTAGGTTATATGGAGTGTATTCTACCTAATTACTTAATGATTTATTTGTATTTAGGAGTCTAATGTCCATAGTTTGCCATATATTTAGCCACTTACTTTATATGCCCTCCATGTAATTTTTGAGGGTTCATATGTGGTATCAAGAAATTTTTTAAAGTGCACTATATTATACCATTATTCAAATTATTCATATGATTCATACACCCAATGTTCATAAGAAACACTTATGGTTGCATAGGTAGGTTATCCATCATCAAGCTTAGGACAATCTCTTTAGTGTGCATCATGTTTCCTATGCTACATATTTTAATGTATTTATTTGGTTGAAGCCCTCTCCAAGTTTAATATTTTAAACATAAGTGTAACCCTTATTTTTATAAAGTGGGATGAATATGCCTTGGCTCAAATTTTCATTTGGTCTTATATTGTATTTTAATGGAAATCATCTCAATATGGTGAACATACTTATGTAAACATATTATATATATTAAGTGTTATATTTACTTATGCAATATTAATGGAATGAAAATTAACTTAACTTACATTACTCTTATTATAAACATCAGTGGTATCATTAATAACAAACAATGAACTCTTGGTTTGATCAAGGGTTTATGGGAACATTTAATATCTTATCAAGAATGGGAATTTGTTAATTCTACACAATATATTAATAATATTTCCAATTAATCCCATTCTACACAAAATGAATATATTTGATGTCATGTAGATTGAATAGCCACCCATTCTACATGACTTTAAGATAATAATATTTGCCTCTTAAAAAGAATCCAATACTTTTATCTTGTGTATAATGGCCACATGATAAGTGCTATATTAATTTATTTGTAGGTCTCTTCATGAGGTTCAATTACTTTCCAACAACCTATGGAATTCAATTGCTATATTGTAGCATGAATAAAACATAGACATATATTGAAACATGTAATACACTTCACGATATCTAATAGATCTAAAAAATAGAAAGGCATCCATAACTAATGTGACTAATGGATTATATCATTGCATTTATAATTATTAATATTGGTAGAGATAATCCTATCTAATATTGTAATGTGAGATATTTATACATGAGTACTATGCTCAGATATACCTTATGTAACCATTTTTAGTATATTAATGATAAATATATCTATTGTCTTAAATATTTGTATGTTTCATGAGTGTGATGTTTAATTATGTTTAAGAATAATTTACTTAGTCAACACAACCAGATAATCCATCTAGATGTTAGTGAGTCTAAAACACCAAACTATAAATTCACATATTGATGTCATCATGAAAAATATAAATAATGGATTGAGATAAAATAAAAATAAAAAGATTATCCAATGTTAAAAATTAGTAAATTTTGTGTTGAAATAAAATGAAAAATAAAAATAAACTGCCAAGTTGAAAACTAATAAAAAATGGCTTGCGGACATTTAAGATAGGGGACATTATTTTTGTCCTATAAAACCCACCAAGTGATTTGATCTAGGATAGGTGAATCAATAAAATATATCATGAAATTAATACCAAACGATTAATATAAATAAGTTGACCAGATATAACTCCCCATCAAATACACAAATCATATCAAATTAAGAGTAATAAAACTACATAAAATGAATTGATTAACATCTACATGGGTCTTTAATTAAAAAAGAAGGTATAAATTAAATATGATAAAGGAAAATAAAAATTAAATTAATACCACATGGGTATTAATCAAGTCTAATGGGATGGACAAGACAATTTTTAACCACTAAGGATAACCACCTTAGCATAATAAACAACTACTTGTTCACCAATAAATTTGCCAACAATATCTCTCCACTTCACCATGACCTCCAAAACCATTGAAAAATCAATAAAATAAAACCATCACCCCTTCCCACTCCACAAAAATTTCAAATCCCCCAAAATCTATATAAATTTTTACAATGACATTTATCCACCTCAGTGATCTACATTAAATAAGAGAGAAATAAGAATGATCACCCCACACATAATTAAATCTATAACCCTCATGATTCTTAAGGAAAATAATGTACCCAAAAAATAATAAATAACAGATCCCAAAGAATCCTTTTCAAAGTTATCAGATGATGTTTCACACCTTGAGGATACTTTTAAATATATCCATACACATGTATATGAAATAAATGACACTCATATGGATGCATGCTTTAAATAACTTATATACACACAATATTTTTAAACTTTATCATCTAATAACACTTTATCTCTTGTAATAACATATGATGTTTAAATATATCTAAGTATATGCCTTATATGGTTCATCATGAAAGGGTTGGGTAGACATTTGGTACTTGATAAGATTATTATTCCCTATACTATTACCTAAAACCATTAAAAAACACTTTTATCCAATTACTTAAGAAATTAAAACCCATTTTCCCACTTGTCTAAGAAAATACCCTTCCAAAATAGCCACTTACTAATAAAACATCCTTTATTATTCATTTTCCTAATATGTCATAGAGGTCAATTTTGTTAGTGATTCAACACACATTATGAAACTAAGTCAGCCTTGATGACCTAGTTCAAAACCTAATTGTTACCTTTCCTTCCTAGCAAAATCAAGTTAGTTAATAATTTTAGATAAATTTCCATCAAGGTTTAGGGTCAATACCAATCTATAAATATGATGCAGGAGCATCAAGGCAAGAAAACATCATTTTTGTGTTTTAGTCTATAAGGGGTAAAATCTAGTCAAAATGATAGTACTCAAGGTTATAGTACATGATAAGAGGTATAATGAAGGTCCTAAATGTATTAGGAAGCCATGAGATGGATTAGAATTTTAATTATAGGTTTTCCATCAAAAATTATAATTTTAATTTTCAAATGTTGTCATAAGCCAAGAATGACCTAAGGCAGACTTGTGTAATACCTTTCCCCTATAAAATCATTCACTAATTTGGTAATAAAATTATAAAAAAGGCTTGGAGTAGGATTATAAATGATTTTAAAATCTAGGTATGATGGAAAAAAACCTTTAAAAATTGATTTGGTCTCTTGAACCTTTTTAAATCACAATATATAGATTTCTTAAATGGTGTCAGCCCTGTGTAGGCCTAAGAAACCCTAAGATTAGGGTTTGGCCATTATAAAGAGTTCCCATTGTTAAAAAATCACAAAAAAATTTAATATTACCAAATTAAATATTATATAATATAGAAAAAAAAATTAGGATTTTTTCAACTATATAATTATAGATTTGACATCAGGGGTATTGGCTTAAACCTAATTAGGCCTAAAAGAGTGTGTTTTTTCAAAGGAAGTGGTAGTTAATGGGATAATGAAGGACTTAAAATTTAAAATAATATTATATGGGATAATTTAAGTCTATAAGTGTGTTTAATTATTTGGAAAGGTGCTTATATTGATTAAATAAAGGGTAAAGACCAAAACAGGGCTACTAGCCTATGTAAGCCTTATAAAAGCATTGTGCCAAAGGGTGATGAATAAAAGTCTAAATTTGTTTGAGTGAATAAAGTGGGTTGATATAGACATTTTAATAACATTTAAGTCTATATATGAAAAAATATTGAGCCTTGAACACCCAAAATAATATTTGGTTTTGTAAACCAAGATAAGCCTAGAGGAAGAACCAATAGAGGACTTGACCATTCAAAGGAAACCACTTTTAACAAATGAGTGAAGAGTGAATGTGGATTGGTTTGACAAGATCCCAAGGAATCTAATAATTGTCTCTATTGATTCTTAGGTATAGGTAGAAATGAATGTGTCTATTTAGTCCAATGAATAAGTGAAGAGATTGACATGAAGGTAGAGACTTGGAAATCAAATCAAGCAAGGTCAAGTGACTAGCTAGATTAAGAATAAGATGATGATGATATTGAGGAATTATCCATAATTTATATACATCAAAATACCCCATTAATTTCAATATAATTAAGTAACATTCATTTTTGTATTATTATAGTTCACAATTCTACTAATTATACACTTGAAGATTTATTACACAAGGTTTTAACTTGGAAGGAATAAGCTTATCTTATGGGAAAGTGTTGGATGAAAAGTAGGATTATTTTTTCCTAAAGATAACTTATACATTATTTTCATTACAAATCCACAACAACCTTTTTGGAGAGATTAAATCGTGACACATCATCCAAAGGTATTTATTCCCAAATTTTAATATTTTATTTGGTAGATAGATATTTCACAAAGTGATAGGTTTAATGTTTTAGTCCTTGATTACTTTAACCCTACATTTACTTTACTAGAGTTATCTTTTCTTGTTATATGTTGTTTTTTGTTAACTATGCCACTTTGTGCTATAGGATTTAGTAAACACTAGGTTATATTTTTTTTTAATTCTAGACCTAGCTAGGGTTTTTTCATGGTATTATTTTCCTAGAGGATTTTTAACACTCTATTTTGGTGTTTTGTAGTAAGAGATCCATTGGTTAGGTTTAGGAAATATGAATTGGGCATTTATTGATACAAATAACTATAAATTGAGTTGTTGGTAAAATACCTTCTCCACACTTAAAATTAAATATGCAATCCAAATTTAAAATACATCATAATTATTTATAAACATTATAGTGAACCTAACATGAAAATAATCCTTTAATTCTTAAATTTTCATTCATAGTCAACTAGATCAAGATGGTTGATCTAGTTTTATATGGTTGAATTCTAATGTGTTATATGATTATTTGATATGCAATGGGTCGTAACCTTCAATCCTCCATTAGAGATGTTCATGGAGTGAGTTTTTAAAAATTAAACATTTTTATTCAATTAATATATGTAAATAATATAAAAAATAAACCACTTTTCCTATTGGTTTCTTGAGGAACAAAACTTTTAAAAGCAACTTTAATCCTCTTGGCTTCAATAGGCTTGAACCTCCTACAATAAAGTTTTCATTAAAACACTATTTAATGTCTTGAATCAATTTATTTTGTATATTAACCATTCATAATAAATTAAAAATGAATTTTTAAAGATTAAATTACTTTATATTCATTTCAAACACCATGGATTCACCTTTTCTAGGCACTTTTGACAACCACCTATAGGCAGTCTTATGCACAATCAACATGCTTGCTAGTTCTCTTTGAAATTTAGTTTTTTTTATTCCTATGAGAGATATGAATATGATATATGAAGATTTTTGGAAGTGAATACACTATTTTTATTCCAATACAAAACTTATTTCATCCTCAAAGATGACAAGACTTCAAAACCCTGCCTGCCACATCAAGAATAATGAAACCCAACTCTTTTTTCTACCTTTATTTATACCACATTACAAATTATGATGTATAATTATGTGATAGGGATATTAATACCCATTAATATCTCAAAAACCAATAATTTTCATCCATTAATCATTCATACTTGCTGAGACAAGAAAAACTTTGCATATAGGGTTTTAAGTGGGTTTTGGGGCTGCTTAACTTATTAATGATTGTTCATAAATTTAATCCCATATAGCCTAAAAATAATTCATGTAATATTGAGTTCATATAGGAAAATATAAAACCCCACTATAAATAGTTTATAAATCTCCTTCCTCTTCATGGAATGAGCACTTGAAAATGACCTTCACAAGCTTGCAAAGGGAGTGATAGAGAAGATGAAATAAATTTTGCATTATTTGGACCTAAAAATGTTTCCAAAATATTAATTTTAATTTTAAAAACTTTGAGATACCTAAAACCATCCATTTTTTAAATTAATTAACCATCTCTATGTTGAAATAATGCTTTAGAAGCTCTTGACAAGTGTACTTCTATGTTATATTTCATCTTCTTGATCTTTAGAGGGTCCCACCACTCCTTTCACGTTGAAATAACTTGGGTGAACATGTTTGATGGATAAATAACCTTTAAATATATTATAAATACATTAGAGGCCACAAAATGCACTTGATTCTTCATATTAGCAAATGCAACATTACCTTAATTTCTCCAAACTTATCTTAACTTATGTTAAACATGAAATGATAATGTTTTCTTTATAATATAAATTTAAATATAGGACATCATATAACGTTTAAAAATTCTCCACCATGGGTCAACATACCTTTTAATTTACAAAGTAACCTTAACTTTGTCAAAATTACCTTAATCTCCCCAAAATCCCTAACAAGCCATTCATGAAGGAGAATAATGATAAGTCTATGGGAATGAATAACTCTTATAGATGATGAAATAGACCTTAAGATGAAAATAAATTGATGAGACATCATTTTTATGACCTATTTTGACTAAATTTTATGAATAGACCAAGACAGAACCTAATAAAAGATCAATAACAAGGTTAATCAAGACTAGAAGTAAATTTTAAATTTGTACACCTTCATGGTGGCCAACTTTTTGCTATCAATTTTTTTAGCAGATGGAACCATATTTGATGTATTTATCTTGATGGCTATGTAGGATTTTTGTAGAGTTAACAAGGGCTTTTTCTAGTATTTATTATTTGACTAGTTTGTTTG
The DNA here is from genome assembly GCA_037957365.1 of Torreya grandis. Taxonomy (NCBI): domain Eukaryota; kingdom Viridiplantae; phylum Streptophyta; class Pinopsida; order Cupressales; family Taxaceae; genus Torreya; species Torreya grandis. The sequence continues at coordinate 427,409 of JARHVA010006821.1, forward strand.
AGAAGGGGAGTATTATTAGTGATGGTTTTACATTAAAATTGGAGGCTATATGAGAAGAAAAAATATCTTTTGTGGTTGACTTCCATCAGAAATTAAATAATGTTTTTAAAATTATGTGTGTGATTTTTAATGGGTTATTCATGGAAAATCAAGTTAGGCTATTATCCATAAAATCCATCATTATTTTTCTATGTTATGTATTTATTGGTAAAACCCTAACTAGGATTGAAGTTGGTTTTTTATTGTGTTATTTTTTATGGAGGCCATGGATGGTTTGGCCATGGATTTTGTTGATGCATGATTAGTACACCTACAAAAATATTTTAATCTACATAATATGTCCTTTAATGTGAAGGAAAAAGTCATAGCCTATCAGTTAGTAAGAGTTTTAGCTCTTTGGTGGAAAAATATTTATGCATTAGAGTGTTACCAACCAATGACTCTTATATGTCAAACTTTTGAAAAGAAGTTGAGAAAGAGGTTCCAACTTCAAGGAATAGAAAATTTCTAATTTTTAGCTGTTGAAACAAGATAAAATGATTGTTACTAAGTATGAAAACAAGTTTTTAAATTTGTTGTGTCATGTTAACTACATTCATGAGTAAGATACTAAAGTCATTAACTTTAAGTTTGGGTTGAAATAAATGTTAATGCATGATGTGAATATGAAAAAACCTAATACTTTAACTATTGCTAATGAATATTCTCATAGGGTAGAAGAAAAAAGAAGCCTCGTCAAAAGGAAAGACAAGATTTTAAATAGAAATGGCATTCAAATAATTTCTATATTTTCAATAATTTTATGATGTTTTTTTAGATAAATTGTCTAGTTTTCCCACTAAACATGAATTTGATTTTTCTATTGATGCAACTCCAAGGGTAAACCCTGCATCTAAATAAACTTACCATATGAATGTAGTATATTTGTAGGAGTTGAAAGCAAAGCTACATGAACTTCTAGGAAAATGTATTATTAAACCAAGTGTGTTTCCTTAGTGTGCATCAATGGTCTTTGTGAAAATGAAGGATGTAACCTTGTGACTGTGTGTTGACTATTGCATACTTAACGAGGTTACCATTAATAATCATTAGCCATTGTCAAAGATAAATGATCTATTTGATTAAATAAAGGATGTGGTTATCTTTTCAAAGATAGACTTGAGATTAGGCTATCACCAGCTGATGATCAAGGAATAAGATATTCATAAGACTAATTTTAGAATAAGGTATGGATATTATAAGTGTAAAACAATGGATTTTGGTTTGACTAATACACCTATTGCATTTATGAACTTAATGAATATTGTATTTAGTGATTTTCTAGACAAGTTTGTTCTAGTATTCCTCGATGATATACTAATTTATTTTAAGAATGTAGCTAAATATGAACAACATTTGTGCTTAGTACTACAAAGTCTAAGGCAACACACACTATTTGGGAATTTGTCTAAATGTTCTTTATTCCAATTTTAGATCCATTATTTGGGTCATATTATATAAAATTTTGGTAATACTATTGATCCAATAAAGATTAAAGTTATTCAAGAGTGGCCTGCTCTTAAAAATGCACATATAGTATGTGGTTTTATAAGACTGAGTGGTTATTATATAATATTTTTTGATTTTTTTAAAGTTGGATAACCAAATAATTTCCTTACAATATAAGGGTAAATTTTTTTTTGTGGACTTCATAATGTTAACAAACTTTGTATTACTTTTGGAAATAGTCCTTTTCCCTTGATCTTTGTTTGTTACTTGTGATTTGATAAATCTTACTTAAGCAAGATTAGAATAATGATTCTTCTATTGAATTTGATCTTAATCTACAACTATTTTTTGAACTTTGTATAATTATCATTAAGGTACTGGTTATTCAATAATGATTATTCTATTGAATATGATCTTAATCTACCACTATTTTTTAAACTTTATAGAATCACCATTAAGGTTATCGTTATTTTATATTCTATATAGGTACTCAGGTAAGGGAATAAGTAAGTAATGAATCTACTGGGAAGGCCACGACATCATACACAGATAGAGGTGATTGGGTAAGACCACATTGACCCACTTTTATCTAAAAATATGGTGGTTAAAATACTTTCTAATGAGTATTTGATGGGTTATGCACTTGGTCTATTTTCTGTGTTGGTTGTAACACAATTATGGATCTCATTACGTGTTTTCATGCTAAAATATATGTGAAATTTGTTTTATTATTATTTTTTGGATTATATATATATATATATATATATATATATATATATATATATATATATATATATATATATATATATATATATATATATATATATATGTTGGTATTATAATATAGTTTATGGTTTTAGGGAACTTTGGAAAATATTTCTTCCTAATTTCTATTGGATCGTTTATTTCACCACATGATGGTGAATACAAGATCTTGAATAATAGACAATAACCTAAGAAATGTTAATATGGGTATAGTAAGAGGTCAAGGTCATAGGTAAAATATTATTGAGAAAGAGGAACCACCTCTTAATAATATTGGTATGTGTGTGTGTGTGTGTTGTAATATATTGGTATTATAATGCATTTTATGGTTTTAGGGAACTTTGGAAAATATTTCTTCGTTATTTTTATTGGGTTGTTTATTTCACCACATCATGGTGAATACAAGATCTTGAGTAATAGAAAATAACCCAATAAATGTTAATATGGGTAGATGAATAGGTCAAGGTCATAGGTAAAATATTATTGAGAAAGAGGAACCACCTCTTAATAATATTGGTAATAATGTTGAGGCCCTTAACTGTGAGGAAAACAATCCCAACATTAATCAGGGGGTATTTTTGAATGTAATTTTAGTTGCATTAAATTCACTTCAAAGTAAATTGGATACTAAATAATTAAGTTTAAATAATTTATAAGGTGTTCTAGATTAATAAATTATAGTTATAGTTGAAATTCAAGCTAATGAACTAAATATTAAGAATAACCCCAGTAATGTGGTTGATTACATCATTAAAGAGTTGAAGAAATTATTTCCACCAACCTTTTTAGGTGAGGAATTAGGTGATGCATGGTTAGTAAACCTACATAGGTATTTTAATCTACATAACATGTCCTCTAATGTGAAGTCAAGATTAGTATCCTATCATTTATTAGGAATTACAACTGTTTGGTGGACAAATCTATGTGTATTAGAGGGTTACCAACTAATGACTCTTATTTGACCAACTTTTGAAAAATAGTTCAAAAAGAGGTATGTTAATTCCAACTTCAAGGAACATAAAATCAATGATTTTTAGCTATTAAAATAATATAATATGATTATGACTAAGAATGAAAACAATTTTTTAAATTTGCTACATCATAGTAACTACATGTAAGAGGAGGAGAGTAAAGCACTAACTTTAATCTGGGGTTAAAATAAGTGTTAATGAATGATATGAATATGACCAATCCTAAGAGTTTAACTACTGCTATCGAATATTCTCATAGGGAATAAAAATAGAAGGATCAACAAAAGACAAGACAAGATTTTAAATAGAAATTACATTCAAAGAATATCCATTTTTTCAATTATTTTTTGTTGTTTTTCTAGATAAAGTCTAGGATTTTCCTCCTAAATGTGGATTTGATTTTTCTATTGATATAGCTCTAGGGTTATCCCATACATATAAATTAGCTTATCATATGAATGTATTAGATTTATAGGAGGTAAAATCTCAACTACAAAAACTACTATAAAATGGTAGTATTAGACCAAGTGTGTTACCTTGGGGTGCACTAGTGGTCTTTATGAAAAAAAAATGATGGAACCTTGATATTGTGTGTTGACATTTCATGCTTAAAATTTTTACCATTAATAATCATTATCCATTGCTAAAGATATATGATCTATTTGATCAAATGAAGGATGTAGTTATCTTTTCAAAGATAGACTTGAGATCAGGTTATCACTAGCTAAGGATCACAGAAGAAGATATTCATAATAATGATTCTAGAATAATGTATAGACATTACAAGTTTATAGTAATGCCTTTTGGTTCAACTAATCCACCTCCTACATTTATGAACTTAATTAATATTATATTCATGGATTTTCTAGACAAGTTTTTTTTTATATTCCTTGATGATATACTGATCTATTCTAATAATGGAGTTGAACATGAATAACATTTGTGCTTATTTTTTTAAAGGCTAAGACAACAATTTTTTTTATAAGATATATAAATGTGATTTATTTCAATATGATATCCATTATTTGCATCGTATTATATCAAATTTTGGTATTTCTATTGATCTAATAAAGATTAAATCTATTTAAGAGTGCCTTGCTCCTAAAAAATGTACATGTAATGTGTAAGTATATGGGACTGGTTGGTTTTTATAGAAGATTTTTTGAAAAGTTTTATATGTTGGCTAATTTAATAACTTAATTGAAATGAAAGGGTAATAATTTTTTTTGGACTTCAAAATGTTAACAAGCTTTCCTACACCTGTACTTGGTGTACATGATTGAATGTAAATTTGAAAATATTGGTTTATTAATCTAAAGAAGGCTTGGGTGTCATATTAACTCAAGATAATTTAGTTGTGGCTTATGAGTCATAGAAACTAAAAGATTATGAGAATAATTACACCACTCATGACCTTAAGATTCTTACTATTGTTCATGATTTGAAGCAATAAAAACACTTTTTAATGGGTAAGTATTTTGAGGTAAAATTTGATCATCATAGTCTAGAATATTTCTTTTCAAATGAAATGAATGCACACCAATGTAGATGGATGGAATTTTAATTAATTTTGATATGAATATTTATTGTGAAAGGTAAGGAGAATCATGTTGTTGATACATTTAGTAGATGCACGTATCTTTCTACCTTATATGTTATGCATAATAATATTAGAACTATATTATTAGAACAATAGGATTCTGATAAATTTTGCCAAGATGTAAGTTCAAATTTGGCTAACAATCTTATTGAAAATAAATTTTCTAATATTTTAGTTGGTTTTGATGGTTCAATCATACATAAAAATAAAATTTATTTTCCTAAGTTTGTTGACTTAAGGAATATTTTGATAAAATAAGTGCATGCAACACCTCATTTTTCTCATCCAAGAGTCCCAATGATGACTCATGAACTAAAAATGTTGTATTATTAGCCTAGAATGAAATGTGAAGTTGCTGACTTTGTGTCAAGATGTTTGGAATGGCATCATGTGAAAGCTAAACATTGCCATCTAGGAGGATTTTTGTAACCTCATGATGTACCATGAGGTTAGTAGATTGTGATTTATTTACATTTCATAGTTGGTTTTCCAAAATCTAAAAGTAAACATGATACTATTTTTGTTTTAATAGATAAATTTACAAAAGTCATTACTATAAATTTGATTGATGATGCATCTATGTTTGATTCAAAGTTTTTAAAATAAAAAGTATGGATGCATGGCATGTTTGAAGTTATTATTTTAGATTGAGATAAAAATTTTACTTTAAGGTTTTGGAAAACTATGACTACCACTTTTGGTACAAGGTTAAATTTTAGTTCATCTTATCACCTAGAAATGGATGGTCAGATGGAAAGATTAAATTAAGTCATATAAGAGATGTTGAGAACATATGTTATAGATCAACAAGGTAAATGATAAGATTATTTAAAAATAGTTTAATTTTATTATAATAATATGTACCATTCAGTGATTAAAATGGCTCCTTTTGAAGCCTTGTATGGATGTAAGTGTCGAAATCCACTTGGATAGGAAAGTTTATAAAATAGGACCATTGTTGGTCCTAATGTTTTATAATATTATGATAGTCAAATGGAGACTATACGATAGAATTTAAAGGTTACCTCTAGTAGGTAAAATATTTATACTAGTTTAAAAATGACACCACATTAATTCCAAGTTGGAGATAATGTTTTTTGCACATTAGACTGTAAAATAATTCAATTAAATCTAGAAAGTCTTCCAGACTAGCCCCTTAGTTTCTAAGAGCATTTTAAATTTTGGGGGAAATTAGTCCTATTTCATATTAGCTATCCCTTTGACCTTTCTTGTCTCAAATTCATAATGTGTTTTATGTTGATTTATTGAGAAAGTATATTCCTGATTTGTCTCATGTTTTGAATTGGACTCATCTTTAGGTTTGAAAAGAGGAAAAGATGTAGTTAGATCCAATGAATATCCTAGACCATAACAGTGTTAAATTAAGGAATCATGATATCTCCCAAGTGTTTGTAATAATATCCTTTATCAAAAAGAAGTGTTACTTTGGAAGATGAGAGTTTATCTAGGCAGAATTATCCTTGGTTGTTTTGATCATCAGGATGACTCTTCCAAGTGGGGGAGGATCTCATGACCTTAATTGACTTTAATTTAATTCATTTGTCCTGATATAGATTAGTTATGAATTATTTGAGACATATTATGTTATCTTACTATGGTGTTACAGTTTTGTGATCTACATTGATACATTTTTACTATAATTACTAAGACAATTATGGATTACTTTTTTATTATAGAATTGGATGTTATTAATTAATGTGTACTAATTTATTATTTAGTTAGACTTATTTTTTAAATGTTGTTATTACATTTATTATATTTAGATGTCCATATACTATTGATAATCTATTTATTGATTACAGGGATAGGCAATTGAGCTAGGTTATGTTTGGACCTGAGCAATAGGGAATCATGGAGAAATAATATGGATAAACAAGATAGTGAATTCTATGTTAAAGTTTGATCTTATTAGTATTGATGACGTAGTCATCGTGTTTACTTTAAATGTTGTATGTTATCATTTTATTCTTAATTTCATTATTAGTTGATTTGAGTCAGTTTTGGCATATGAGTAAACATAATTTTACTTGATGTTACCATTTTCAACATTATATTTAGTTATGTCATAATTTGTTTGATTACTATTTTCATCCTTTTGATAATATCATTTATGTCATTCTAGTTTCTAATGTTTTCATAGATTCCTTAACTATTGACTTTGACAAGGTATTCATTCATAGTTTGATATTATTTATTCTCATTTGTCTTGATTTCCAACATTTTATTTCATTTCTTGCTTATCTTAATGTCATTGGACTTAATATTTTTAAAAAACCATGTTTGGTTGTAGGAAATAAAGGACACACTTTATTTTCTCTATGTTTGTGGCTTGATCATTAAGGTTTAAGTACTATTTGATAGACCTTGTTTGGATTATTTGGTTGGAATGGTTTTTAATCCAATTTAGGATTTGGTAATTTTATTAAGTTATTTCACCCACTTGGTGGCATAGGTAATTAATTGGATTGTTTTTTTTTCATCCATGTAACTTAAGGGTCATGGAATTGGCTTGAGTTACCATGCATTGGGTTCAATATGATTCTTTGGTTTTTTAGTTTTTAATGTGGTCCATTTGGACTAATTTTTGGAATAGCTCAAAGCCTTGGGTAAACTCTACCAAAAATTTTGGCATGGCGGCTGAGGGGAATGTAATATAGTTTCACATGAAGTTTTTTTGGAGGTATAACTATAGTTCAATACATTTATCTTAAAGGTCATGTGGGAATTATGTAAAGTTAATTGGGGTTTTAGGCTAAATTAACACCATTGGAGGGGGTTCTTCAGTCTCCCTCTAATTGAGTTGCACAATGGGAATAACCCTAGACTATGGGTCACCTATAGTGGGGTTAGACTTCTGGAGAAGGTTAGATTCCCATTGATTCTCACCTAAACTAATAAAAACTACCAGGGAAAAAGGTTATAAAGGGGATTAAGGGATCTTAAGAAGGATTAAAGGTGATTCACCAAAGTTAAATGGACACTCATACAAGCTTAAACTAATAGTGGATCAACATAATACAACCATAGCTCACATAATATCACTAACTGCATAAATATTTTATAGAAGAGGTTTCAAGTAAAAAACTAATCTAAACCTATAATTTAGCTTCGAAAAACATTAAAAGAGGCAAGCAAATGGATAGTATACTAGGTAGACTCTCCTTCACAAATTCACCATACACAAGCATGCTAAGCATTGATTGAATACAATATATAGGCAAAGATTTTATCCTATTACTTCAAAAGGTAGTTCTTAAAATATTTTGATAGGGTTTAAAAATATTAAATGAGTATACTTTTACAAGAGTCTCAATGGGTATCCTTGTCCCAAAAAATAATGAAAAATTCTAAGAGCTAAGAACCCCCATAATGAGAATGAGACTAGGATATGTAGGATAAGGGATAGAGGGAAAGAAAGTGGGAGCATGCCATCATAAATGGAAAACACTATCCTAGATCATTAATTTATCTTGAGCTACCACCTTTTCATTGAATTCTCTACTACCCTTTTAATCAATAAAGACACTGTTTGTGGACTACCATGTTGAATAGATTTTATAAGTCTCTAAGAATGCATTAAATGCTACTAGATACAACTCCCAACACTAATAATTTTCTTTGATCCTTCATGCCATCTCTCACTTGAAGATAAAAATTCATTCTCATGGATCTGATAGAATCATGGATTTATGCATTTTAGGTGGCTTTTTGTCTAAAATAAGACCATGCTGAAGGAGAAGACCCTCTTCATGATCCTAGAAACTTACTCTTGATCAAATTTGGACTAGATCTTTTCTATAGATAGAAAACTAATCTCTCTTATCGGTTTTCCTATAGTGACTAATATTGATGCAAACATATAGACTACATAGCTTGTTTTGATCTCTAATAGGTCTAAAAGACATATTTTTATCTTTGAGTATCTATAGAAAGTGATATATTTATCATATACATGTCTCTTTTAAATAATAGTGAACATAGTTTTAAATTGAAGCTTGTATGCCATGAATATTCAAACTAGAGATCTATATTTAGCTTCAATGGTTCCCTTATATCATTTATTACCTTGACTACATCAACGTGGCCCTTTAATGGTGTTTTAATGGTGGAAGGATGATATCTACAAGACTTATTTTCCCTAGTTCAATCATGGTCACATGCTTAACCTCCCATTGAATATATTTTATTATTTTGACTTTGAACCTCACTCATTAATTTTCTTTGTATGAGATGCTCATGGACCATTGATTTTCTTGGGATCTTAATGAGATTATGACACTTATAAATCACTTACATATCTTTGAGATACGCTGACCCTATTAAATTCACTCACACCATTAGATCATTATGTACAAATGAATGTGAGTCCTTGATTTAGATATTCTAACTTTATAACTTTAACTTGCATGATTAGATCATAATGTATGAAACAATGTGAACTTTTAGTCTACCTAGGCCCACTTTCCTGCTAGTTCTTATGCACCATTGGATCATTGGTATGATCAAACACTGATCATTAATCTAAATTGGTCTACCTCTTTATCAATCACCTCACACCATTGGATCTCTTCTCATTGAATCTACACCATTGGATCTTTTCTAACCTACATCCTTTTAAGGTATTTTAACCTAGGGACCTTTTAATTCATTTGACCCCAACACGAATCATGAAATATTGATTGTTAGTATGTGAGCTCATATAGACTATTAAATATTAATCAACTTTAAAATCATTAAGGATTTCAAATCTGAATGGCTATTTCATAGACCTTAAACTTAGCACTTTCATGAACATCCTACACTACAAGTCCAAATTTAAAGCTCCATAACTTGAGATAGAAAGCTCATGTGGGCATATAATTTATAAGATATGATTCTTTTTTAGTATACTTATAAAATACATAAATGAATTAGTCTGATCATTTTTTAGATGACATCTTGATGATAACATGGTTTATTTAGACTTGTTTTTTATCTTTCACATGAATCTCCAAGGCTCAAATGAACTCTTGAGGCTTGTGAAAACTTGATTTATGCTCCTAAATTTCATGACCACCATGGAGACCTACTTTCTTGAATTTAGACAAACTACACTTTAAGTTAACTTAAAGTGTTTCAAAAGCTTTGTAGGATACATGATATCTTTTCTCCTACTATTAGACCTTTGTTCAACATGAACTCTACTTAGATTCTTGATTTGCACTAAGAACCCTAGAAAATTTATAGCAATGTCAAGCTCTATATATGGGCTAAAATTGGTCAAGATTTCTAGCAATATCTTAGGGTTGCATGCCTACTATGTAAGACTAGCGGCCTCAAATTGATCCATTAGGAATATCGAGTCCTAAGTCCTCTCTCAACTGATCATGAAGATAGTCCAAAGTTACCCCTATCTAGAAACTCCTTTGAATCAATAAGAACAAAACAAAATATTAAAATAAAGTGTCCAAGGAACTTATTGAAAAGGAAACACACAACAAAAATAAAATGTGCACAAGGCACTTAGAGGAAATCAAAAAAAAGGTTTCTCTAATATGTATAATATTTTACAATAGATGTAATGATTGTAATAGCAAAGATTCAAATGATTACCATTGATTGGGATGGGTATTACCTCTCCATCTAGTTGAGTAAGCTAAAAAGAATTATGTTCTCTACATCCATGGATCAAATAAGGACCACTCCACAAGCCATAAAACTTGGTATGGTTGCTTTATTTAGCCTTATTTGAGTCTCATTTGAGGAATAGGTCCCCTACCTTAAAGTTCCTTACTATAGTTCTATTTTTGAAGGCTTTTTTGACCTGAGCTTGATGTGACTCCAAAGTCTTCATAGTAAGGTCTTTAGTTTCTTCTAGCTCCATGAACTCTATCATCCTCACATTCATGGGCTCATCCTCCATCAACTCAAGATGATGAGCTAACTCTAATGCAGGTAACTCAAGAGAGATAAGCAATTTGGTTTCCCTTTAATACATAAGAACATATGGATAATTACCAATGGCAAATTTAAGAGTCATTTTATCATCCCATAAGGTTGTATTTAGCTTGTTGTGCCATGTTCTCTAATTATATTCCATGGTCCTCCTGGTGATATTTAACAAATTTTTGTTTGTGGAGTCCAATAGTCCATTTCCTTGAGGATAGTAGTTGGAAGAGGTGTTAAGGTCTTTCCCAGTTTGAGATCCCACTCACTTGTTTTCATACTAAGGAATACCAATGCATTATCTAAAATTATGGTGGTTGGGACACCAAACCTAGTCACAATGCTATCATATATATCCATAACTACACTCTCATTAGCTTCCTTTAAAGAAATAGCTTCCACCCACTTGATAAAGTAGTAAGTTATAGTGATCACCCATTTATGCCATGCACTTTATGATGGATTGATCATTCTTATGAAGTCTAAGCCCCATTTCATGAAGGGCTACTCCAACTAGATTGGATTGAGTAGAAGGGCCACTAGTTTTTGCTTTCCTACAAATAAAGCACACTTATGGCATTTTCTAACCTATGAATGAACATCTTTGAAAATATTGGGTTGGTAATAACCAACCTACATTACCTTTATTATGGTGGTTCTAGGTGCAAAATGGCCTCTTGAAATTCCATCATGAAACTAATCTAAGAGTTTGGTCACCTAGTCATCATCTATACACCTAAGGAGTACTCCATTGAGGTCCTTTATAAAAAGTATACCACCAACCAATGCATAAGGTATGGATTGAAGCTTGAAATACCTTATTTAATCTCTATCCAAAACTTTGGGTCATTATTTTATTGCCAAGAAGTGTGCCATATCTTAGAGTTATCTCTTTTGAAGTGGATGTATGCCTACCTATGAATTATCTTGGGTTACTAAAATATCTTCCTTATCTTCTTGGAAATAATTCACCATGTACTCACACAAGCCCTTACCTCTAACCAGCTTGGTAACCTTGATCTCCACATCATATTTCATGACCTTGGTGATCCAGTCTACTCGCTTTTCCCTCAAATCCTTGTTAAGGAGAAAGTACCTAACCCTAAGGTGAGACACCATAAGATGAATCCTTCTATTAGAAAGAATTGGTATGAAATTATTGAGACTCCTTAAGGATAAAATAACTTATTTTTTAATAAAGGTGTACCTCACCTCATATCCTTCTAGCCCTTGACTAAAAAGGGTAATTGGCTGCTCCATTTCTTTACCATTATTATGCATCAACATAGTTGATATGTTTTCAACATTAGAAAAGGTGTACAAGATGAATTCCTTGGAGAAATTAGGATGTTTGAGAGAGGAGGTATAGGAAATTTTTTACTTGATGGCCTCAAAATATACCTTGGCTTCATCTGACCAAGTAAACACTTGGCTCTTATTTAGCATGGTGGTGATAGGTTTGACCAGGTTTGCAAAATTAGGTATGAAACTTATCACAAATTTGATCTTCCCAAGGAATCTTTGGATCCCCTTCTTGTGCTTTGGCATGGATAAGTCTAAGATAACACTTATTCTATTATGGTCAATAGATAATCATTATTTTAAAATAAAGTGACCCAATAAATTACCTTCATACATAAAAAACATACATTTATTTGGATTTAAAGAGATCCCATACTCTCTACATATCTTCAATATCAGCCTTAGATGGCCCATGTGCTCATTGGATTTATTGGAGAATACTATGATGTCATCTAAGTAGACTAGTACCATTTTATTTAGCATCCCTTAGAAATCCATGTCTATTACTCTTTGAAAGGTTTCCCCAACATTAGATAATCTAAAAGGCATCTTTTGGTAAGTAAATGTACCCCACTTGGTGGTGATGATAGTCTTGTACTAATCTTCCTTTATCACTATCACTTGGATATAACCTAAATACCCATCCAAGAGAGAAGTGTTATGAACCAACAACTATATAAAGGATTTTATCCATGGATGGTAGGGGATAGTGATCCTTAAAAGAGACCTAATTCAAAACCTTGAAGTCCACACACAGCCTAATTTACCTATTCTTCTTCCTAAGAGGTACTAGATTAGCTATCCATGAAGAATGCTTAATTGGAAATATGATCTTGGATTCAATCAAATTGGTCAACTCCTTCCTCATAAAATCTTTAGTCTTGGGGTTTATGGGCCTCTTCTTTTGCCTGATAGGCTTGGTATTAGCTTCTAGTTCTATAGTGTGTTGGGCCAATTTAGGATAAAAAACCCTTAGGTCACTGTATGACCAAGAAAAGATGTCTGCATATTCCTTACAAATCTCTATGAAAGCATACCTTTCATCTTTAGTGATTACCTTTCCAAGATTGAGGAGCTTGTCTATGAAGATAAGAACTCTTTCATAGTTCTTTTCATTTGTTAACATCACTACTTTGTCCTTCCTCATATGCTCCCCTTCATGAAAGAGACCTTTTAGGGTAACTAGCCCTTTGGGAATCTTAGTGGAACTTAATTGAATAATCTACTCCCCATACTAATGTTACAACTTTCTTTGGTTGATGGAAAACTCTACTTCTTGCTACAAAAAACATGTAATCTATTTATTACTTTCAAAGACCTACTAATGAGCTTCATTATCTATAATTGATGGTCTTATTACCACTTTAAGATATGGTTGCACCTTGGTCCTTTTCAATTCATTGGGGATATCAAAATGAGCCCCCATAACTGTTAGTCTATCAACATGTTGATTTTGGCCTCTTAGCACTTATTGGATGTTGAAGGCCTCAAATTCCTAAATTAGATCCCACACCATATGTTTTTAAGACTTAATTAAGGGGTTATTAGTGACATTTTGGCCTCTGACTTAGCTTACAACCAGTTCACTATCTCCATAGACTTGAAATTACTTATTACCTATCTTACTAGCCCATTGAATGCCATGGATGAGACCCTCATATTATACTTCATTGTAGGAACAATAGGATTAAAACATATATGAAGAGAAGTAATTATAATTTGAAGGGAAAAGTATCCTATCACCTACAACCACTCCATACTTGCTCCTTGAGCCATCAAAAAACAATTTCCATAGACCACTAGGATCTTCTTGAAGGCTCATGAGGGATGGCATGGACTGGTTCTCTTCATATAAGTAGTAGACTCCTAACTCCATTCCTTTAACACCTTTCAAGGGGTCTAACAACTATCCTTCATTCCATAGTTCATCTAAAAACATATCTAGTATCTCTTCTAGATGAGTGTTTAGCTCTTTCCCTATTACAAATTGATCCTCATCAATTATGGTGCAATTGATGTTGATATTATCTGTCTATAGGGATATATGTGGAATTTTTTAATGGGATCAACTTTTATTAACACTTTGGCCCCATATCTTGCTTTAAATGCCATATATGACCAATCTGCTAAAAATTAGCCTCTAATATTTATAGTGAACTCCATGGATAGGCATAATGCAAAGCGAAGGGGCACCTCTATGATCAATACAACTTGAATCATTGAGACCCTAGGATAATAATGTAGGGTCAAGTTGAGGTCTTTGATGATATCACATGGCTTTGTGGAAAAACCATCAAGTTGTAACACTTTTTTAGAGTAAGGATCATATTTTAGGCCAAGTTTATTAGCTATGTATTTTGGTATTACTTAGGTACTAGCCCCACTATCCACTAATCAATTGTGCACCAAATAATTACCAATGATCATTAAAATGTAGAAGAGGGAGGCTTAACTAATTTACCTAATTGCTCTTATTTTGGTCCTTTAGCTACATTGGTGAGAACCACATTCTCTTTGCTTGATGTCTTGTCTACAACATTGATATTTGATAGTCCTTCTTGAAGGATGTCCACTTGACCAGGCATAGAGAGCATGTCCCACATTGGTACACTAACATTGGAAATTTTCATTTTTTCCATAATGTTGATGGGTTTCCCACCAACCTTTGGTTTTGATTTAGGGGTCACAATTGTACCTTGAGCTTATGATTTTTAAGGAACTAAGACATTTCTTTGATTCTGACTCCTTGTAACTACTAGGACATTTGGAACAACAATAGGTCTAACTAGCTTAGATATTGAAGGAGTAATGGTAGAAGGCTCCTTGCTTGGTTCCTTCTTACCATCCATATTCCTTATTTTAAATCTTGTATTTGATGCCATTGGAATATAAGTCTAGCTAGAGCTATCATGTTGATTGAGTGCATAATGCTCTTCTTTCTCATAATTCATCATTGTAGCACCCAACTGGCCTAGTCCTTGATTAGGGTTTTGACCTTGTTGAGGCTCTTTTGGCTTGATCATCATAGGTACCTCTATGTTTTGGGCCATAATAGCTTGGTTGTACCCAAAATTAGTAACTTGTTATCATATATCATTAAAATCTTGGGTGAAATTAGTGGTTGGGATAATAGATTACCCAAAAGACTAATTCTGAGGCATGGTATCCTCAGTTTCTTGAGCCACATTATTTTGAACTAGGACCAAGGTTTTGACAGTAC
Organism: Torreya grandis; assembly: GCA_037957365.1. Lineage (NCBI taxonomy): Eukaryota > Viridiplantae > Streptophyta > Pinopsida > Cupressales > Taxaceae > Torreya > Torreya grandis. Next base: position 442,701 of record JARHVA010006821.1, read on the forward strand.
TTGAAACATTGGGATTGAAGTTTTTTTACATATTGTATCCATGTTGCCCTTGTCCTTGGTTTTGACCTAGGCCTTGGCCTTGGTAGTTACTTTTGTATGGTGGCCCATTTTCTTGAAAAGCTTGATGTTGAGGTTGATATGAATATTGATAAGGACTATTAAAATATTTTTACCTCTTAAAATTTACTAGCTCAATTCCCAAGGATTGGAACATGTTCTTTAGCTATTGAAAGTTATTTTGCTCTTGGGGATCACTAGATCCACTAGTGGCAGCTTTCTCTTGTTTTGGTGTAGGTATTGCAATAATTATTGGCATAGGAGGAATGGCATAAAGTGGAGGGATAATAATAGGAGGTGATCTAATTTTAGGAAATAAGGGCATTGGTGGTCTAGGTTTAAGCTTACAAGATTTAACCAGATAATTTTATGCTTTTATGGCCACTTCATAAGTATCTAGAAGTATATTCCCCCCATATATTAGATCATCACTACTATGTCAATATTTAAAGCCTTAAAATAGTAAAGGAAGGCAAATTTAGGGGTTAGTCTAACTAAGACTAGGATCCTATCCCAAGTTTTTTGGAACCTTGTGTTGTAGTTTTGTATGACTTCATGAAGATATCTCTTAATGGTAGTTAGTTTCTTTGCAAGTGATAAATGGTCACTTTTATCCTCAAATATTTTACACAAGGCATCACCTAATTTGTCCCATGTTTGAATGGAATTAACTTGAAGGTCTCTATACCAATCTAGGGATTTTAATTTGAAATAAGTAGTTAATAACCTAATAGGTATATTTTCCAGTGACATTATGGATATTGAAAAAATTGGCTATGTATATGAGGTTCTCATAAGGTATTATATCTTGGTCTCTAGTATAATAGGGGACACTTTTAAGGGATGCAACCAAGATAGGATCATATTAGGCAAGGTATAGAGGAATTTGGCCATTAAAGGCCATAGAAGGGAAAGGCCTAGGGTTTATCATGGATATAAAAGGGTTTGAAAAAGGTCTTCTTGTATGGGAAAGACTTGAAAATGACCTAGGAGCAAAGCTTCCATGATATAGATGTATAGTGACAAACCTTAATATTTTTTCTAAATTTAAAGGTAGTTCAAAAAATTTAGAGGGAATACCTCTTGAAGTTGACCTTGTTGTCACCTTTGGCATGAGATGAAGTCATTGCTCTACTACCATAATGTTAGATATTCCTTTTGGAGTTGTCAGATGTTGTTACTTGGGAGTTTAACTACTACAAATTTCATCAAACTAGTATCAACATTGATCAATCTTCCTTAACCTTGTAGTCCCACTAGGCATGCCAGAATCTATTATAGGATCAATTCACACCCTTGGAGGGGGTTCTTTAGGCTCCCTCTAATTGAGATACATAATGGGAACAATCCTAGGCTGTGGGTCACCTATAGTGGGGTTGGACCTCTAAAGAAGGCTGGATTCCTCTTGATGCTCACCTAAACTAATACAAACTACTAGGGAAAAGTGTTAGAAATAGGATTAAGGGATCCTAAAAAAATAAAATATGATGCATTAAAGTTAAATGGACACTCATACAAGCTTGAAACCACACTAGATCATCATAAGACAACCATAGCTCACATAATCTCACTAACTACATAAATATTTCATAGAAGATGTTCTAATTAGAAAACTAATCTAGACCTACAAGTTATCTTGAAAGCACCTTCAAAGAGGCAAGCAGAATGATACTAAACTAGGAAGACTCTCCTTCACAAATTCACCATACACAAACATACTAAGCATTAATTAAAGATAAGAGATAGGTAAAGATTTGATCCTATTACTTAAAAAGGTAGTTCTTAAAATATTTTGATAGGGTTTAACCATATTAAATGAGTAAACTTTTTTAAGAGTCTCAATGTGTATCCCTATCCTAAAAAAGAATGAAAAATTCCAAGAGCTAAAACCCACATAATGGGAATAAGGCTAGGATATATAAGAGAAGGGATAGGGAGAAATAAAGTTTGATCATGCCATTAGAAAGGGAACACACTATCCTAGATCATTAATTGAGCTTTAGATACCACCTTTTTATTGAATAATCAACCACTCTTTTGATCAATCAAGACACTTTTTGTGGCCTACCATGTTGAATAGGTTCTTTAAGGCTCTGGAAATGATTTGAATGCTCTTTACTAGAACTCCCAAAACTAGACCTTTTCTTTGATCCTCCACACCATATCTCACTTGAAAACAAAAATTCATGCTCATGGATATAACAAAATCATCAATTTTTGAATTTTAGATAGATATTAGGATGAGGACCCTCTTCATGATCCTAGACACCTACCCTTGATCAAATCTAGACCAGATCTTTTCTATAGATATAAAACCAATATACTTTATTGATTTTCCTACAACTACTAATATTGATGTAAACCTATAGACTACATAGATTATTTTGATCTCTAATAGGTCTAAAAGGCCTATTTTTGCCTCTGAGTATATATATAAAGTGAGAACTTTATCATATATAGGTCTTCTTTAAAAAATGGAGAAAAAAGTCATAGAATGAACCCTGTATGCCAAAAATATTTGAACTAAAGATATATATATATTTAGCTTCAATGGTGCGCTTTTATCATTTATTACCTTGGTTACATTACTATGACCCTTCAATGGCATTTAAGTGAGCTTTAATGATGGAAGAATGATCTCTACAATATTTGTTTTCCATAGTTTGATCTTGGTCACATGCTTGACCTCCTATTAAAGATCCCTTTGTATTTTGACTTTGAATCTTGCTAATTGATTTAATTTGTATGAGATGAACATGGACCATTGATTTTCTTGGGATTTTAATAAGCTAATAAATCTTGTAAATAACTCACTTATCCCTAGGATACATTGACCATGTTGACCTCGCTCACACCATTAGATCATTATGTATAAATGAATGTAACCCCTTGATTTATATCTCCTAAATTCTAACTTTAACTTACACTATTAAATCATAATGTATGAAGCAATGTGAGCCTTGGATTTACCTTGGCCCACTATGCTACTAGTTACTACACACTATTAGATCATTGGTTGGATTAAACATTAATTATTGATCAAGATCAAGCCTACCTCTTCATCAGTCACCTTACACCATTGGATCTCTACTCGGTGAATTTGTACCATTAGATATTGTCCAACCTATAGCCTTTTAAGGTATTTTAACCCAGGGACCTTTTGACTCATTTGACCACAATGTAAAACATTAGATCTTAATTTTTAGTATGTAAGCTCATGAGGATCATTAGATCTTGATCAACTTTAAACTTATTAAGGATTTTCAAATCCAAATGGCTATTTCATGGACCTTAAACTTGACACTTGTATGAATATCCTACCCTTTAGGTCCAATTTTGAAGCTCCATAACTTGAGATAGAAAGATTATGCAGGCATGAAATTTACAAGATATGATCTTGGCATGAAGATTTTCATGGTGCTTCAAAATTTTGGCTTGTGATGCTTTCTTAGTGGACTTATAAAATACATAAATGAGGTAGCTCGTTCCTTTTTTGGATGATGTATTGATGATGGCCTAGTTCATTTAGACTTGTACTTAATATTTTTCATGAATCTCTAAGGCTCAGATAAACTCCTAAATCTTTTGTAAAACCTACTTCATGTTCCTAAATGTCATGACCACCATGGAGACCCACTTTCTTGAATTTATAAAAAACTACACTTTAATTTAGAGTGTTTCAAAATATTTTCATGTTACATGAGATATTTTCTCTTATTATTGGATCCTTTGTTCAACATGACCTCTACTCAACTTTTTGCTTCACACCAATAACCCTAGAATCTTTACTACAATGTCAAGCTCTGTATGTGGGCTAAAATTGGCCAACAAGAAAATCTACCAAATTTTTTGGCATGTCAACCAACGGGAATGTAATATAGTATCACAAGAAGTTTTTTTGGGAGCTATAACTATAGTTTAATACATTTATCTTGATGGTCATGTGGGATTTGTGTAGAGTTAACTGGGGTTTGTGATGGTATTTATTATCCAACTAGTTTGTTTGAGAAGGGGAGGATTTTTATTGTTGGTTTTGCATAGAACTTAGAGGGTGGAAGAGAAGAGAAACTATATTCTATGGTTGGATTCTATAAACCAAGTAAGTGGTGTTTTTTAAAATTATTTGTGTTCTTTTTAATAGGTTTTTCATGATGAATCATGTTATGGTATTAGCCTTAAATACTAGCATTTTTTTATTACATTATGTGTTTATGGGTAAAACCCTAACTAGGGTTGAGGCTTTTGGTTTTTTTTGTGTGTTATTTTACATGGCATCCATAGATGTATTGATCATGGTTTTTACTGAGGCATACATTGAATATGTTGGATAATACATTTATTTAGTTTTTTTTAGTGGTTGTGTTTGAGTGCATACTCATTACATAAATGTTTGTTGGTTTGTGGACTATGTTTTTTTTTACTATGAAGTTGTTTTCTTAAGTAGAGAAGCTACATATTGTTTAAGGGATTGTGTGTTGATAATATTCATTTTATTATTTGAAACCCTTAGTAGGGTTAGATTTAATGGTGTTGATTATTTTTTTGAAGTCATTATTCAAATGACTCAATTGAGTGGTTATTATTTTGGTTAAAGTAATTGTTGAATGACTTAAATGGGTTATGTTTGTTTTATTTTTAAGACATTATTTAAATGGATAAGATTTAGTTATTTTTTATTATATGGGTATTTGATTTGTTTTAATATTTCAAAAATTTAAATTGGGGTACAGTCCGGTTTGATAAATAATGTTTAGAAATTAGTTGATGGTTATTTCAAACCATGTATATACATGGGGGAAATGATATATGGATCCTTCGTAGGGGTTTGAAACGATTGAATGGTTTTTGAAAAAAAAAATATTTTATTCTATTTACATGATTCTTGTGACTTTTATTATTTTTTTGGGTCATTATTGGGTTGACTCGAGTTTATGGAATCATGTTGATTTAGTAGCTTAATTTTTGAAATGACATTGGAAATTATTTCACTTCATGATTAAGTTTTTTTTTAAAAAAATCATTGATCAATTGATTATTTTTATGTTATGATTTCATTAATAATTATAGTTGATATTTAATATTTTACTATTTTTGGTAAAATCCATTTTGGTCAATAATGTGACCTATAGCTTTACATAAGCTTTCAATTTATTAATCTTAATTGGATGGAACTATTGTCTTATTTTTATTTTAAATCATAAATGTATATTAATTTATTACATAAAGACAAATCCAAAATAATTTATGGCATACATATTTACGAGCTATATTATATTCTTGAATAGAATATGGCCCATAAATCATGAAGTTTGAAAAGAGAGCTGAAGTTGTAATCAAGTACAAAGTTAATGGATCATAGTGAGTTGGTTTATGTATTTTATTTTATTTTTATTGGTAAATTGTTTCAATGTTGTCAAGATCAATTTGTTTCATATTCCTTTCTCTACCATTTCTCTATGACCCTGATCTATATCTAATTGATGGTTGGGTGGTCTAGGTCCACTTATGGTTAGGTTCAGTAGGAATGACAAGGTGGGTTTAGTTTCATTGGATTTAATGCAATGATTTGACTCATTTCTTATTAATTTTAGTTGTGATATTTAGTTGTAAATAGATTAAAATTTTTATGTAATTCTTCTAACTGGAATTAGTGTTATTCATCATATTTGTATTTAACACAAAGTGATGTATGTTATCATGTAAGTTTAGTTCATGATGTAACCATATTTAATTAATATATTATTTGATTAATCTTGTATTACTATTTAAATATGAAATTACATTGGTTCATTGATAATTTAATACAAGATAATTAATGTGGACCTTATCATGTTACTTGTATCTAGACACTTATTTACAATAAGTTGTTTGATAAATTTGATTAGAAAGATATAAAATTTTGAGCTGTTATAATATTTGTTTTCTATTGACTCATAATCATTAGATGCATTTATGTCTTTGGATGTACATGTAAATAATTGGTATTGTGATTGAGAAACTACTTGGTTATTTGAATATGCAAATAATTATATTAGAGCTCAGTTATAAATGTTATCATAAGTATGACATGATTATTTTAATACATTAATGATATGAAAATTGAAATGTAATGTTGTTATGTTATGTTATTTTTAATGATTTTTATATAACTAATCTTAAGCTTGTAAAAGATAAGTGACATCATTATTTGAATATGTTTACTTGTGATAAGAATTGTAATGTGGTATTTTGGTTTAGTTAAAAGTTATGATTGAAAGACTTTTCAAATCCCTATATATTATATCAACCTTTGTGTGAGATGAATCAGCTAATGAAAGTTTTTGAGACTTAATTAATGTTTTGGACTATAATTATGTGGGTTAGTAAAATGAAATTCTTATAGTATAATTGGTAAATTGAATGGATTATGTTATGCATAATACTTATGGTAGAGTTATAATAACTTGATAGAATGTATGGTAATGAATAAGACGAGATAGTTACTTAAGTAATTAAGAATGTATACATATTTTAAATAAGGTATTCTTGAATATAATCATTACACTTTTAAATTACTAAGCACTATTATGGGACATAGACTATAAATGGGCAGTTCCTAAATAATTCATTAAAATTAAACTTCAATAAGATCAAGTAAATCTTATGCATATATAGGTAATTTGTCTATAATATACTTCATTGGAAAGTTTAAAATAGGTATGGTTATTCTTAGCTAAATAATTTTGTGATTGAGGAACAAATGCTCCATGTTTAGAATAGACCATTGAATATTTTAACAAACTAGTTTTTATCCTTTAATGATGAAAAAGGTTACTAACATTATATTATTGTTAGAAAAATCTACTTTGGAATCATAGATAAAGAAATATCTAATATTCAAGTAAGCAATGCAATAATGATTAGGCTATGATCATGGATATAAGACAATAATAAACATTTAAGATCAAGATTGAATAAAAGCATAAGATAATTACATTTATTCCATATGACTATTAATATATCGGGTTTGATTAACTCATACAACATTTATGTCGATAATAGTGGGAAATGTAAATCTAGCTTAAATAAATATAGAATTATTAGGTATGATTTTGTCATGATATTGTAACCTACTTGTAGAATAGTAAGATGATCCTAAACAAAACTTAAGCATGGTTTTTAAATCATCCCATAAATATTGTACTCTTCATTTAACAGTTCATGTCAAACTTTGTGTGTCAGTTTACCTATGAAATGAAAAGGTGTTCAAAAGCTTTGCATTACTTTTGAAAATAATCCTTTTCCCTTGATATTTATTTATTTATTTATTTATTGTGATTTCATAAATATTACTTAATAAAGCTTAGTATGATGATTATCTTATTGAATTTGATCTTACTTTACCACTATTTGTTGAACTTTGTTGAATTACCCTTGAGATACTAGTTGTTTATAATCTATAAAGGTACTTAGGTAAGGGAATAAGTTAGTGATGACTCGGTTGGGTAGGCCACAACATATTATTTGGATGGAGGTGAGTGGGTAAGACCACACTAACCCAATTATATCAAAATATAGGGTGGTTAAAATGATTCTTAATAAAGTCATTGATGGGTTATCCACTTGGTCTAGTTGTTTTGTTGATTGTAATATAGCTATGGATCTTATAATGTGTTTTTGTGCTAATCTATAAGTGAAATTTGTTCCAATATTATTGTTTAAATTATGATTCTAGAAGAAAAAAGTGTGTTTTGACATATTGGTATTAGAGCATGGTTTATTACTCTAGGGAACTTTGGAAAATATTTCTTCCTAATTTCAACTGAGTTGTTATTTGTTTCACCACAGGATAGTGAGGACAAGATCTAGAACAGTAGACACTAACCTTAGAAATTTTAACCTAAGTAGAAGAAGTTAAGTTCATAGGGTCAATATTATTAAGAAAGAGGATCCACCTCTTAATAATGTTGAGGCCCTTAACTGTGAGGAAAAAAATTCAAACGTTAATCAAGAGGTAGTTATGAATGGATTTTTAACTGCATTAAATTCACATCAAATTAAATTAGATGCCCAATAATGAAGGTTGAATAGTTTATAAGGTGTTGAAGATGAAGAAATTTCATTTAGAGGTGAAAAGAAAGTTAATGATTGAGAACTTCATAATAACCCTTGTAATGATAATTAAAAAGATGAAGTTAACTACACCATAATTTTTAGGTGAGTAATTAGGTGGTGTAATTAATGCATGGTTAGTACACTTGGATAAGTATTTTAATTTGTATAACATGTACTCTAAAGTGAAGGTAAAATTAGTAGCCTATCATTTATTATGAACTATAGATCTTTATTATAACCATCTACGTGCATTAGAAGGTTACCATCTAATGAATCTTATCTAGCATACCTTTGAAAAGTAGTTCAAAAAGAGGTATCTTAGTTCCAAATCCAAGTTAGGGTTGAAATAAATATTAATACATGATGTGAATATGACCAATTCTAAGACTTTATTTATTTCTATCAAACTTTATTCTAGGGAATAATAAAAAGAGAAGGCTAATCAAAAGGCAAGACAAGAATTTAAACAAAAATTGCATCAAATAATATCCATTTTTACAAGATTTTTTTGTTTTTTTTGTAGATGATAGTTTTATACACCCTTGTGTATTAATGTGGTTCATTATTATGTTATCATGCCATCTCTAAAATAATGGACCCCATTCATAATTATTTAAAATAATTATGTTTACCTCACCCATTTAACTATACCATATAAGTTAATTAGGCTATTACTACAATTAAACAATAATTAATCTTATTAACCCATCTAACCTCAAAACAAACCCATACCATGGTTAAAAAAAGCCAACTTTAAAACCATTATTTACCCCCATAATAAACTCATTTGAATGGCCTAAGGATTAACTTCACCCATTTTGGGAAAATTGACATCGATCTTCCTAGAATGGTGTTGATCTATAAATATATAGTGAGCCTCCATAGCTCAAGATGGAACTTTTGGACTTTGAAACTCTATTGGAATTATCCTAGAACCTATGTATAAACCATATCATCATTTTTATACCTTGTGGAACCTTTGTTCATGATATTATAAAGAGATTTTAAAGGTTTCTAAGCCTACTTTTATGGTATCCTTTATTTGCATGTTTTCAACCATCCAAGGTTAGTATTGCATGATAATTTATTATCATTTAAAATTTATAATATTTTGCACCTTTCTGTAATTGTGTACATTTAGTTTTCATCATTTTATTAATATTTTAAGTTATTATTATCTTTTGTTTTCATAGTTTAGCATTTTACTCAAAATCAACGTCGATCCATTTGAATTGACATTGATCCTGCAAGATCACCATCGATCCCTATTAAACTATTAAAATATCCTTGAAGTTTGTTTTCATAATATTCATAATCCTCCAAACTTTTTAAAATCTACATTCTATTTTTTGAAAGTCTATCTTTTACATGTAGATGACTTTGCCTAGATTAGTGCATGATATTATTAACATATTTAATCTCCCCATTATCCAATAACCTTTATTCATTGATCAAAGTGATATTACATTCAAATTAGGTATTTTTAGTATGGTTTTCACACCTAATAAAGAAAACATTAATGAATGGTTAGCTATAATTGAATAGGATGTTGATATAGCTACAAAATTCTAGGATGATTACTTCGATCATATTAATCTTGTTATAGAATAGATATCTTTGGTGTTGTGTATTTTCATCCTATCCATATATATCTTTGTAATTTCATGTTTATTTATAATCTTTAATGTTAAACATGGGCAAAAATCCACTTAAGGAAGCATATCACTTATTGGGACTAGTTTCTTACCAGGCAGCCCATTCATCCTTCTATTAATCCATTTTGTTTGTGAGTTAGTGTGATTTGCAGGTCATTCCTCCCTAGCCAAAGAGGAGTTCCCACAAGCTTGGTCAATGGTGTGAAATAGATCTCCATCTCTAGCTAATCTTTAAAACCTTGTATTTACTTTGTTTTTAGTAGCTAATTAGACCATATTGAAAAAAGCAAAAAAATACTAAAATATTTTGTCACACCCGGTGGGATATCAGGTCTCATCTTTCTTATTAAAATTAATTTTTTTTGAATTTCATCTCTTTACCTTTCTTTGTGTGAGTTCATCCAAAGAACATCAAGTCTGCATTTTATTTCATTTTTTAAGGTTAAAATAAATTATATTCATTTTTGTCTACTTAAGTTATTCACATAGAATAATCTAAGTGATAAATTCATCATATTTATCACTCTTTCACACATAAGCCAAATCACAGTCACAACAAACTCATCTAAACACTTAACATAAGCAAATTGATGGGGATTTCATCACCTCATAGTAACCTTATTCTTGGTGATCCCACTTGGAGTTAACCACCAAGGGGAGGACCAATTTAGTTCTCTAGCTGAGTATAATCTTTGGACTATCGGTATATCTTTGCTAAGCACCCACATTGGTTATGGAATTTTGACGTGAGGGGAGCAAGCCCCAAGTACCAACCCCTATACTGGTACCAATATAGATTTCTTTTGAGTTCCAAAACAAAACACCCAAAACAATCCTTAGATTACCATTTTCTTAGGACCCTCATTCTCATTTCTTTTTTTCTTCTCACATCTTAAAATTAAAAAGATAAAAAAAATTTGGGACAAATTTAGTTTGTACATCTTTCATCCATAATTAAAAAAGAAATTATTGTTTTGTTTTTTCTTTTATTTTCTATCTCATGGTTTTGACTAGGCAACAATCAAAGAAAGAATCTAAAGTGGCTATCACATCCTCTAATATGGAACATACACCTAGTCCATCCTCTATTCCTGAGTCCATTGAAAATCCTATGTTCCCACACTTTTATTCTCAAGGAGATCCTTCATTTATGGAAATATTATACAATAACCCTATTTCTCTCAATTACTACCTTAGTAATCAAGAAATACACATTCATCATTCCCCCCATACCTAAGATTCTTGATATTTATAGAAGATTCCTTTAGAAGGAACTAAAAAAATTAAAGGATTTATCATGGTCATGGTATCCTTTTCCACTGACTCTCTTCCATCTGGTTCTAATATCTAGATGATGAAACCTTTAGAAATCCAACCACCCATAATATCTACCAATTATCCAACGCCCATTACTTAGACTCAATATGTTTATACCACTCAACCTATATCCACTATTCCTCCCCAAATGTTAATGGTGTCAATCCCTATAAGTGTCCCACCCATCAAAATGAGTCTATCATATTATTATCAAGCTCTACAACACACATAACAAATCCCTCACACACAACAAATACCTCCAATGCAACCTCCCCAATAGTATGTCTCCTCGACTACCTAATATATGGCTTCATCACAACCTTTGGTGACCACTTACTTCTAGTATTCCACATAGAAAAATATTTTGTTACAAATCCCATAATACATGGTATCATCCAAACCCATTATGTCCACTATAGTTGGATACCCTTCCTCACAACCCCTATCTAATTCCTTGCCAAATTATCAAACTCTTAAGTAAGGTGCCTTAGGGAATGTGCCTCATAATAACACCCAAATAAACCTCATAAACATCCTTATGAATTGGATGGATAATTTGAAAGCCTCCACCTCTAGACACAATACTATGCTCACATATGAGCAAATTTACAATGAGTCTATCCACCCATCTGTTCTCATATGATTGTATCCCTCATAATGGGAACTTCCAAAGTTTACTAAGTCTTAGAATAAATAATATCCCTAGGAAAATCTTATAGCCTTTCAACATGTGTGTTACCCTATACCACATGATGATGTGGTACTCCTATATCACTAGTAGGGGTTGCATTAGATTGGTGCAACTCCATCCCTCAGCATTCACTCTTTTCCTTTAGGCAATTATCCTAGATTTTATTAGAACACTTATCAATCAACATTGCTTGAAAATTTACTATCATGGATTTATGCATTATTTGACAATTTGAAGATGAATCCATATTAGACTTTTTAGCTCATTGGCATAGCCTAATCAACTAGTTAACCTTTTCCTTACCATAACCTAAATTAATTGAATTATTTTCATGATCATGTGTAAAACATATCTCATCCATGTTACAATTTTGAACCTTTAAGACTTTAAATGAAGCCTTTACCATGGCACGTAAACTCAAAATTTGTGGCATTGAAGAGGGAAAAATTAAGTTGTGGAATAAAAACTTCAAAACTGACCCCTTACAAATTAATAAAAATAATCCTAAACCAAAAGGGGTAGTAAATGCTATTATTCTAAAAACTTATCTCCCTCCAACACCCAATCAATTATGACCATCCACTTCTCAAACATAGCCACCTAGGGGCCTTGCTCATTTCCCCATAGGAAATATACCCCTTTAAGAGAGCCTTACACTTTTGTATTGAATAAACTCCTACAAGCAACCATTTTTAAATCCCCCAAATTATATAGGTTGATGATGCATATCTTAAACCCACCTGGTATAAAGATGATGAGTTTTTTGCCTATCACAAGGTGATAGGACATAACATAGAATGATGCCAATCTTTTAAATGATTTATACATAACCTCATTGATAAGGGGGACCTTCAGTTGGATAATCCAAATGCCCCTCCTAACCAATATTTAGATATTTTTAGACAACCATTTCCAAACCATCCATCCACATCAAACCTAGTCCAGGCTAACTCTGGAGAAACACAAAATCAAGCTACACATATGATTGATACAATCTATGACCAATTATTGCCTAAAAAATCTCCATAGAAATATTTGGTCTTATATCTTCTTACGAGAGATGATTTTGATATAAGTCAACCTAAAATTATCAAAACAACTCCCAAAACCTCTATAGAGATCCTTGATCTCATTACATGGGGTTGTTCATGTGAACCATCCTCTTCATCTTCCTAAAATAAATCTCCTAAAGTTTAAAATTAAACCACTCCTCAAGATGTCATAGATAAACATCTTGATACTTCTAAAGTCAAAAATTCCACCCCTTTGGTCCCTGGTGAACCTCTTCATAGTATACATCGAGATCACAATATAATAGGATCCTATCATTTTTATCAATATGAAGACCCTTTGAAATCATCCTCTATCACAACACCTTCTTACCCTAAATCTACTAAGGGAAAGGGTAAAGCTCCTATCATCAATAGTAGGGATAATTGTCTTGGTATTCCCCCAAAGAAAGCCTTAGCCCATCCTCAAGTCAAGGTCGATCTTTTTTAGATGTTAAAAGATAAAAACCTTAGTCTGAGTACCCACTCTATTCTCAACACATGAAATATCAAAGTGAAAACCCTTTTTATATCATCTCCATCATCTATTTTAGGTCCCCATATGTTTTTCAAAATCACTGTCCCTATCATAGATTCTTCCATTCAAACATATGGGAAAATAAAAAGTCTCCCTCCATTATTAAACACACCTCCATCTTGATATCCACCACCTTATACTAAAGAAACATTAGATAAATTTAAATAAAAATTCCCTAAGGTCATCCCTACCATAAAATATAAATGTCAAAACCAAATGATTAATACTTTACCAAAAGAGATTACACAACCTAGTATAAGACAAAAAAATGACCCTTTGAAAGGATCTTATACTATAATCTTAAAAAAATTGTTGGATACATCCCTCATAATGATACCACATATATGGCCCAATAATCTTCACCTCCAAAGACCTGCTTAGTATAGGAGTCATGAGATATGCACATATCATAGAGTAGTTGAACATGATATAGAAAATTGTAATGCCCTTAAGGTCATAACCTAATAACTAGTCTAAGATGATGATCTATTAATTAATGATATAAATGATAAGACTCCTAAGAAAAAAGTCACCATCCTAAATATTCCACCCACCCATAATCCTGCTAGTCTTATAAGTGATAAAGAGTTAGTGGCTTCTTCAGACCCTCCATTATTATACATCAATGTTGTCTATATAGCCACCCACTCTCAAAATCAAAACCCCAATAAAGCTAAGGTTTTAATTATAAGATACTCTACCCATAATTTTCCTAAACCATCTAGATAAAATCCTAAAGTCTCTAATATAGGAACTACCCCAATCAAAGCCAAGGAGTTGGTATAAATCTCCATATTAAAACAATTCCACCAAATGTCTATAAAAATGTCATTGTATGAGCTTATCAAAAAATATCCACACCATTGACAAGCAATGATATAAGCTCTATAGGCTATTAATGTCTAGCTAGATGAGCCTCAACCATTGTCAACATTTATAGGGGTCCTCCAAATGGTGTCAGCTATTAGTTTCACTAATTTTGAGGTTGTTCCCTTAACACCTAAAGATAAAGATTCCCCACTTTTCATCACAAATAAAATAAATAAATCTTAGATTAAAAGAGTTATGATAAATAATGGGGGAAATATCAATATTATTTCTTCACATGCTTTCTAATAGTTACAGCTACTAGAAACCATTATGTCCTAATCCCTAGTAATTATCTACACATTCAAAGACATGATAATAACCACATTAGGAATTGTTGTCCTTCCCATTTCCATAATTTCTCTCACCCTCCATGAACTATTTTATTTCCTAGAAGGGACATTACAATATAACATTTTATTAGGACATACATGGATTCATGCTATGTGATGTATCCCCTCCACCATACATTGATGCCTTAAGTTTGAACATGAAGGCCAAGTCCACATCATCCCCACCAATCCTCATCCCTTAAAATCATGTAACTTCACTTTTTGACCAAGTGATGTCATAATACCCTTACCTAATACAATCCCATCTTCATCTTCTAATCAAGCCTCAACTAGCACAACTATTCTTGCTTCAAAACTACTAGATGAGGAGTCCATTAATTCTATGATGCAACATATTTCAATGGGGGAATACCATCTATTAACCCTTATCATGTTACCCAATCCTAGCGAATATGGCCATCCTAACAAATAATCCATGTATTCACCCAACCTAGATGAGCTCATCTCATTTTGGCCACCTTTCTTACACACCCACTTAATATATGGTGGAATTGATCAAACTACCAAAGGGCCTAATAATAACACTCATGCTAAACCCTTTATATATAATTTATCATTTCTCAAAAAACCCTAGTTTACACAAACCTACCTTTATCACTGTGCCTGGAAAGGCTTTTACATGGGTAGAAATGAGTAGGGTCCCCATGATGTCGCATTAGGATATTTCAAAAAACCATATGAAAAGCATGGCTTAGGCTTTGAGAAATATTATAAATCCTCTCTCAAACCTATTCTCATACCATTTATGGAAGAAGTATAATCTTCATCATTTGATACCTCTTCCTCAACTAGTGACATTGTATCCATCCCTTCCAACTTTTTTTTAGTCAATTCAATCTCCATAGAACCCCTCATCTTTCATCATGGCGGTGAAACCCAAACCATCCCTTTAGCATATCCTAACTTATTAGGACATGATAGGTTAACCATCCTTTTTTTTCAATGTTAAGATGATCAGTCAATCTTGACTCATTTGGGCATTGAAAACTCTTATCTACATAATTATCTTCCATCTGAAACATCTAGCTTATTAAATACATCCACTTTTGATATTAATATTGGGTCTCAAGAAACCTTGAGGATTGTTAAAATAAGCAAAGCCTTAGATCCCCAATAAAATTAGGATTTTACCACTTTACTATTAGAAAATAGCAAAGCCTTTGCCTATTCTTATAGCTATATGCCTAGTTTGACCCCATAATAGTTATCCATAATATCATCACCTTTATTGATGGTAAACTAGTAAAACAAAAGCTTTGTAAAATACATCCCCACATCACACTCCTAGTAAAAGAGGAACTATAGTGCCTCTTATTTTCTAACTTTATTCAACCCATTGATTATCCTCATTAGATGTCCAATATTGTTCTAGTCATTAAGCCTATAGGGGGACTTCACATTTGTATTGAATTTCATGATTTAAATCTTTCTTGTCCAAAAGATGATTTTTCTCTCCCTAACATACACTAATTAGTGGACTTGACATCTATCCATGAAATGTTATCTCTTATGGATGGTTTTTTTGGTTATAATAAAATACTTATTACACCAAAATATCAACATAAGACTGCATTTATTACTCCTTGGGAGACCTTCTGCTATTGTGTTATGCCCTTTGGCCCAAAAAACATAGGATCTACCTATCATTGGTTCATGATTTATATATTTCATGGCATAATCCAAATTTTTTTGAAGACTATGTAAATGATCTCCTTGGGAATTCAAAATTCCACAAAGATAACCTATCCATACTTAAGGTTATATTTGATCATTTGATCTAGTATCATGTGCATCCAAATCTAAAAATGTGCATTTTTGGTGTCTTGTTGGGTAAACTCTTGGGTTTTGTTGTCTCTATTCAAGGAATAGAAGTGGATCCCACTAAAATCAAGGATATTATATAAATTCCTCCTCTATCATACCTTAATAAGCTACGTAGTTTACAATAAAATATCTAGTCTATTCATCATTTTATCTCCCAGCTCTCTGATCAGTGTCAACCTTTCCACCATCTATTAAAGAAGGATAGTCACTTTGTATGGGATCCTAATTGTCAAGAAGCCTTTAATGCACTAAAAAACTATCTTCTATCACCTCCACTCCTCTCTCCACCTAAGGAAGGGAAACCTTTCTTCCTTTATATATTATCTATTGATCATGATATAGGTGATATGCTTGCCCATCAAGATGAGCATCATAAATAATAAGTTATTTATTATATAAGTTGTACCCTCACAAAGTATAAAACACATTATCCACATACTAAAAAACTATGCCTAGAATTAGTTCTTATAGCATCTAAACTTCATCATTACCTAACTAACCACAAGACATACGTAATTATGACTACTAACCCCCTTAATTTCATGCATTATAAGCCTTATCACAATCAATGATTGGCTAGATGGATTATGATTCTAGTTGAGTTTGGGTTAGAATTTATCCATCAAAAGTCTATTAAAAGATAGATTATTATTGATCAATTAGCTGAACCACCTCTTAGTGATAATCAACCAATAAATTTTGAATTTCCTATGAATCTATTGCATCCACTTCTAAATTAGTCCCAAAATATCAAATGACTCTATTCTTTGATGGGTCCAAATGTGAACATGGAGGTGGTGTGGGAATTATATTAATCCCTCCTCAAGGTATTCCCATGCCTTTATCTTTTAAATTAGACTTCAATTGGACTAATAACATGGATTAATATGAATCATTAATCATAGGACTCCAAACTATCCTTGTATTAGGAGTTAGATCCCTTAATATCTATGGTGATTCTCAGCTAGTGGTCAATCAAATTACTAGTTTATATCAATGCAAGAATGATATCCTCCAAAGATATAAGACCTTAGTTGATAGCTCTTATCCACTTTCAAATTTTATACCATCCAAACTACTCATAGATCAACTAATAATTTCGTTGATACTATGGCATTTCTTGCCTCTTTTATCCCATCCTCATCTCAGGAGTCTAAGATATTTGTCCTTATCCATCAAATTAACTAGCCTTCCTACATGATAAAAAATCTTCCATCTATCAATAATATCAAGGAAAACCTAGAGGAGCCATGGTATGCATAAATATTTACTTATTTATCTATAGGATTATCTTCTCCCCATCTATCCAAAGTTGTTAGGTGTGTCTTCCAATAGAAAGCCACCTACTATACTATACTAAGGGGTGTTATTTATAAGCATGGTTTTGATGGAATTATTCTTCAATGTCTCCAAAAACATGAAGCTACCTTATCTATACAAGAATTACATAATGGGTCATGCAGTGGACACTTTAGTGGTCACACAATCATTAAAAAAATATTGTGTCTAGGCTACTTTTGGCCCACTCTAAATCAAGATTATTGTGCATACATTGAGAGGTGTGTCAAATGTCAATAACATGTAAAATTATACCATATCCCTAGTAAATCCTTACATATACAAGGGACTTCTGGCTATTCTCCTAATGGGGGCTTGATCTTTTATAGCAAATCAACCCTAAGTCCTCTCAACATCAAGGCTTCATCATTATCATTACAAAATACTTCACCAAGTGGGTGGAAGCTGTGTCACTTATCTCAACTAAATTAGAAAATATTGTGGAGTTATCCACCATCACATTATTTGTCATTTTCAAATTCCATATAAAATAATAACAAATAATCAGAAATCTTTCGAGAATAAGAAAGTCCAGGTATTATGTGACTCATTTAAAATCAAATTAAGTTTTTCCTTGCCTTATTATCCTCAGGCCAATGGCTAAGTAGAAGCATCTAAAAAATTTGTAGTCAAAATACTAACCAAATTTGTCAATGAAGTTGGGAAGGATTGGCATCTTTGTATCCTTTTCACCTTATGGGCATATCAAAATAGTGTTTGAAGCCCTATAGGTGTTACTCCATTTTCCCTAGTCTATGGTACAAAGTCTATACTTCATTTAGAAGTCAAAATTCCCTCTCTTCATGTCTCCCTTAAAGACATAAATTTTTATGAGGATTTTCATCAGGAGTATTTATCTCAACTTGAACTCTTAGATGAGCATCATCTAACAGCCCTTGATTACCTTTGTATATATCAAGAATGACTAAAATTAACTTGTAATCAACATATAAGAGAACCAAAATTTAACATTAGAGACCTTGTACTTAAATAAAATCAACATGTCACTAATATGGAACTAAAAAAACGGGTAAATTTGCACCTAATTGGATTGGACCATACATCATAACCCATAAATATCAATCTAGGGCATGTCATTTAGCCTCTCTCAATGGTAAACTTGAATGAGAACCTATTAATGCATTACATCTATGCCCTTTCTGTAGTTAATAGATCTTATTTCATCTTTGCTATTTTATCTCAAATACTATCATATCCCCTTATCTCAAAATACCAAATAATTATATGAGAGTTATGTGGTTATTCGATAGTCACTATAACCTTAACCTTGAATATGAATACCCCCGTTCTATACATAACATTCTCTCATGGATAAGTTTCACATATAATGGGAGAAACCCTAGATCATTATTTCCCTTATTTTTTAAAGGATATTAATTTTCCAAGATAACACAATCACCTCATGTAATGAACTCATGAAAAATATCCTAAGGTATCTTTCTATGCCAAACCTCGCATTACTATCTTTGGGATCTAAAATCAAGTAAGCAAATAAAATAAAAAATATCAAAATAGGCTAAATAAATAGACAAATCCCTTGAATGATAATTGTAATCAAATATAAAGGTAAATAATAGACTAATCCTTTGAAGTACAACTATACAAAAACATTAGAATGTAGACCACTCCCTTGAAAGATGGCTACCAAGTAGAACACTTCTTGCATTGATCAATTTTCAAATTATGCCAATTAAAATCCTTAAAAATTAACAAAAAAATAAAATAAATTATCAAAAGCAATATCCTAAGAAAGCTTCTTGTATCGATAAGCTTTCTAATTGTAGGCTTCTTGTATTGATCAATCTACCCATTGGCATCAAAATGATCCCTGAAAAATAAATCTTGATTTTGAAATATGGTGCGAACAAGGTTATCTTTAAAGCAATAGATCCCCCATCCCAACAAAATCATATAATCCTAATAAATGACCAAGATCAAAGCTATAGCTATCTAAGGTTGTGTCAATATCTCTTATCATTTAGCTAAGGATGCATAGGCCATGTGTGTGAGAGGTTCTCTTTTGGTTATGGTCCAAGTCAATGCCAAGGAAATATGTAATCTATAATAACTAAAATCCATAAATCCATATCAATAAAGCATTAAAAGCTATCTATAATCCATAATCATCATTAAGCATTAATCCATAATTCATAATCTATTTACATTAAATCATCCAAGAAATGATAAGAATCCAAAATATCTATATCAAAAGGTATCATAATTCATAATAATAATCCATTAGTAAAAAACCCATCTCATGATATAACATTTGAAATCAAAATAACATGTAAAATATATAATCCATAATCCATAGAGCATCCATAGCATATATGATATCAATGATCAAAATTGAAATACATAACATCTAAGTCTATAATCCATCACATCAATAATCCATAAAAGCCCTACATATCCATAAGTATCAGTAAATAAATAAACAAACATACATATTCCACCCATAAACATAAGTAATGTATGTATGTATGTATATATATATATATATATATATATATATATATCCATACATACATCAAGTGTCTATACAAATGTCATAACATGAATGAGGTGGGGCTCTCAACCCATACAATACAATCTACTAAATAAAATCAATCCTACTAAGATGAATGCTATCATCTCCCCCATCATCCCCTCCTTAGCTTGCTACACTCCCTATACTAGTAGACCCCCAAATAGTCCTCTATGATATGTTTTGGTTAGCCATCTATGAATCAAATTGAGGAACATATGGTAGCCATCTCTATACTATCCTCTCATAATATCTCATCTTGACAATAAAATATTTTTACCTCTATAATGGTACCATATCTATAGGAGTAGCACTAGATCTTGCAATATCTAGAGCTAGTCACTCTACCAAAGTAGATCTCATCTACTCTAACTTTGATAGGTACCTATCTTTCTCCTATATATCCTAGTTATGCTAAGCTCTCAACCTATCAAGATCACGATGTAATGTGGCAATCTAGTCTCTTAAAGTATCATGGGTTGTTCATGCCTCTTGTATCTCTATCCTAAGACTAGTACACTCAGCCCTCAGTGTGTCTCTCTAAGTGACAACTATAAAAATATCTATAGGATCATGAATGGGGACATATTAAAATGATACCTCTTTTATGTGTACATTAGGGACATCATGCTCAACCTCTCCTTTGTCCTCACCCTCCTCCCTTACCTCCTAAATTACTATCTCCTACTGAGGTCTCACTACTCTCTCCTATCTCCTTAATAGCTCAATTGAAAACCAAGCTACATAATCATCAGTGTAGCCAATGTTATATAGGTTAATAACCATAGGCTCCTCCTATGGCCCCATCAAATCCACTATAATATTAGGGGTAAGCTAGTTTATCTTTATATCATCCCCACTATATAAGTGTGGGGCTAATGGAACATCCTATAATAACCCAAATTGATGACATACCCTATCAAAATAGAATAACTCAATATGCTCAAGCCATCATCCATATACCCATATCTCCTAGGCAACATCCCTTGTCTCAACATCTAAACCAAGCCACACTAGGAAGCATACATAAGGCCTCCAAATAACATATCATTTCTACAAGCTGCTAAACACCTATTTATAGTGCACTAGATCACACACTATCCTACTGAATGACTAGGTTATCATCCCATTAAAGAAAGCCTAAATTTTAATCCATATCTCTAAATATGATCCATGGGGTCTTTATATGGTGAATCACATGAATGTGCTCATATGCCCATCAATGTAATATGAATGTAATATCGAGAGCTGATCGGCACTAGGTGCACCAACCCTACAGCTCCCTATATATTTTCCCTAATAGTGTGGGCACCTAAAAAAAACAATTCTAAACTCAACCATGTTTGTTATAACTCTAGTGAAGTGGCATGGTAGTTTCCCTCCTATAGAATTAGGTAACACATAAAAGGTCCATGCCAACATCATCATCATTAGTACTAGTCTCTCCCAAGGTTCTGGTCATATAATGGCTAGAATGAATACCTACCAATAAAGAGTATAATATACAATGCATCTTCACCATATAATTGTGCCATCACTATCACTTGCCTAGCCTCATTAATAGTATACACAAGGGTGCCTATAATTGGTAGTCATAAAATCTGATGGATGTCCTCTATCATAATGGTCATCTCACTAGTCAATAACCAAAAAGTGTTAGTGGTATAATCCCACCGCTATAGAAAATCCACTATCATACCAATGTCTCAATGGACACGGTGATAATATAAAATCCCTCCAAATCTTATATCCTCTAAATAGGCCTAGTTCTTGTCATTTATAAAATCTTACAACTATAACAATAATATGGGGGCCCTATCCCTCATTGTCAGTAGCTCTTGTGCCTATCAAAAACATCATTTTGGTCAATCAAAATCTTAAATTTTCTGTTATCAAACCTTCATTTTGGATTTCTATCTATCCACTAGGGATTGATTCTAATTTAAACAAATTGATAGTGATCTTTATAGATCATAGTTGATCTACATGAAGCACATCAATCTTAATCAATTGATGTTGATCCCCTCAACTAAAAATTCCCCCTTTGGACCTAAAATTTCTAATCTAACCTCCCTCCCTCCCACAAATCTATAAAATAAACAAATACCTTAAGTAAAAATAAACACATTAAATTTTTCCAACAAAAGCATTATGCCTATCTTGTAGTGGAGTCATCATCATTATGCGCTCTCACTCACCTCCATCATCTCTTATATATGATTAAACGGTTAAAACACATCAAGTTTTTCTCTTAAATTATTATTTAACTGATAGCCAAATGAGCCTTATGCCACATCAGATGCTTATTTATAGCCATTTACATGATTGACATTGATTACTTAATTGATGTCGATTATTACAAATTAGTATCATTTTTTCTAGATTTATGTCGATTATCTTGGCTTGTTTATATTTTGCACTCATAGACAATTTTACATGCTCCCATTCTAGATCCAAAGCCCCATCTTATTTCTTTTACTACAACTATCCCATTTTTATGTCATATTACCCTTTAGATTTGAGGATTTTGATCATTTGTTAGTTCCCTAATCTCTTTAAGGTGTACCCTTATTTCTCAGTATCTTGTTATTGTAAGATCTCAATTGTATATTTTGTCCCAAAAACATTTGTCTATAGGTAACACATACACCATACACACACTAGATGCTATGGTTTGCCATTCCTATCATTTGTTATCCTGTTAGCCTTTACTTAAGCCCACCTATTTTAGTTATGGCATTTTGTTACTCAATTAGGTCTTTGGGACATTACTAATTTCATCACTTTTTATCTTGTTAAGTGCAACCTTAGAACTCCCTTGAGCCATCTACACTTCTGATTGTCCTTTTCTACCTTATACTTATCCATTTCCACTCACCCAAATTTTTTTTTACCTTCCATATTATTTAAATCCATCATTCATTCCATCTCACTTCTTAGTGTTCGGTTTGAGGGGGGATACCTCCTCACAATAAACTTAGGGCATTATGCACCTTATAGTTTTTATTTCATGACATGATATTACATACCACTCCACAAAAAGGGGGAAATATAGATGTTATTTTTATACACCCTTGTGTATTAACATGGTGCATCATCATGTTATCATGTCATCTCTAAGATAATGGCATCCATTCATAATTATTTAAAATAATTACATTGACCTCACCCATTTACCTTTACCATATAAGTTAATTAAGCTATTACTATAGTTAAATAGTAATTAATATTATTTCCCATCCAACCTCTAAACAAACCCATCCCATGGTTAAAATAACCCAACAACTTTAAAACCATTCTTTACCCTTGTAAGCAACCCATTTGAATAACTTAAAGATTAACTTCACCCATTTTGTTAAAATTGACATTTATTCTCTAAGATCAACATCAATCTTCTTGGAATGATGTCAATCCATAAATATATAGTGAGCCTCCATGGCTTGGGATGACACTTTTGGACTTTGAAACTCTACTAAAATTATCCTACAACTTGTGTACAAACCTTATCGACATTCTGCTACCTTATAGAAACTCTGTTCGTGAGATTATAAAGAAATTTTAAAGGTTTCTAAGCCTAATTTTTAATTATATTTTATTTTCATATTTTTAACCATCCAAGGTTAGTATTTCATGTTAGTTTATTCCCATTTGAACTTTACAATCTTCTGCACCTCTATGTCATTGTGTACATTCAGTTTTCATCATTTTATTAATATTTTAAGTCATTGTTATCTTCTATTTTCATAGTTTAGAATTTTACTTATAATCAATGTCAATCCTATAGGAACACCATCGATCCATACTAAAATATTAAAATATACTTGAAGTTTGTTTTCATAAGATTCACAATCCTCAAAACTTGTTAAAATCTATATTCTTTTTTTTTGAAACTATGTCTTTTACATGTAGATGACTTTGCCTAGATTAACACATGATATTGTTAGAACATTTAATCTCCCCATTATCCAAAAACATTTATTCATTTATAAAAGTGATATTGAATTCAAATTAAGTATTTATACTATGGTTTTCACACCTAATTAAGAAATCATTAATGAATAGTTAGATGTAATTCAAGAGGATGTCGATATAGCTACAAAATTTTGGGATGATTACTTTGATCATATTAATATTTATATAGATTAGACATCTTTGGTGTTGTATATTTTCATCCTATCCATATATATATTTGTAATTTCATTTTTATTTATAAACTTGAATGTTAAACATGGGTTGACATCCACCTAAGGAAGCATATCACTTCTTGGGACTGGTTTCTTACCAGGTAGCCCGTTCATATTTTTATTAATCTATTTTATTTGTGAGTTAGTGTGATTCACATGTCATTCCTCCTCAACCAAAGAGGAGTTCCCACAATATTGATCAATGGTGTGCAACCGATATCCATCTCTAGGTAATTTTTAAAATGCTACATTTACTTTATTTTTAGTAGCTAATTAGACCACATTGAAAAAAGAAAAAAAAATACTAAAATAGTTTTTAGAGATAAATTATCTATTTTCCCTCCTAAACGTGAATTTTATTTTTATATTGATGTATCTCCAAGGGTATCCCCTCCATATAAATCACCTTATCATATGATTCTAATAGATTTTTAGGAGTTAAAATCTCAACTACAAGAACTACTATAAAATGGCATAATAAGCTAAGTGTGTTACCCTAGGGTCTACATTGGTCTTTGTGAAAAATAAGGATGTAACCTTATGATTGTGTATTGAATATCACATGATTAATAAGTTTACCATTAATAATAATTATCATTTTCCAATGATAGATGATCTGTTTGATCAAATCAAAGATGCGGCTATATTTTCAAAGATAGACTTGAGATCAAACTATGACTAGCTTAAGATCAATGAATAAGATATTCTTAAATATAATTTTATAATAAGGTAAGGACATTATGAATTTAGAGTAATGCCTCTTATTTTGACTAATTTTAGTCATATAAAATGTGAAAATTGGTAACTTGAGTGTGGCTAATGATACCCAACTCATAGGTCCCTCTTGCTTGCTTTTATGACCCTCATAGGCATCTTTTCATTGATTCCCAGTCATTCATATCCTTAAAAATGTAACCAAAACTCAAATATATTTCTCTTTCCATGACAAATACATCCCCTTATGTATTTTTAGCTAAGGACAATGGCACCCAAATTTGATAATAGCACTAGTGCCACTTCTATTCACTTTCGATGCTCTTGTCCAAGTAAATTTTAGCCCCAATGGTTAGTTCATTCTGATTCCCCACCCTTATCTTTGTAGGAATAACATGAGTAAATTCAAACCATGACCAATATATCCCTATAAAGTCCCATTCAAAGATAATTTGAAAAGGGTCAGAAATTATCACTATGCAAGCAAGAATAAAAGCAAAACTAATCAAGAAATATTCCCTATTCTTTGCATACATCTAGCCCGTATACTTACAAGATTATTAACATCCTTAAACCAATCCCTAACCACATAAAGCACATCTAGTTTATCATTTTGTATCTTCATGCATACTATTTCACAAAGCACATCAAGTGGGATAACTACATATGGTTTGATCCCTCTTCAGAGTATTGGTATGTACGCAACATGCCCACACAAGGGGTGTGGATACAAGTTTAGTGATTATCACACACACTAACCCCCCATATTTCTCAAATTTGGTCTAATTACAAAGTAACCTAGGGTTTGAAGACAAAATTTTCTCTATAATGAGTTCTATAGACATCTGAAAATCAAAACTTCATGGGTTGGGTCACACAGACATAAGGAACAAAACCCAAAAGGCTCAGGTCTCCTAGATAAAAGTAGTAGAGGTGTAATACAGTGCCAGTTCCATTAGTGTCATATTTTAGTGCTCCTATCCAATCATAAAACAAACTTGATATCTTGATTTGTGATAGTGTCCTAGTCCTACATAGTGAATTTTAGACCTTGCAACATCTATCTTGGTCAGTTTTCAAGTCTTAGTTTCTCCCCTTCATTTACTACTTTTATAAAGTTTAAGATTGTAATAAAATTTATATAAATTGGTATCTTAATTATTTCATATTTATTTATTGATTTTACTATTCAGACCCTTTAACTAATTTAGGAGTAATACACCAATATTCCTAAAACTGTTAAATCATTTGGTGAACCCGACTTACTTCATTTATGCATAAAACCCATAGAAACCCTAAGGTAAAATTTCCTAATATTTTTATTATTTTTTACCTAAAAAATAATATAAAAAATTACCACTAAATTTTAAAATTTTGTAAGTAATTTTAAAATAATTTTCTTTCAAACCCTAGTTGCCCATACTAGGTCATGGAATTTTCCCAGTAATTTTCCAATAATTTTCTAATTTTTTAATAGCATATTAAAATAAAAAATTCACCTTAAATTTTTAAAATTCAATAGTAATTTTCAAAAATATATAGTTTTCAAAACCCTAGTTTCATCTATTAGGTCTCTTTAAGTCACAAATTTTTCAATAAATTTTTGATTTTTTACATGCATACCTAATTCAGAAATTCACTTTAAATTTCAAAATTTAATAGTAATTTTCAAAAATATTTATTTTTCAAAATCCTAGATCCATATAATAGATCCCATTTCTTCTTGAGGTATCACCTTACACCTAAAATCATATTTCAAAAATAGATCTCACTTATTTACAATTTTTTCTTACATTTCTTGCAAACAATGAGGAGACCATAATTGGTCTTATCATGTACATGAATGATGATGTTTATAATATGTTAATATAAATATTTATTATTTTTATCTCATGCTTATTTTTTATAATATGGGATGATGTTAAAAAATTTATTATTAAACATGTTAAAATACCTTTTGCATCACCTCCCTTGGAGCCTCTATCTCATGCTCAGTCATGTTTCATGGTCCATTTTACTCTTCCATAGGTCATTAACCATCATTAGAGAGCCCATTTGACACCCTTTTTACCTCCACCACATCAACCTATCAATTATCTTTTCTCTCCTCTTATATCTACTACTAGTCATATATAGATATAGTCCTATACAAATAGTAGATAATACAGTTAGAGCTATTACTGGATGTGTTGCTATGCTTCATCCACCTAGTTAGGAGCCCCACCACCCTCATATTCCTTCCCATCCCATGCCCAACCCACTCACATAAGTAGATCTGCACAAGGCATATGATATTTTTGATTTATTAAGAAACACACCATCTAAGATTTCCATGTTAGAACTACTTAAAAAAGCCAATGTGTTCAAGGACATTATTTATCAAGAACTCACTCAGACTTATATGACCTTTAATTTAGAGCCTTCTTATTTTGCATCAATGGTCAACACATTAAAAATTATAGAATATTTTATTTATTTTGACTATGAGGACATGCCATATTAGATAGTTATTGATCAAAATTTACCACTATTCATACAAGTTCAAGTCAAAAACCAACACAGTGAAGAGAGTTCTAGTTGATAGTGGTTCTAGACTTAATTTATGTAATATTACATTTTTATAGACCATGGGTATAGATATGACATCCATAAAAAAAATCATATAAGAATATTAAAGGGTTTGATGATATACCATGATAGACATTGGGTACCATTGCATTGGATATAATGGTAGGGACAAAAACCCTCTCTACATAGTTCCAAGTCAGGCCAGGTCATCTTCATTATAATATTTTACTTAGATGACCTTAGATATGGGGGCAGTTCCTTCTACTCTTCATCGATGTGTTAAGTTTCTCCATGAAAGATACCTATACACATGCCCAATAGACAACTAACCATTTAGATATTGTTAGATTACAAAGTCATTTTTGACTATTTCACTAGATGGACACTTTGTATCATAGTTCAATCACCATCTCATTGTATTTCTCTTGATTAGATACATACATATGAGGTAGGAGATACTAACACATCTCTCACTCCTCAACTTAAAGTTGTGTCCTCATTTCTATATATTTATCTAGTCATAGCATCTTTAGCCATTATATCTACTCCATCAATCATAGTTCCTACACCTATTACAACTATACATTCACTGATAGTAGTTCTAGTAGTACCAATTAATTTTATAGATACAATTACTCCATTAGTTACAAATGCTCTCATAACACTTCTATCTTCTACTACTATAGTTGATGAGACTCCCATATCATAGCTACTCCTTGTGGTAAATTTTGAGTTACCATATGTACATGATGTTGATACAGATTTTTAAGCTAGTTTAGATGATGATATGACACCCACACTTATAGATGAGTATTTTTGTGGATTGAACTTTACACCAATTGGCCTAGGAGAGTACCTAGATGACTCTATAGATCTCATTACACATCCTACATCACTCTTAGCATCTTATACTACAATCTCAAGATATACTCCACATTCACGATCATAGACATATCACTTGGCACATATAGTTCATATGGTTACCTCTATGGATATAGAGCTAATCATTCAAATTGAGGTAGATAGTACACAATATCAACTATAGATTATGCTTTAGATGTTACCTGAGAATGGATTAACCACACTACCTATAATACAACATAGATCTATTAGCATATTATCATAGTAGGATGGTTGCCTATTTTGTCTTTTTTATAAGATCATAGGCCATGATACAAACTCATGTACAAATTTATAGAAAAGATTGGATAAACTACATGTTGAGGGTATTATTCATATTACATCACCACCAGGACCAGCTTTACCACTTCCATTGAAGACATCTATTATCAGAGCTAAATGTCCTAGAGAATCAACATCTTCACCACTAGATATACCTTCAGTTTGACTTTGATAGGATGACACAATGTATATAGAGTTAACGATATATGATGATACTTATGATGATGATCTTGAGGTATTTAATGATGGTCATTATCCCTTCATCCATCACCATCCCTAGTGGGCTCCATCTTTCTACCCTTTACCCCCTCTAGCCTATTCTTTTATGTCATTATGTACATATTTATTTATTTATATGCTTGTATAAACCTCTTTTCAAAATTCTTGTACATAGTTTCTTTTGCTTACTTGTACATAACTTATTTTTGATCTATTGTACATAGTCTTCCTATGATTGATTATACATGGATTATAACAAAATACCAAAAACATTAAAATATTTCAAAATATGAAAACATGCAAATAATTCAAAAAAAACCAAAAATATTTTGATTGTATGCATCATCCATGATTTAAATTTCTACTATCATGTGAGACTTACATTTTTTTGTATGTTATTTTTTATTGACTTATCTACATTTCCATGCTTCACATGATCTTCTTTGAGTGTGTACAGTGACATATAGATCCTTGATTGCTTCACTCTACCCATTAAGGGGGCATCCTACTTATACATTCAAGACACACATTGATATACATACCATTGGGGGCATCTTCTATATGACTACACCATCTAGGTCATGTCATTCCTACACCACACACTCTAGTTATCATGTTGATAGACATTACTTACTAGCTTATATAGATTACTCTATCAACACTCACTAGTATATAACACTTGTGTATTTCTTAACATATACCTAGTCTTGTACTAACATGTCTTACATACTTTCACTTCTTTCTTTGATTAGTTAGGTGTTATTGTACTTATAGTATATATATGCTTTCCTTTCTTACTTTGCATATCTAGATGTGATTACATTTCTCAGTTCCTATTTGTCTCATGTATGTGCCTTAGAACATTTTCTAATGTCCTTTGTTTATATTCCTGTGTGTGCCTTAACACATTTTCCAATGTCGTTTGCATGTACTCTTCTATGTGATTGTGGCTTTCATGCCAACCTTGATTTTTTAATTATATGTGTATATAGTAGTTGAACATTCCTTGCATGCTTGCCTTCTATTTTAAGTGATATGTACCCATGTCCCTTATTTCCCTAGCCCCTTGGCCACCCTTGTATGTTTCTTTCTTCTTGCATTGTGTGCTTATTTCTTGATTTATTTTTTATTATTTGCAATGTCATGATCTACATCATGCATTAACTTGCTTTTTTTTATGTTTATGCCATGATGGACATAATACTCCATCCCTCCTTGACAACTAAAAACTAACTAACCAAACTTTCAATTCTAGTTCATTACATTACACATGTTATTACATTGTTATATCTATCTAGGCATACCCCTATTGATCTAACAACCTTCATTTCAAACACTACTATATCTTGAGATATCTTGTCAATTATCATTACTATATCATGTATCTAAATAGCATAACACACTTGAAGGACTCTTTCTTCTGAGGGTAGTCATTGTAGGGTCTCTATTCCTACCCTCAAAAGAGTGGACAACAAATGACAATAAATAAGGGTTTTGTCATAAATATTAGAGCTCTTAACGGTCGAAAAAGTAGTTTTCAAAATACCTAGAATCGAAACTAGACATCAAACTAGGTAGATAGTGAAAATGTCAAAATAATCATCAAATTTATACCAAGACAATAGTGCCAAGATTGGACTAAAACATTGGTGCCAATACTATCCATTTTTGGTGATCTTATCCAAATAGTGAAAAAACTAGATTTTCCATAAGTAGGAAAAAAGTAGGTTTAGCTATAATTTTGCATAGTCAAACCAGTTCAAAATCAATCATTCTCAGTACACTTTTGATCGAAGAATTTAGATATTGGGGGGTATCATGCATGGCATGATGGATCTCACTTCCAATTTCAGACATGATAGTTAGTATAACTTATAGATCAAAATCCATGTTCTAAACACTAGTGATTAGGGGCAATGTGCATGACACATTTATTTTCTCTTCTTTTTGAGTTTAGTATTACCTAGGCATTCTCAGTAGTTGTGTAACTTATTCCATCTATAGGTGGTTAACACCATTTGGGAGTGGATTTTCATACAAAGCCTAAATTTCACATTTTGGAGTGGATTTCATATAAGTCTAGTTCACTAGTTTTGGAGTGGATTTCATACAAGCCTAATCTCCACCTTTTGGAGTGGCCAAGATTGGCCTAGTTTACAACATACATTTGGATATCCATGCCAATATTGTCAGATCATAGTACATTCATGGAATTTAGGATCCATCTCATATGAAACACATTTCATACTAGTATCAATTCATAGCTTCACTTTGTGGGGTAATGATGGAGCCAAAGTTATAACTAGCCTTTGTATTCTTAATCCACCTATTAAGAGGGATTGGACACATAATCTAGACATTGATTAGCACATACATGATCACGTATCTTCACTTAGTGGGTGATGATGGAGTTAAAGGGCTAGCTTTTGAATTTTTGAGCCACTTATTGGGAATTTAGCATTCAAATTTATTCATGATATTACTCTTAGTACATCACACATCCAACATTACTCAACATAAAAATAGTTTTTGTATTGGTCTGCATACCCAATGAGGTGTATTTGTTCCTTTCTCTTCCTTTCTCTCTTACCCAACTTTGTACCTTTTTATTTTATATATAGTATATTATAGTAAGAACTAATCTACTCTTTATTTTCTCTTACAAATTTTGCACTTCATAACGTGTTTTCTCTATGCACACCCAACATCACACAACTTTATGGGATTCACACTTATAAGTAAGTTTAGGTAAACTTTTTATTTTTACTTTATCCTAGTATTTCACTTTGCTACATCACTAGAATAAAGGGAGGGAAATGTAGTCATATAAAATGTGAAAATTGGTAACTTGAGTGTGGATAATGACACCCAAATCATAGGTCCCTCCTGCTTGCTTTCATGACCCTCATAGGCATTTTTCAATGATTCTTAGTCATCCATAACCTTCCAAACCTAACCCCAACTTAGCTAGACTACTATTTTCATAATAAATCCATCCCCCTAGGTCCAACAAGCTAAGGACAATAGCATCTAACTTGGACAATAGTGTTGATGCCACTAGTGTCCAATTTTGGTACTCCTATCTAAGTGTATTTTGGCCCCAATAGTTAGTTCCTTATGATTCCCCATCCTTATCCTTCTTGGCCTAACATGAGTACATTCTATTGATGATCAATATATCCCTATAAAATCCCATTCAAAAATCATTTTCAAATGGTTGTCATTTATCACTAAATAAGCAAGAATACACACAAGACTACTCATGCAATCTTCCCTATTATTTAAATATAACTAGCCAATATAATTACAATCTTATTAAAATCCTTACACCAATCCCTAGCCACCTCAAGCACATCTAGCTTAGCATTTTTCATCTTCATACATACTATTTCACAAATCACTTCAAGTGGGAGAACACATATGGCTTGATCCATCTATAAAGTATTGGTATATAGGCATAGTGACCACATAAAGGGTGTGGATACACATTTAGTGAATCTTACACACACTAACCCCCCCCCCTCTTTCTCAAATTTGGTTACAGTATGAAGGAACCTAGGGTTTGAGGGCAAAATATTCCCTATAGGGAGTTTATTGGACATTTGGTAGTTAAAAATTCACAAGAAAGGTCACATAGACACAATAAAAAAACCCTATTAAGCTCAAGTATACTAGAAAATAGTGGTAGAGGGGGACTATAACAGTAGTGCCACGACTGTCATGTTTTATCACTCCTATCCAATCATAAAACAAACTCCAAATTTTGATTTATGACAATGTCTTAATCTTTTATAGTGAATTTCAAACCCTACAACATCTATCTCAATCAATTTCCATTTTAGTCTTAGTTTTTCTTCTTCATTTAATACTTTTATAAAGGTTAAAATTACAATCAAATTTATACAAATTAGTAGCTTGATTATTGCATATTTATTTACTGATTTTACTTCCCAGACCCTTTAACTAAATTAAGAATAATACACCAAAATTCCTAAAACTATTAAATCACTAATACATCTACTATGTTTATGAACTTAATGAATAGTGTATTTAAGGATTTTATAGACAAGTTTGTTCTAGTATTCTAAGAATGTAATTGAACATGAAAAACATTTGTGCTAAGTGATTCAAAGGCTATGTCAACATAAATTATTTGGTAAGTGGTCTAAATGTGTTTTATTTTAGTTTATGATCCATTATTTGGGTCATATTATATCAAAGGATAGTATTATTGTTGATCCAATACAAACTAAAATTATTAAAAGAGTGGTCTTCTCCTAAATACATATATGAAGTACATATTTTTATGGGATTGGCTAGTTATTATAAAAAAGTTGTTTAAATGTTTTCTAAATTAGCTAAAATAATAACTTCCTTGTAGCACAAGGGTAAATAATTTATGTGTAATTTATAATGTTAATAAGTTTAGTCATATAAAATGTGAAATTTGGTTACTTTAGTGTGGCTAATGATACCCAATCCATAGGTCCTACTACTTGCTTACACAACCCTTATAGGATTTTCTTTCATCTTTTCCTAGTCATCCACAACCTTTCAGACTCAACCCTTACAAATCCATTTACTTATTTCAAGCCTATATCCATCCCCCTAGGTTTGATTCCCTCTATAAAATATTTCCCAACTTAGATAGGAGCATTGAAACCCAGGGTGTCTTATTTTTGGCACTATTGTCCAAGTGCAAATTTGGTTCAAATGGTCATTTTTTCCTAGATCCTTATCCTAATTTATCTTGGCTTAATGTGAATTAATTTAGCCCATGATCATTAAATCCACTATAAAATTACATTCAAATTCCATTTATAAGGGTTGACACTCATTTACAAGAGAGAAATAAGAATACAAGCAAGTACACTCAAACACTTTTCCCTATTCTATACATACACCCTTCTAATATTACTCCAAGCCTATTCAAACACTTATACCAGTACCTAACCATCTAAAGTACACATAATTTCACATATAATTTCATTTTCAATGGGATAACTACATTAGTTTGATCCCTCCTCAGAGTATTGATATGTACGTAGCGTGTCCACATATGGGGTGTGAAGTGTGTCCAACATATCCTTTACACACTAGCCCCTTCTCATTATTTCCCAACATTTCCTTTCAAGTTCAAGCACACAGATCTATTATATATTTTTAAGATTAAAATAGACACACAACAAGCTCCATAGACTTCTAAGCTTTGATATTTCACTGATAAGGTAACATAGACCTTCTAAGTAGAACCCAAAAAACTAAGATCACCTAGACAACAATGCCAAAAAAGGATACAATACTAAACAATAGGGTTTCCCACTTTTGGTGATCCTATCCAATAAGAAAATGAGGTTCAAGAACCTATTTTTGACACTATCCTAGTCTTATACCTAAATTCTCAAATCCTGTCTCAAACCAAACAACTTAGAATAAGCTAAATTACATTTTTCCTTATTCTCTTACTATTTTAGAAAGGTCAAATTGATATTAAATTTCAAAAATAAATATCCATAATTAGGAATATTATTTACTAATTTTTCCTACTCAGACCTATTTATTAAATAGGAATAAAACTCCATTATTCCCAAAAATAACAAAATATTTGGTGAACTTGACTTAATTTGAATTTCACAAAAAAAACCCTTGAAACCCTAGGGTAAATTATTTATGTTTTTTTACCATAATTTCATGATTTTTCTAATTTAAAAATTATAAATCTATAAACTAATTTTAAAAATATCATATATTTTGTTAAAACCCTAGTTTACACATACTAGGTCCTTTTTGCATACAAACACATTACAAATACTAAGAAAAATATATTGCTAATTTTAGAAATATTTTTTTATTTTTCCTAAAAATTTTAAGAAAAGTTATAAAATTTTTATATAAATTCATAACAAATTTTTAAAATTATCATGCTAATTTTAAAACTTTATTCAAAAAACCCTAGTTGCATTCACTAACTCCTAGTTATTTTCTAGTTTTCCAATCATTTTTTGAATTTTTTAGTTACATATTGAACCTAGAAAATCAATTTAGATCTAAAAATTAATAGTATTTTACATAAATATTTTTGAAAAATCCTTAGTTTCATATACTATCACCTATTTTCTTCTTGAGGTATCACGTTACATGTTTGGGAGTTATGTATCCTTTCTATGCATATTCTAGTTCCTTATTTGGATTATATCAGCTTAATCTTTTCTACTATTATCTAAGTCATTTTCTTTATGCCACCTAAGTTCCTTAAATCTCTTCATTTGAGATGAAGTGCAAGACTTAGTGGCAATCCTCTTGAATCCACCCAAATTTTTGTAACTTGGCTATATACCATGGATAAACAACCAACTCAGGTTTCAATCATAGATTCTACACATCCAGATTACACCAATTTCAATGAGGATAATTTTGACAAACAGTAGTATGAAAATAATAATGATGATGTACACATAAATGCTCATTCTCTACCACATTAGAATATTAATCCACTTACACCCATTATAGATAATGAGGTTGTACTTAACAAATATTTGATCCTACAAAACTTTAGATAAATACCTAAGGAATATCCTAAAGATCATACACTAATTTTGAAATCTATCATAGAAATAAAAAAGGTTAAATAAGTTGAGTTTTCCATCCCCACTAAGCAACCAATTGAAAATGACATTAAAACCCCTATAGAAACCCAATTTGCCTCTATGCCACCAATTATAACTATTACATCCCTTTCTCTTGATGTGGTAGACCTTGTGCAAGATATAAGATCTCTTCAATCCAAGGTGCTACATCTTGAGTAAGGTACCACTAGACCTACGTAGGATTTGGATTCTTTTGATCTTCTACATATACCATTGGCATGTCATATTGATTTTACACCCTTGCCATAAGTTTTATTCAACCCAATCTTATTATTTATGATGGCAAGGGTGATCTAAAGACACAATTGAGAGAATTTCACATAGCATGCTTGGACTATGTACCCAATGATTGAATACTTACCAAGTTTTTTCTATGGAGCCTAAAGGATTATGCTTTACAATGGTTCTATAGTTTATCAAATTAGTTAGTTCATGCATTTAATCCTTTAGATGGAATGTTATTATCACACTTTAGAATTAACATTGGTGATAAAGTTTCATATGCTCAAATTTATCAACAGAAACAATGACCAAATGAACATCTCATTAACTATGTTCTTTGGTATAAGGCCAACTTAGCTAAGATGACTAGTCCCATGGTAGATTAAGAGTTATAGGACCTCTTAAAATAGAGTATTCTACTAGAAATTCATAAATCAATCATTTTCAAGTGATTATCTTCCTTAATTGAATTGTGTCATACACTAAAAGAAATAGAAGTGAATCTCATTTCAATGGCCAAACTCAAGTGTACAAGAATTCTAGGCACAACTAATAAGTGTAGAAATAAAGTCCCATACAAGGTTAAGTTCAATGATACAAAAGGGTATAATTAACCTATAGTAAATATAGCTTCAAATCCTCCTCAACATATAGTTTTATCAATGCCCTCTTAGTGTACTTTCTAACATCTTCCAGTTCCTCCATCCAATATTTTACAATAGCTTTTAGATTATAATATCATATCTCTCCCTCCTATTTAAGAAGTTGATCCAACCAAACCTCTTCCCAAGGGATATGATTAGTAGGCATTTTGTGATTACCATAGGGCACCAAGCCACACTAAACATAGATGCATCATTTTGAAACATAAGATACAAGACTTGATAGATGACAACCTACTTAATCTTGCAACTTCAATTGATCCTCCATGGGCAAAAACAACACAAGATAAATTTTTGAAAATATTCTCAGATCCATTTAAATATCATTCAAAATAGGATATAGGGACACATCAGGGGTTCACCATGCATATCATGCACATCCACCACTAGTTACATACCAGACACCTTCAGTTGAGTCACATCCTTTGAGTGGTATGATCAATTTGTATGAGTATAGAGTTTTATCTAGACCTTTGATATCCTTCTCATATTAAGAGATTATGGAGGAAAATTTAGATTATAATGCACTCTTTATCAGAGCACATATTCATAATCAACCATTCATAGTGTTCTCATCGATAATGGTTCTAGTGTCAACATGTGCACCATTACATTATTATAGCATTTGGGATATTCAGAGAAGGAGATCACCCTGATAGATATAGTTATCATTAGATTAAATGGGCACATATAGATTTCATGGGTGAGATTTTAATTCCTTTATAGATTGGTTTAACAATGTGACCACACATTTCACTATAGTTCCCAGTGTAGGAGTTTTTGATATATTACTTGGTCACCCATAGATTTAGAAAATTCAAGTAGTACCATCTATAGTTAACATATACATGAAATTAATTCATGCTAATAAGGTTATTATAATTGGTGGAGTTTCATATGAGTTACCACTACCCAATTCATAACCATCCACTTTATAGTTAGCAATTCTAGCTTCTCCACCAGTATCAATTTCCCCACCAGTTATAGTTCTTCCTTTAATACAAATTTAGACACAATTTACACATCCATCACCAATATAGAGGGTTCATACACCACACAACTTTGGGATTCTGATAGCTTCCAGCTATAATTTTCACACCCATAGTATTTTCATTGAGATCTAATGGGTATACACATAAAACATAGGTTCAAAGAGCATTTCCTACTTCCAGATGGGTCCTTAAGAGCCCTATAATTACATCCACTTCTCAAAATTATAGCAAGACTTCACAATCAATTTATACTTAAAATATTTAAAAGCATCTATAGCATATACAACTTTTAGAGCCATAGTCTCATGATTTTCATCATGCTTCACATTCATGCTTAATTCTACTCCTTGATACAGGACACCATGATAGGGAGTCTCCCATGAGACTCATCAATCAGTATCATCTTATCCTAGCCTACTTGTACATAATCTCTCTTGCTTGATTTTACATAGTTTAAATATTTAAAAAATAAATAAAAAGACAATACAAAATTCAAAAATACTAGATAAACATTTTGATTATATGCATCATCCATGCTTTACATTACTACTATCATGTTAGGACTTAAATTTACTATTTCATGGCATTATTTGTTGATTATCTACATTGCCATGCTTCACTTGATCTTCTTTGAGTGTGTGTAGTGAAATCTAGCTACTTTATTGCTTTACTTTACCCATTAAGGGGGCATTCCTACTTCTACATTTGAGACACACATCAATATATATACCCACTAGGGGCATCTTCTACATGACTACACCATCCAAGTTATGTCATTATTATACTACACACTCTAAGTTATCATACTGATGTACATTACTTACCAAGTTATATAGATCACTATATCAACATTTCACTAGTATATAACACTTGTGTATCTCTTATCATATACCTAGTCTTGTACTAAACATGTCTTACATACATTCACTCTTTCTTTGATTAGTTATATGTGATTTTTCTTTTTCCAATTTTTACATGCTTTCCTTCCTTGCTAGATGAGATTGCATTTCTAATTCTAGTTTTGTTTCTTATGTGTGCCTTAGGAAATCTACCAGTGTCTTTTGATTTTATTCATGTGCATGTACCTATTGACATTTTCCAATGTCCCTTTCTTGTACTCTTCTATGTGCCTATGGCCCTCATGCCAATCTTTGCTTGTTTAAAATCGTATGTGTATGTGGCATTTTAATATGCCTTGTATGCTTACTTTCTAGTTTAAGTGACATGTGCCCATGTCCCTTTTTTTCATGGCCCCTTGGCTAACCTTTTATGCTTCTTGATTCTTGATTTGTATGCTTCTTTCTTGATTAACTATACTTTTTTGCAATGCCATGATCCATATCATGCATTTACCTTACTTTATCAAATGCCATGATGGACATCATGCTCCATCCCTCCTTGACAACTAACAACAAACATTTAACCTTTCTAGTTCTAGTATAGTACATTGCACATGGTTTTACATTATTATATCTATCTAGGCATACCCTTATTGATCTAATAATGTATTAATACAAACATTGTTATATCTAGAGATTATTGCCAAATTTCAATGCTATATTATGTATCTATGCATCATAACACACTTGTAAGACTCTTTTCATTTGAGGGAAGTCATTGTAGGTTTAATCATTACTACCCTCAAAATAGGGGGTAAAATATGGGTTTTATCACAAAGATAAAATATCTTAGTAGTCAAAATAGCAGCATTTAGATCACGCAGTTCAAAATCTAGAGGTCAAACTAACAAAAAATAGTGACAATTCTAGATCAACAACTATTTTTAGTATAGTACAATAGTGCCATAAATATATATCAGTTCTAAACACAAGGATGCCATAATTTTATCACTCTTGTCTAAGTAGAAAAACACCTAGGTTTTCTAATAATAGGAAAACAGTTTAGCTTAGCTATAGTTTTTTCACATCCAAATCAATCAAAATAAGGAGTGTCAATATAGTTTTCTTAGGAAATATAGATATAGGGGGTATCATGCATGACATGATGACTCTCACATTTAGTTTTATATTAGGTAGTTGACAAACTTCCAGATCAAAATCCATGTTCTAGACACCAGTGAATGGGGGCAATGTGCATATAATATTGGTCTTCTTTATTTCTGAGTTTATTTTATTACCTAAGCATTCTCAATAGTTGTATGCCTTAATCCATCTATAGGTGGTTGGCATCATTTCTCAAGTTGAACTTTCATACAATTTAAATTCTTGAGTACTTGAGTTCTTGAGTTGGTTTTTACATAAACATATTGCATTAGTTTTGGAGTGGCTTTCATATAAGCCTAACCTCTATCTTTCAAAATTGCCAAAAGTGGCCTAGATTTTAGCATACAATCAGCTATCCATGCCACATTGTCAGAATTTCAAATCATCCATGAGCTCTATGAGCCATCTCATATGAAATCTATTCTATAATGATATCACTTCATAACTTCACTTCATGAGGCAATGATGGAGCCAAAGGTCTAGCTAGCCTTTGTATTCTTGAGCCACATATTCAGAGGGATTAAACACACAGTCCAAATGTTGATTAACACATGCATGATTCATTATATTCACTCAGTAGGTGATGATGGAGAAGACAAAGGACATATCTTTACATTCTTGAGCCATATTTTAAAGAATTGAGTACTCATCTTTGTTTTTAATATAACTTTTGGTATAGCATCATTCAACATAATCCAACATTACTCAGCATACTCAAGATCACAATAGGTTTTGTATTGGTTCACATACCCGATGAGGTGTATTAATTCCTTTATCTTCCTTTTCATTTTACTTAGATTTTTTATGTTCTTGTTTCATATCACATATAATAAGAATTGATATACTCTTGGTTTCATTTTGTAGATTCACACTTACACAATGTGCTCTCTTGCACTATCCAACATTACTTAGTATCACACAAGATTCATGGGTTTCTCCTTTGTAGGTAAGTCTAGGTATGGTTTTATTTTTTTCCTTTATCCTAGTATTTCACTTTGTTGTATCATTATAATAAAGTGGGGGTAAATGTAGTAATGTAAAATGTGAAATTTGGTTACTTTAGTGTGGTTAATGACACCTAGTCTATAGGTCCTCCTACTTGTTTGCACAACCCTTATAGGATTTTCTTTCATTTATTCCTAGTCATCCACAACCTTCTAAACTCAACCCTTATAGACCCAGGTAGTTATTTTAGGCCTAAATAGATTCCCCTAGGTCTCATTCCCTCTAGAAAATAGTACCCAACTTTCATAAGAGCATTGAAACCTAGGGTGTCTTGTTTCTAGTGTTGTTATCCAAGTATAAATTTGGTTCAAATGGTCATTTTCTCTCAGATCCTTATACTAATTCATGTCAACCTAATGAAAATTCATCTAACCCATGATCATTAAATCCCCTATAAAAGGTCATTCAAAGTCCATTTAGAAGGGTTAACACTCATTTACAAGAGAGAAACAAGAATACAAGTAAGTACACTCAAGCACTTTTCCCTATTCTCTATATAAAACCTTTTAATATTATTTCAAGCCTATTCAAACCCTTGCAATAGTCCTTAGCCATATAAAGTACATCTAGTTTAACATCTAGCTGCATTTTCATACATAATTATACCAATCACTTCAATGGGAGAACTACATTAACTTGATCCCTCCTTAGAGTATTGATATGTAGGCATCGTGCCCACACATGGGGTGTGAAGTGTGTCTAGTGTATCCTTTACACACTAACCTCTTCCTAATATTTTCCAAATTTTCCTTTCAAATTCAAGCACAAATAACTCTTAAGGATTTTGAAAATTAAAATAGATGCATAACAAGTTCCACAAACTTCCAAGCTTAGATATTTCATTGATAGGGTAACACAGACCTTCTGATCAAAACCTAAAAAACTCAAAACACCTAGACAATAGTGCCATAAAAATACTATAGTGATAAATATTAGGGTGTCCCACTTTTGTCACTCATATCCAATCAAAAAATGAAGTTCAAGAATTTATTTTTGAAACTATCCTAGTCCTGTATCTGAATTCTCAATCCCTGTCTCAGACCAGACAACTTAGAAAAAGCTAAGTTATATTTCTCCTTGCTCTCTTAATATTTTTAGAAATGTCAAATTGCAATTAAATTTCACAAATTAGTAGCCATAAATAGGAATATTATTTACTTATTTTCCCTGCTCAGACATATTTATTAAATAGGAATAAAATTCCATTATTTCCAAAAATAACAAAACAAGAAGCTTTCCTAAATCTTAATGAGCTATTAACTTCAACATGTATACTTATAATACTAGATATGAATGCAAAATTTTCAATATGGGTGATGCATCTAAATAAGGATTGAGTAGAATATTAACTCTAGACATTTTAGTTATGGATTATGAGGCATAAAAATTGGACCATGAGAATAATTACACCACTCATGACCTTGAGCTTGATTCCATTGTTCATGATTTCAAGTAATGGAAACACTTTTTGTTAGGTAAGAATTTTGAGGTAAAATCTTATCTTCACAACCTGGAATATTTGTTTTCCCAGGATAATTTGAATGTGTGCTAGTATAGATGACTAGATTTTTTATGTAATTATTATATAAATATTTCATATGTGAAAGGTAAGGAGAATTATGTTGTCGATACACTCAGTCGACATATGTATCTTGTTGGCTTATCTATTTTGCATAATAATTGTAGAGATGAATTATTAGAACAATAATGTTTTGACAAGTATTTCCAAGATGTAAGTGAAAATTTCATTGATGATTCTGTTGAAAATAAATTTTGTATTTTTCTATTGATTTTTATGGTTTGATCAGACATACAAATAGAATTTATGTACCTGAGTTGATTGACTTAAGGAATATTTGTAACACCTCAT
The DNA here is from genome assembly GCA_037957365.1 of Torreya grandis. Classification (NCBI taxonomy): domain Eukaryota; kingdom Viridiplantae; phylum Streptophyta; class Pinopsida; order Cupressales; family Taxaceae; genus Torreya; species Torreya grandis. The sequence continues at coordinate 485,300 of JARHVA010006821.1, forward strand.
TTTTCTCATCTAGGTTTCACAAGGATGGCCCATAAACTAAAAAGGTTGGAATATTGTCTTGGAATAAATCATGAAGTTGCTAACTTTGTGTCAAGATGTTTGGAATGCTAACATGTAAAAGCTAAACATTACCATCCAAGAATATTATTTTAACCTCATGATGTACCATGAGGTAATAGGACTATGATTTCTTTGGATTTCATATCTAGTTTGTAAAATATTAAAAGAAAACATGATACTATTTTTGTTGTAATAGATAAATTTACAAAAGTTTCTCATTTCATTGCTATGAATTTGATTGATGATACATCTATGTTTGCTTCATAATTTGTGAAATAAATAGTATGGATACATGAAAAGCCTGAAGTTATTATTTTAAATTGAGATAAACTTTTTACTTTGAGTTTTATAAAACTTTGGTTACTACTTTTGGTACAAAGTTGAATTTTATTTTATCTTATCACCTATAAATGGATGGTTAGATAGAAAGATTAAATCAAATCATAGAAGACATGTTGACAATGTATGTTATAGATCAACAAGGTAAATGGGAAGATTATTTACACTTATATTAATTTTTTATAATAATACATACTATTCAGTGATTAAATTGGCTCTTTTCAAAGCTTTGTATGGATGCAAGTGTAGAATTCCACTTGGATAGGAAAGTTTATAAAATAGGACTATTATTGGTCATGATGTTTTACAATACTATGATAGGAAAATAGAGACTATAAGGTAGAATTTAAAAGATACATCTTATAGGCAAAAGAGTTATATTGATTATAAAAGGACACCACATGATTTTATAGTGGAAGATAAGGTTTTTTTGCATGGTAGACCATAAAAAAATTCAATTAAATTTAGAAAGTCTTCCAAATAAGCATCTCAGTTTGTAGGACTATTTGAAATTTTAGAGAAAATTAATCGTGTTGCCTACCATCTATCCCTTCGACCTTCCTTGTCTCATATTCATAATGTGTTTCATGTTTCTTTATTAAGAAAGTATATTCATGATCCATCTCATGTTTTGTATTAGAATAATCTTCAAGTTTTGGAAGAAGAAAAGATGTAGTTAGATCTAGTTAAGATCCTAGACCATCATAGTGTTAAATTAAGGAATCTTGATATTTTTCAAGTGTTGGTTCAATTGGATACTTTATCAAAAATAATTGTTAGGAATATGAGAGTCTTTTTAGGTAGCATTATATTTGGTTGTTTTGATCACCATGACAAATATTTTCCAAGTGGGGGAAAATGTCATAATCCTTTCTAACCTACATTTTATTCATTTATGTTGATATAGATCAGTTATGAACTATGTGAGACACATTTTGTTTCCTTACCATGGTGTTACAATTATATGATATACATTCATACATTTTTATTATAATTTCTAAGATAATTATGGATTACATTTTAATTATAGGATTGGATATTATTACTTAATGTGTACTAGATATATTATTGAAATGTTATTATTACATTTATTATACTTAGATGTCCAATTACTATTGATAGTTTATTTTTTGACTACAGGGAAAGGTACTTGAGCTAGGTTGTGCTCAGACCAAAGCAATAGGTAAACATGGAAAAATAATATGGATAAATGAAATAGTGAATTATTTCATAAAGTTTGAGCTTGTCAATATTAATGACTGAGTCATTATGTTTATTTTAAATGTGTATGTTATCATTTTATGTTTGATTTCATTATTATTTGATTTTAGTTAATTTTTTCATATGTGCAAACATAATTTTAATGCATATTACCATTAACAAAATTCTATTTAATTGTATCATAATTAGTTTGATGACTCTTGTCCTTTTGTTGATATTATCATTTATGTCACTCTAGTTTTTTATGTTTTCATTGATTCCATGGCTCTCAAATTTGATAAGGTATTCAGTCATGTTTTGTTATTGTGTATTTTTAGTCCTCTTGATTATTGACATTTTAATTTAGTGCTCAGTTATCTTAATTCTATTGGACTTAATTTTTCAAAACAACCATGTTTAGTTGTAGTCAATTAAGGACACACCCTATCTTCTCTATGTTTATGGCTTGATCAATAACGTTTAAGAATTATTTGAAGGACTTATTTCTAATGTTTAGTTGGTATTTTATTAAGATAAGTTAAGCTTGGGGTATTTTCTTAGCTTGTTTAACCCACTTGGGGGCATTGGTAATTAATTGGTTTATTTTTGTTAAGAAATATGACTTAAGGGTCATGTCATTAGATCGAGTTACCATGCATTTGGGTCAAGATGATTCTTTGGGTTTTAAGTTTTTAATGTGGTTCATTTGGACTTAGTCTTGGAAGAGATCGAAGCCTTGGGGAAACTCTATAAAAAAAATTGGCATGGAGGTCAAGGAGAGTGTAATAAAATTTCACATGTGGTTTTTCATTCAAGAGATGGAATTGTAGTTCGATGAATTTATCTTGACTTCCATGCAAGAATTATGTAGAGTTAACTGGGGTTTGTTATGGTATCTATTGTTTGACTATTTTATTTGAGAAGGGGAGGATTTTTAGTGTTGTTTTTGTATAGAAATTGAAGGCTAGAAAAGAAGATAAAATATCTTTTATGGTTGAATTCCATCAACCAAGTGATGTTTTTAAAATTTTGTGTGTGATTTTTAATTGGTTTTTCATGGTGATTCAAGTTAGGGTATTAGCCATGAATACTAGGATTATTTTTTTACATTCTCTGTTTGTGGGTAAAATCCTAACCAGGGTGAAATATTTTGGTTTTATTTTGTGTTATTTTACATGGTGGCCATGGATGGCTCAACCATGGATTTTGCTGAGGCATACATTGATTATGTTAGATAATATATTTATTTGGTGTTTATTAGTGGTTGTGTTTGAGTTCATACTTACTACGTATATGTTTATTGATTGTAGACTCTGTTTAGTTCCACTACAAAGTCATTTTATTGAGTAGAGAGGTTATGACTTGTTTAAGGGACTCTATGTTGATAATATTCATTTTATTATTTGAAACCCTCAACTGGGTTATTTTTTACTATGTTGATTATTTTTTTGAATCAATTATTCAAATAACTCAACTAGGAATTCATTGTTTTGGTTAAATCTATTGTTGAATGGGTTGGTTGGGTTGTTGTTGTTTTAATTTGAATCCATTATTTAAAGGGCTAAAGTTAGGTTATTTTTGAATATATGGGTATTTGATTTGGTTTAATATTTAAAAAACTCTAATCAAGGTACATTTGAATTTAATAAATAATGTTTGTAAATTATCCAAATGGTTATTTAGAACTATGGCCATACATGGGGGCAATGATATATGGATCACCCATAGGGGTTAAAAATAATTATACGGTTTCTAGAAAAAAAAACATTTTATTATTTTATTATATTTACATGATTAATTTTATTTTTTTTGCTTTATTAGGTCACTATTAGGTTAGCTTAGGTTTATGGAATCATGTTGATTTAGTGGCTTAATTCTATAAATGATATTTGAGTTTTTTAGTTCATGATTAAGTTAACTTTTGTTTGAAAACATTGATTAGTTGATTATTTTTGTGTTATGATTTTTTTAATCATTAAAATTGATATTTAATATTTTACCATTTTTTTTAAAGTCCATTTCAGTCAATAATATGACCTATTACTTTACGTAAGTTTTTTATTTATTAATTTTAATTGGTTAGAACTGTTGTCTTCTTTTTATGAGTTTAATTTTAACTCATAAATGTCTATTAAGTTAGTAAGTGAAGATAAATACCAAATAAGTTATGAAATAAATATTTATGATCCATATTATATTCTTGAATAGAATATGGCCCATAAAAATTGAAACTTGAAAAGAGAGATAAAATCATAATCAAGTGCCAAGTTAATGGATCTTGGTGGTATTATCATCAAAATTTGAACCTAATGAGGAGGTTTTTCAATCCTCCTCAATTAAGTGATATCATGGGAACAATATTAGGTTGTGGGTGACCTAAATAATGGAATGAACCTCTACATAAAACTATCTCCCTTGATGCATCACTTAATAACTATCACCAAACCTACTAACTTGCAAGGGAAAGGGGGAGAGAAAACTAAAATAAAAATAACTAAGGAGGTGATGCACCAAAAATTTTAACCACTAACACACATCTTTAAATTCATAATGAAAATAAGACTGATCTATTCATACACTAATCCTAATCTATTACTCTTACATCAATATTTCAATATGAAGATGGTGGATGATGATTAGGTAAGGAGGGATGGTTTTCAAGAGGTCTAAAGGATACTAATGAAATATTGCCTCACTTAATATTAAAAATACTACTAAAACACTTCATATGACTTGAAAGCATGATTTAAAACTACATACAAATCAAGGAATGAGATAACATGTCAAGGATAACTAAATAAACACTAAGCAAGATCAATCATTCTTACATAAACACTAAAATATAGTCATAAGAGAAGGTAAAACCAACTTATTTATTTCTTCAAAGGCTTAAAACTTGAGTAGAGATTCACCATAATCAAGTGTAGGATTCATTAAATGCCAAAATAAGGCATATATATAGAAGAATATGAGAAAGAGAGAGAGAAGAGGCATAGTAGATGCATATGAAAAGTGTCATCTTATGAGGAACATGTTACAAGCAAGAAATTATTAAAGAGAAGTCTAATAACACATTTCTCACAATTTTCAACTTGATGTGATCTTCTTATTCATCATAGGTGGTATAGAGTGACTCTTTACCTTCTTGGATTAGTCATCAACCTCATTCATGAAACTACCCATTCTTGTTTAGGAGTTTAAAAGTCTATGTCTAGACATGTATCATTCTTGATAATGTTTATGGGAGTCATACAATGACATATTAGGCCACTTAAATGTATTTATAATCTTGTTGAGGCCATGGATTATGAATTAAGTGTGTTTAAACTGATAATAACATACATTTGATAGAATAACTTATTTGTTTCAAATGGAGACCACAATGTCAAGTATATCTTTTAATCATAGGATTGGTCATTTATTGGAGGATACGTATATTTAACACCTATAAAACACCATGTATGGATTCATTACACCCATTTTCAATCTAAATACCATCACCAAGACTAAGAGATAAGTACATTAGGTCTATTAGGAGTTCTTGATGGCATATTTCTTATCACTAGGTGTCTTGAAACCTCCAAATGGTGTTGAAATAATTGTAAAATTGATTATGAATATTTATAAGCATATTAAATTGTATTTTATAGATCATATATGTTTTCAAGGTGTTTTACTAGGTCTCACTCAGTCAAGTTTCATGAAAAGCCAATAACCTACCTTTTTAAGCCTATAATAGTCATTTCTAGGCCTATTTACGTACAACAATACCTCACCCATCCCAAAATAGTGAATATATAAAGTTACAAAGGGTGTTTAAATACCATAAAAATAATTTATAGGCCCTACCAATCCATTATTATAATATATAATACCAACCTTCTCCATTGAGTCATTTTTAGGGTTTTATAATAGTTTTAGGGATGTTTAGGTTCTTAAGGATAGTTCATAAAGGTATATTCCTTAAATTATTAAATAATTCCAAAAATTGGGATGGAATAGGGTTTATAAACATATATTATCACCATTTAATCCAATTCACCTATTGGTTTTACTTCTCATGTGAATAAAATGACCATTTTTTACTGTTTAGGCCTGTTTAAAAGCTTGAGATGGAAGACTTGGCATAATAAGGTGTTGAAGTGATTATTTTTGGATCTAAACCCATAATTAAGGTCTATAAAAAATATTATGATATGTTTCAATGGTTTTTTTTAGTTATTTTACCCTTTAACCTATAAAAATCTACCTTAATCCCAAAGTAAGGGTGTGTATCTAGTCACACTCAAGTAACCTTAGCAGGCCTTTTCTAACATTTTATTTCCTTATCATAGATTAAAAACATCATGGAGTTGTATTTAAACCTATAATTCATACCATAATACTCATAAATTAACCAAATACTTCAAAATGTACAAGTTTTCTCATTTTTCACACACATACCTATATGTGATCATTTAGGCCTTTTAGGCCTAAATACCTTTCTTGACCCCTACCAAGGCATTAAATTATTTTTAAGGTTTTATAAATATCATGTTAGCATCTAAAAATCAATATAATTTTTTTATTTAATCTTATTATATTACTCATGGCTTCAAACAATCATCAGTATACTTTTCACCAATTCAGTTAAAACCTACTTGTAGGTGATTTAGGCTTTTGATTGCAATCCTAAATGTAGATATTTCTTTTGGTTTTTTGGAAATTTGATGGTCTTTATAATGTGTTAGAGAGTTTTTTTAATGTTATTTTTACCTTTATACATGCCTAAAAACCTCATTCCACATCATATAAGTAGCCACCTTTCCTCATGTATGCTTGTTATAGGCCTATAGGTCTATATTTATGCCTCGTGACTATAAGTCACCATATTGAGTTCTCAAAACTAATCAATATTTATTTATCTAAATTTTTATTGATTTAAAATTATTCATATTTTTTTATCCCTACACCTTTTTTTATTTAAATAACCATCACTAACATCCTCTATTTGACTTTTGTTTGCTAACAAGCCTATAGATGATCACTAGGCCAAAGACCTTCCTTTCTCCCTTGTTTTGCCTGTTTGAGCCTAATTGGCCCATTGGTGGAATTTTGGATAATGTTATATATATATATATATATATATATATATATATATATATATACACACACACACACACACACACACACACACACACACACACACACACACACATATATATACATACACACACACACACACACACACACACACACACACACACACACACACACACACATATTCCTCAAATGGGATCAAATCACCTTTAATAGTCATTTGGAGCTCTCACTATCCTTCATTAGGTTTACATAGTCTATTCTATCACACACAATCCCTTTGAGTGTAAGGTGAGTTGAATATGAGTCTTGATAGGTATTCAATATGCTTGGATAAATTAATTAAAATTAAATAGGACATAATATAATGTTTTAAAATACCATGTAAATTATTTATGATCATATATTTATGTCAATAGTGACCTATAGGTCTATATACCTATAGGCTAACAATCCTCTTTTGGATTAGGCTTGAAGAATGATACTAGAAACCATGAATGAAATGGAATTTAATTTTTAATACCTATTGTGCATGATATTATATGATATTTTAGATGGTTTTTATACTTAAATGGGCTTGGAAAATGATAATATATTAAAATTTGATCAGGTTTTCTCCACCATGACTACATTTTCAAATAACTCAACTATACATGCATATTTGTCTACCTTATTGAAGTTAATGAATCTAATTGATTTAAGGGGTAAAAGAGATATTTATGAGGTTGAAACATATAAAAAACACCTCATTTAATTCATTACATGTAACATAACACTTCACATTATTTCAAACTTTATTGTCATGCTTAAACTATCAAATCAAGATTCTTAGACACTGCACTAGACATGGTCATGAGAAACATTGAAAAAACATGATATTTAAGGGGTAAAATAGTTTTCAAAATAACCTACCTAATTAATCTCATTTATTAATTCAAATTCAAAACCATGTATTTGAAGAAAATTGATCTTAGTGGGGTTTTACACCTTAACTTCTTAATGATTGTTCATAAAGTTAAGAATCTTAACAGTATAATAAATGCCACAAAGTGAAAGGGAATTAGGATATCCTCCTATGGAAAAGATATTGGGTTCCAAATTTCAATCTCCTAATAATACCATCCACAAATTGGTTTCTTTTTTGAGGCTACAAAAAATCTTGATGGAGAAATGAAGTGTATGTTTTGCCTTGTTTGGCTCTACAACTCCATATGCATGGATTTGGGTCTGATAAGACTATGGAGAACCTTGGATTAGTTTTACCTTGCCCAAAAATATAAAACCTCTATATAATACATCCAAAATCATGCTTTCTTCAAGAATATAACTATTTTTCCCTTTGTAACTAATGGAGATGGTGAATTTGGTGAATTTACATTTCTCCTAGCTTGTATGGACATGGAATAGAGTGTAAAAATGTTTAACACCCTTGTTTTCTTTTATATATCTCAATAACTCCTCATTTATATGTTATAAATGGTAAATGGGTAGTTAAAAAGAGACTCCAACATTGTAAATCAATTATATAAGACATCTAGAGGGTGTGCATATAAAAGTACAAGTATGATGTCACAACATAAGTTTTAGCTAATTTTAAAAGACCCCTATTACATGATTTAACCTTCAAATTTATTTTTTAATAGTAAGTATCATCTCAGCATTAGAATGCAAAATAAGACTAAAGTAGATTAAATACCTTAAATTTGTCAAAACTACCTTAATCTCTCCAAATTTGTTGAAAAATAATGTGATCAACTTAATAGCTTTATTCATTGGTCAATTTGGTTATCTTTAGACCATGGTTGTCTTGGTAGGGTCACCACCTTATCTCCTTGAGAATTATTCCTCCTTGACTTGATTTCTCATTTAACCTTAACTTTTATAAACTTGCCTTAAATAATTCTAAACACATAATTAAGACCATAAAGAATGACCATTTGATGATAAGACAAGGTGATTTGACTCAGCTACCAAATAAACCATCCTAAATGACCTTGTAAGATGTCAATGAAGACACACTATCTATTAATCATTGATACAAGCACTTTATAATGTCTATTAAAAAAGTCAATATCAAGTACATCAAAGTTTTGAATGATCCTCATTCATGGTATCCAAATTTTGGAGAATAAGTGGGTTAGTTTATGTGTTTTATTTGATTTATATTGGTCATTTGTTTCAATGTTATCAAGATTAGTTTATTTAGTATTCCTTTCTCAACCATTTATTTATTGCCCTAATTCATATCTAGCTGATGGTTGGGGTGGTCTGTGTCCACTTATGGCTAGGCTCATTGGGCCTGGGAGGTGGGTTAGCCTTAATTGGATTGCATGAAATGGTTTGTTTCATTTATTCCTACTTCAAGTTGTGATAGTTGGTTTTAAAATGGATTAAATTTGTTATGTAATTCTTATGACTATGATTAATGTTATTCATCATAGTTTTATTTAATACAAAGTTGTGTATGTTATCATGTAAGTTTAGTTCATGATATAATCATAGTTGATCATTCAATTATTTAAGTAACATTGTATTACTAGCTAAATATTAAATTACATGGGTTCATTTATACTTTGATAGAAGATCATTGACGTGGAATTTATCATATTACTAGTATTTTGACACTTATTTGGAAAAAATTATTTGATAACTTTGATTAGAAAGTTGTAGCATTTTGAGTTTCTATAATATTGGTTTTTTTCTGATTCATAATCGATAAAAGTATTCATGTCTTTGGTTATAATTTTAAATCATTAGTATTGTGATTGAGAAATTACTTGGTTATTTGAATATGTAGATAATTGTATTAGAACTCAATTGTAAAAGTTATCATGAGTATGCCATGATTATTTTAATAAATTAATGGTATGTAAATTGAAATGTAATGTTAATATGTTAAGTTATTTTGAATTATTTATATATAATTAATCTTAAGATTGTAAAAGATAAGTGACATCATTATTTGAATATGTTTACTTGTGACAGGCATTTTAATGTGGTAATTTGGTGTAGTTGAAAGTTATGACTGAAAGACTTTTCAGAACCCTATATATTATACCAACCTCTATGTGAGATGGATTCAGTAATGAAAGTTGTTGAGACTTCATTAAAGTTTTGGAATATAACTATGTGGGTTAGTAAAATTAAATTCTTATAGTATAATTGGTAAATTGATTGAATTATATTTAGCATAATACCTATGCTAGAGTTGTAATAACTTGATATAATGTATGATAATGATTAAGATGGGATAGTTACTTAAGTAATTAAAAATGTATACATATTTTAAATAAGTTCTTCTAGAAGATAATGATTTCACTTTTAAATTACCAAGTGTTATTAAGTTACATAGAATTTATGGGAAGTTTTTAAATATTTCATTAAACTTAAACTTCAATAAGATTAATTAAATATTATGCATATGTTGAAGGTAATTTGGCTAGAATATACTTCATTGGAAATTTTAAAAGAGGTATGTTTACTCCTAGCTAAAGAATTTTTTGATTGAGAAACACATTCTCCATGTTTATAATAGACCATTGAATACTTCAAAAAAATGGTTTTAATCCTTTAATGATAAAATAAGTTATTAAAATTATATTTTTATTATAAGAATCTATCTTGGAATCAAAGATTAATTAAGATCTAATCTTCAAGTAAGGAATATAATAATGCACAAGCTATAATATTGGATCTATGACAAGATTAAATATTTAAGATAAAGATTAAAGAAAGACATAAGATAATTACATTTAGTCTATTTGACCATTAATATATCATGTTTATTTAACTCATACAACATTTATGTTGGTAACAGTGGGAAATATAAATCTAGCCTAAGTCAATATAGAATTCTTAGGTATGATTTTGTCATGAGATTATAACCTGCTTTTAGAATGGCAAGATGTTCCTAAACAAAACTTAAGCATGGTTATCTAAGCATTCCATGAATATTGTACACTTACTATAGTATTTCATGTTAAACCTTGCATGTTAGTTTGCTTGTGAAATGAAAAGGTGTTAAAAAGCTTTGTAGTGATTTTGAAAATAGTCATTTTCCCTGGATATTTTTCTATTTATTTTGATTGGTAAATATTAATTAAGAAAGCTTAGTAAGATGATTCTTATATTGAATCTGATCTTACTCTGCCACTATTTTTTGAACTTCATTGAATTACCTTTGAGGTATTGTTTGTTCTAAAGTTTGTACATATACTCAAGTTAGGGAAAAAATTAGTAAAGACTCCATTGGGAACACCACAACATATTAAATAGATAGAGGTGGGTGGGTAATATCAAAATGACAAACTTCCATCTAAATACATGGTGGTTAAAATTCTTCCTAATGAAGTCATTGATGGGTTATGTACTAGTTCTAGTTCGTATGTTTTTTGTAACATAGTTATGGATCTAATTACATGTTTCTATGTTAATCTCTAGGTGAAATTTATTCCACTATTATTGTTTAGATTTGTATTATATAAAAAAATTATGGTTTTGACATCCTAGTGTATTAAGAATGGCCACATGGCCATTATAAAAAAGTCTTGAACATTATTAGTTATGCATGCAATAGTCTTAGCTTGTGTAGAATGGGCATGTTCCCATTCTACACATGATAAAAAAAATAGTATGAGCATTGAGAATGAAGTGATCATATTATGCCCCATTATATACATACACACACACACACACACACACACACACACACACACACACACACACACACACACACACACACACACACATATAGTATTAATAATATTATAAATTAATAAAAAAATGTTCTCATCTGTAGATTAGACACATGTATGTATATATATATATATATTATTATTAATAATATTATAAATTAATAAAAAAATGTTCTCATCATCTGTAGATTAGACACATGCTCATTCTACACAAGGTAATATTATTAGACTCTTAATTGATATTGTTATTATATTTTTTAAAATGGGCATGTTCCCATTATAAAATATAAATATTGATCATATTAGTGTGTACATATAATATTAGTCATAATCAAAAGGTCAACATCTAAGGGCCTCTTGTGCTTTTGTTTAATTATTATTGTTGATGCAAGCCAGTACACAAGTTATATGTATTTGGATTTACTATGAAGTCTACATGGAATAAGCCTCAGAAGATACCTTTATAAAATAGAAAGTTCAAAATATTTAAGATAATTTAACAAAATTATAACTCTTATTCATCTTAATGATTCATGTAAATACTTACAAATCTATGAGACCCTAATTTGAACTATGTGAAAAAAATAAAAGTAAACTAAAAAATAAGACACAATAATCATAAGACCAAATAATATTTTATAATTAATTATTTTTTCATTAAGAAAATATGAACCAATTTTTTTTTAAATAGGTATAAATATAAATACCATAACCTTTCACTTAGTTGAGTGAAATCCCACTCATAGCCCTCAAGGCCTTAGAATCAATTATGCCAAGACACTTCCTAAAAAAGACAATAACATATGGGGTAAAAATTATGGACACAACATTACCATCTAGGGGGACACTAAAACACAAAAAATCATTAGACACTATCTAGATAATACAAAGGGACCACCACTTAATTGATTTTAAAATTCCATTGCTACCAACTCTTGAGTAATAATATTGGATTATTGGTCTAGCTTAGGAAGGTATATAGGTAGTTCTATAAAAATCACTTCTCCTCATCCCAACAAGTCCTTATGGGTAATTTGAGGGACCTTGAAGGATTTATTGACTATGTTGAATTAAATTATGTTTCCCATGACCTACATGGCTAAATATAATATGGTAGTAGTTACATATTTTTTATCTTTTATGATTTTCTTTTCTGAAATAATACCTAAACCCATGAAGGTGTGCTTTCAAATTATCTCTACTAATTTATTATGTCATTAAGATTAAATAACATGATGTTTATAACCTATTTAAAATAGGAAAACAACTTGTCACCATTTCTATCCAATGGGAATATAGTTGTTGTCATATCCCTGACTCAACAAAGGTTTGATAAAAATTAAGATCCATTAGTGGCATGATTTTTATCCAAGAAAATATGATTTTAATGATCAACACTACCATATTTTTGAATTTATTATCCATTATAATTATTATATGTTATATTTATATGAATTTATCTATTTCACATTTCCTTTTACTAGATATTTGGTCACCTCCCCCAATGTGAGAAATAATTTAGAAAATGACACTTCAACCTTATCCAAAATTTCAAGTGGGAACGTTTTATTTACTTGATAATACAAGGTATTTAATTTATATTTTATATCCTCTATTATTTTATCATTTTTGTCATGAAAATCCCTTACCACTAAGACATGATCTTCAACTATGCATTCCTCTCTTGTTTTCTACCTCTTCTAGGTCAGATAGAAAATATTCTCCTATGTTTGCCACACTACAAGGTCTCCTTCTTGGGTGAACCTGTGGGTAATGATTATTATAAATATATATGTATCCTTATAAAAAATTAATTGTATATTATGGTACCCTTAGTATATAATTTAATTTTTTTGTATGCCCTCTACCTAAAGTGTTCTAACAAAATTTCCTCCTGAAATAGGCCCAATGGATCTTGAAGTGACAATAGTAGATGATGAAAATATGGAATTATATTATGGAATAATGGAATAATAGGTCTCAAATGTTATTTTACCTTGGATTGAAGTAGAATATGGAGGTATAAAAGTGGAATAAAAAATTAGGTAGTGAAGGGAGTTTCCCATAGTGATATATGGGTCCTGAGCTACTCTTGTGTCAATTTAATATACGTTCCAATGACATAGGGAGCTCAATAATCATCCTAAGATAGGAGATATGACTATGAAGAGTGAATATATGGGGGCATGAAAACATGAGAGTGGAGTCCATGGGGTAGTTTATGTTTATGTGGGCCCATTTTAATGTGGGGTCTAAGAGGAAACATATGTGCACTAAAATGAAAAAGGAAGAAAATAAGGTATATTTTTGAAATATATAATTATGGAGATAATATTTACAACATGATTCATTTCAATTGGTTATAATTTTATGGTAGCCTAGGATGAGGACTATTTTTTTAGGAAGTGGTAACTAGGCACAAATAACTCTTAAAATCTTATCCTCCTGAACCATGTTTGATGTAAACACTTATTATAACATAATGGGAAATATTTTTCATGGGGAGAGAAATTATGGATGAATAAATTTACACTATGAGACCAAAACATAAATCAATAAGGTATGTAGATATGATAGGGGTAACTATAATATTTTAAACTACGTGAGGATTTGACATTGCAAGAGAGCTTAAAATAGCTCAAATAACTAAAACTATTGGTGGAGTTATGATAGGGATTGAAACTTGAGTATTATAAAATACCTTAAAAATAAAAGCTACATGACTAATTGAAACACCTAAAGTCATTGAGATGGTACCAAGACTATAAAATATAGGGGAACCCATGAACTCTTTACTTTGAGATGAGTCATTGAGTGGAGTGACACCTTATAACATAGACCTTATAGATCAAGGGATAATTGGTTCAGCTTCTAAAAAAGAGTGGGTGTTTAGGGAACTCTATTGACACTTAGAGCCACTTTAAAGATTTAATGTTTGACTAATGATAGGTGAACTTACCCATTTTTGTTTTCACATTAAATTATTGGTTACTAATGAATATGGAGTAACTATTTAGAGGACCCCCTACAAGATAATATTAATGAGCATTTTTATCATCCTTAGGGTCTCATATAAGGGTTGGGACACACTAAGACTCTCTTACAATAGATACAATATAGATTATTACTCCTAGAGTTTGTTGGTAGTGTTTAAATTTATAATCACCTCCTCATCATTGGTTGGTTTCTAAAGATAAAGGTGGTATTAATGGGACTCATGGTAATAGGTGATGTCAAAATTTTATCTTAGAGCCTCCACATGTATGTAAACATTAAAATAAGGGTCACACTACATATCATAATTCAATGGAAATATGGAAGATGATCTTTGTGTAGCCATGACTACCATTGCTATGAAATTTGTATACACTTTATGGCTAATGACAAGGGGTAAAAATGGTTTAGCCTTCTTCTTGATATTAACACAATGACCAAAAACACTATTTCCATATTGTTAAGAAATTTATTACTTTATAAATTTGTCAAAAACATAATAAGATAACTTGAAAAGAGGGCCCCAGATGTCATCTACCTTATCAATATGTATTTTGGGTAATATAAAAAGGGGCCAAAGTCTATGATAGAATCCCTCATCACTTAAAATAATATAGGTATGCATTTATTCATTGATGGTGAAATATATAATGGTGTATAAATGATTACATATGTCTTAAATGTAAGTACTATGATTATGATTGTAGAGTTTGGAGTAGACTACATGCACTCATTGACTAGTAGGTGTCCAAAGTGTGAATTATTCATGACTAATTTTCACATTTACATAGGATACATCCATAAGATAAGACATCATGTATAAATTTTTCTTTTTTCAAACTTGGGCCACCTATTTTATTATGAAGAATGTGATCACTCACCCTAGAGTTGAGATTTTCTTTCCTTTTAGAATTATGTTAAGAATGGGAACCCAAAATTTTCTCACATTCACTATGTCAATATCTCCAAACAACCAATTAAGAATTAACATGCCAACCCTAACACCCTCTCTGAAAGTTTTGATTGTGTATGTGTCAATGTTCACCCATTGATCTGATTCTTTGACCTAATCTTGTAGAGTTACCATAACATCATGATTCTTCATCCACTCATATGTGTCACTTTTTTCATAAAGAATTTTAGGATATAAGATATGATAATATATATTGAAGTCAGTAAATAAAATATCTTATATCCAATTATGACCATCATCTATTTGAACCAAGTAATTTATACATGTAGAGAACATGAGCACATTGTAAAAGAGATGACTAGAAGGAAAAGCTTTCATTTTTGTTCCATATTTATGGATTCCTATGTGATAAATGGTTTCTAACTCATCTAATATTTAAATTTCATCCTTAATTTCTTCATCATTACTAGATAGTTTTCACACTTCATCAATTTCCTTAAAGACCTCATTGTAATGCTTGAATCTAAAATTTACATAGATTTCGGTATCCTTCAACTTTTGAAGGGGATTATGTTTAGATAATGAGGATGCCATTGTAGATGTTATGCTATGATAAAATTATGAAATATCCTTGATAACGATAGGATTTGTAGGTAATGGCTGAGATTTTGATTTGTTCACTTGATATTGAGGGAAATGCTAGTTATAATTAGATTAGATAATGGTCTTGTACTCAATCTTGATGGGACATTATACTTTTTATTCAATATCACAATAATGAAAATGATAATTCACATTAGGTTTACTTACTTGAGTTTATGGCATTATTCAAATTAGCCACCTTTTTCTAATTTTAGATTTGAAGTTGTTTTTTAGTGATGTGACCTACTTAGGTGGTTAGCCTTGACTTTACCAAAGCCTTTGATGGTGGCATCCTTCTAACATTTTGGATGCTTTATAATGTGTTGGTCATGTGCCTATATTTTGATTTTTTTGTACTTAAATAAATTTCAAATTCTATCAAGTGTCATCTGGGTGTCGAGGTGGACATCAAGTAAGTCTCTAAGGTGACATCATATTGCAAACATGATCTTGAGTATACATAAATTTGGGTGTATGAGTAGGATATGTGGCATGTATTGATTGGTTGATACCTCTTAGGTTATATTTTTTTGACACCTTAATCAACATATTGATGCCACATGGTAGCGTTTGACTAGTTGATAGGTTTTGGTGTCATACTATATTCTGACACATAACAATGTTTTAGAAGGCTAGTATGACTTGAAACTTGTGCTAATTGGTTGGATTTTCCCATGTCATATTATTTGAGACCACATTGGGATATCTCCATAGTGTAAAATTAGACATGTGTTACATTTTGACTTATCCTAAATAAAATATATCACTTGAATAAAAAAGTATAAAATAAATTAAAGGTGTAAATAGGATAAATTTAGATAATAAATGATACCCATAAAATGAAGAGACATCAAATAAATGAGATGGAAAAAAACATATTTTCATGAAAATACATGGATGTATACTCAATTAAACTATGTTTTTTAAGGGATGTTTAAAGATATAAAAATAATTTAGAAGCTTCGATTTTGGGATTTATTCAAGTAAAGGCGTCCCCTTTTATTATTATAAAATGGACATGTTGGGAACAACAATTAAGATATTATGAACATTGAGAAATAAGTTTTCATATTATTTACAATTACACACAAGTATCATATATTAATAATGGCCACATGAACATTTTGAAAGAGTATTGAACATTATCAATTAAGAATATAATAGTCTTAACTTGTGTAGAATGCACATGTTCCCATTCTACACATGATAACATATTATGAACATCGATCAAGAAGTGCTCATGTTATACCCCTTTCGACATAGGTCTAGTGTATTAAGAATATTATGAGTTAAGATTCCAATATTTATATCATGTATAGAATGGGCAGATGCCCATTCTACATAAGCTAAGACTATTAGATTATTAATTGATAGTGTTCTTATATTTTTTAAAATCGGTATGTGTCCATTCTACATAATAGAAAAATATTATGAGAATTGAGAAAGAAGTGATTGTATTACTCCCCATTATACATATATCTAGTATATTAAGAATGGGCACATTCACATTATAAAAAAAAGTCTTGAATATTTTCAATTAAGAATACAATAGTCTTAACTAGTGTAAAATGGGCATGTTACCATTATACACATGATTAAAATATTATGAGCATAGATTAACATGTGCTCATATTATGCACATTATACTCAAATATATTATTTTAATAATATTATAAATTAATAATCTAATGTTCCTATCTTATGTATATTGGGCATGTACCCATCCTACAAAAGCTATGACTATTGGATTCTTAATTGATAACTCTATTATCATTTTTATAATGGGCATGATCCCATTATACAAAAGATAACAATATTATGAGCATTGAGAAATAAGTTATCTTATTATGCCCCATTATACAAATATAGTATATTAATAATGTGCACATATGTCCATTATAAAAATATAAGAACATTATAAATTAAGAATCTAATAGTATTAACCTATGTAGAATGGGCACACATGTCAGATAAAAATATTATGGTCATTGAGAAATAATTTCTCATATTATTCCCTTTAAACATAGGTCTATTATATGAAGAATATTATCAATTATGAAACTAATATTCCAAGCTTGTGTATAATGGGCATGTTACAATTCTACACAAGCTAAGACTATTGGAATCTTTATTTATAATGTTATTATTTGTGTAGAATGGGAACATTATTAATTTATAATGTTCTTATCTTATGTATAATGGGCATGTGCCCATTCTATAGAAGAATTTTTTTATGAGAATTGAACAATAAGTGCTAATATTTTTCCCTCTTCTACATGTTTATTGGATTATTCATTGGAATATTAAGTACAACTGTAAAATGATAGGATTAACACGATCATACCATGGCATAAAATAACCACATACATCACTTTTTGTATTGATTTTACTTCATGACAACTCACAAATTAGAACATCAAAAGATAATCACAAATAAAACATGTGTCTATTGATATTTTGTATTGTATTTAATCTTAATAGTGAATTTTAATAATGTATCTAAACTTGAGAATATATTCACATTATACATGTGTATTAAATACTTATGAAATAATAAAAAATTAAACCCATATCATTATGTTTTTTTATAAATTTTGGTGTTTTATTCATTTTTTCTTAATTTAGGATACATGTTAGATCGATCAAATAAGAATAATTTTCCCATATCATTAGTAGTGATGGATGGGGGGATAAATTAAATAAAGTATAATGAAATAACTTAATGAAATATTAGATCAAGGATTAGTGATAAGAAGGATACATAAGGAAGATAATAAAAAATAAAGAATCGAGAGAGGAAGGAAATAAATTAAAAATTAAAAAAATGAAGAAATTTAAAAGTAAAGTGAAAGAAATAAAGAGGAGAGGAGAATAAAAATAGATAAAAGAATATATAATAAAAATATTGGGTATAATCAAAGGGGAATATTAGGACATACAATGAAGGAGTAATGCAAAGAATAGAATAAAAGGAAAGGATAACAATATAACAGAAATAATTAGACAAGAAGATGTAAAAGTAAAGATTATAAAGAGAGGAGAGAATGAGACAATGGGTTTTTTAAAATGAAAATAAAAGGGTAGAATAAACTAGAGTGGCCCTAAAAAATGGAGATAAAAATTCTAAAGGAAAATATAATATATAATAATTGGATACAATAAAAATTTAGAATTAGGTAAAATAGTGAAAAACAAATTATAAAATGGTAAACTAATGTAAAATAAGGTAATGATGGTATATTTTTATAAAAATAATCACCTCTTTTAATAAAAACACTTATATTAATTGTTATAGCCCAAATTTTCACCCTAGATAAGTCAATCAAACCTTATAAAATTTGGGATCATGTGGAAATGTCTCTAAGTATATGCATATTACTATAAGAGATAGATCTCTAGATTATGGGTTGGCTCCCTTGATCTAACTATTTAGGCTCACACACTACACTAGGATAATCACTTGTTGTGGGTGAAAAGGGAAGTAGGAAATATAAAATTAACCTAAACTAATGGAGGTGATATGCCAATAATATCTTCACAAACATACTTGAATTTTCACTAAGAGGACATATTACTAAAACTGATCTCCACTCAAAGTTCTTTTATCAAAAGTGTTTCTACATGGAGGTAAATTTCCATGAATTTGCAAATTTGGATGAATAGGAGGTCTAATGTCATATACTAATAATATTTATTCACACTTCACATTCACCTAACAAAAAATTACACTTCATGAGACCTATCAAAAGAAATATCAATTACACAATGCATATAAGAGCATAATGGAAGCAAGGAGAAACAATAATCACTTGTCATCCAAATGGACTACTTGACATACTTAGGAAATAATTTTATAGACTAAACCAACTTGAGAAAAATTTATTCAAATGTAAAACAAGATGTCAAACCATCATATAATTGCCATGCCAATTGTGGATTGATTACAATTACAAAATGGCTTCAATATATAAAGTAATAGGAGAAGAAAGAGAAATAGTGATGTTTAAGAGTCAATATGCCAAGTGTCAAGTATTGAAGACTAATTAAAATACATGAGAATAATTTAGAGGATAGATCATGAGGTTCTCTTAGACAAGTTTCTATATGAAACATGACATCTTCCTAATTTTAGCATAGGGACACTTCATTGTCCTTCTTTAAACTATTTTCTTGATGAGGAGTCCATTTATCTATTTTGAACTACCTTATAATTAATTGACACATGTATAGTGACTTGAGAAGGTGAAAAAATAATGGGTTTAGGTCATTATTTACCCCTCCAACTGATGATCTTCTCTTTACCACTTGTTTTTCACTTCCTTGTAGCTACTCACTAGCCCTCTAGGCTTAAATTCACACATTTATCCTTAGGGTGACCTGAATATGCTCAAGAGAGTTTGTTTTATATATGTGATACACATCATTATAACCTCTTTGTCTTCTATTCTATAATATAGGCCTTAATAAACTCAAAATCACACTTCTCATCTCCAATTTGGTAGTCACCTTATTTCTCATTATTTAGTCCAAGACTATTTGCAACAATTAGATCAATAGAGGGGTTTCCATGCATGATTGAGGTGAGAATGGGTTTTTAGGATTCATAACACATATACACACACCTACCACCATGGATTTCACCCATCCATTCCTTTCATCACCTTCAAATCACCTCAAATCCTATAGAAAACATAGAATTTGACTCATTAGTACAAGTGATGATATGAAACAATTGAGTGGTGGGGAGTCTGAGAGTGTGACAAGTAGGTTTAAATAACTTTACAATATAATTGACCCATTATGGATAAAATTATCTTCATATATTTCTCATCAGGATCTTATGAGAGTTTTAGGAGGGTTTTAGGTCATTTAGGTTCTTAGCAATCATTCATAAAGGTTAAGCCCTTAACCCTTAGAATAATGGCATTGGTTTCAATTTCATGACCTCTCTCAAATATCCCTAAGTTATTAAGACCCCATGCATCATTTTTGTGCAAATATGAGTGAAATAAATGGCTTCTTAGTTAGCTTCCATGTATTATAGACACCTTTGAGACAACTTTAAACCAAAAATGACCAATCTAAGAACTTTTATCTACAAAATAATGAGTCTCATAAAACATAAAATATCCCAAGAAGGTTATTATATTAATTTTAAATATCATATGATCATATGAGTGATGTTAGAAGCCTGATAGTTCATGCCTAGTTCTATGTCTCATAGGCATAGACTAGGTTTCTAAGTATGTGACCACCTTTGAGTGTTCACAATGACTATATGACCTTCTCAACACTAATTAAACTTAAATTGAACCCTAAAAACCATCACATAGTCACTAAATACTCTTTATTTCATCATTTCACCATCAATATACTAGGTATACAAGTTATGTTTCTCATGGAGTGCCTCAGGTCTAAGACAAAATAGTGAGAACTTACCCTATTAGTTTTTAGTTTTACATAAATGGGAACATGGGAGCATATTTAAACTCATTATAACTCCTTGTATTAAGTTTAAAATCTTGACCATGCTTATATATCCCTCAAAACTTTGAATTCTCAAGACTAGCTTCTAGGCTTGTGACTGTGTGCAGGGTTTTGATAGGGCTTAAGAACCATTAGCTATGACTATCTATGTTCATCCTTGCCTCTTGGAATCACATTGAAATGTGATATTATAAATATTAAAGTGATTTATATGTGATAATCTCCATATTATACCCTTTTATATCAGCCAAACCTACATTCTTCTTTAGTATAAGCCTAGTCTATTTCCTAAGTCAGACTATAGGCACTTATTAGGGAAGTCTAGGGATTCTTATAGGTAGTGATACATTTTTAAGCACTATACTTCCCACTATTTGTTTCTTATAAGGTAACTAGGTATATCTCACAAATTTATGGATTCATTTATGCTTTAAAACTATGACCTTATCCCTTATCATCAATGCACTAGGTGTCACTTGCAAGTTGCAGTGTTCCAGATTCATTTTGACCTAATGGCATGGCATTTTTCTGAATATTTAAATTATAAACTTGAGTAAGTTGAAACCTAACTAAAAATAATTCTCTATTGACCTAATCATCTCCTCTTATGTTTATATGTTACTTTTAGCCCTAGGCTACAAGAATGAAGCCATTAGGCTTACCTAGACCTCATAGACTTTCACTATAAGATGACACTATGTGGAGCAAAATTACTTTTCAAATAATTCAAAGTAAACCTTCCCATTGCAAATTTATTCAAATCTATAGCTTGTACCTAGGTTTGGCTGTAGGTAATGGCCTCACTATTTTTAATAATTTTCCCTCTTCTTGAAATGGAAGAATATGTTATAATATATGAAGGTGATAGAGACCTATTGTAAAGCTGAGAACATACAACTTAGCTCTCCCACAAATCATTGACACCTCCAACCTCTGAGACATATATACTCAATGTCTACTTTGACAATAGATGATAATGAGAATGTAGATCCATTATTAACTCAACTAATATTTAGAAAACACATTACACTATAAGGGTATTCATTTCAAGTTGTTTTGTAAACCTCTACCTTCACTTGTAACTATCAAAACACTATTTTGTAGACTATTGATGTTCACTCCTAGTAGAAGAGATTTATTATGCCTATATCTTCATATACACACATGAAAACTAGGTTGAAGACAACATGAAATGGGTGTATATCCTCTATAAAAATACATACTCTACTTGGTTCACATGGACCAATCACCAAAGTATAATTAGATGAAACAAACTAAGCCATTAAGATGAACAAGTATTTTAGAGGTACTAATAATATTAATGATTGTTGATAAAACATAGACCACCAATCTTGAGACTATGACCATGAAATGAAAGCTCATAAGGAACCATAAAATCCACCAAGTCTTCTCACTCTAACTCCTCTTCTCCTGTCTATACCAAATGAAAACTGTTGACCCTTTTTGACTTGTCTAAGAGAGTGATAGGAGAGTGGAACTAGTTTTGACAAATTTTGGATCTATTGAAAATATATAAGCCTATAAATGACCTATAGGGATCTCAAGACACCTTATTAAATAATTCACACATGCTAGATGAGTCACCTTAGTCTGTATAAGTATCTAAAACTAACCTTTTGCAAGTGATCTCCTTCTTTTTACATTAAACCTACAACATTTTAATTTCAAATATTTCCTATGAAATTATTTGACATGTGGTAAATTATCATAATTATTTAAAAATTCATACTTTTGTGAAAACTATACATTTCCTTACAATTACCAAAAGGGTGGCACAAAATGACATTAAGAAAAATGACAAATGTGACAAAGGCTACAACATATTATGTGACCCTCAAAGGTGTGAATAAGCCTCATTTAGGACCATGATAACCATTTTAAAACTTACAGGACCTTATGAAAATTTTAATATGGGGTTGACCCAATTTGACTTGGGGTAAAATTTTGGTCAATAGTATTGTAATAATAAAAATTCAGGTACATTCCCAATGCTATGCGTTTAACTTGTGGCATAATTTTCCTTTTTTGGATAATATTGTTTTAACATCCTTTTTAGTTTTTATTTACATGTCATATATTTATTGTATCCATCCTAAAAAAATTTCATACATGGCTCATTACTTGAGGACAAGTGACCTATCAGTGGGGGTGTGAATTCAATGGAATGTTTCATGATGTAAATAAATCTTAGCTATGGGAACCCAAACATGTAATCAATGATATGTAATAATTATTTGTAGTATATATTAAATTAATAAGGATATGTTTAATAGATAAAACATCAAGAACTAGTTTAATTATACCTCACATAACATAGTCTAAAACTCTCTATTTTATCCAAAATAATAAAAAACCACCTTTATTTTAGGAAAGGCACTTAGGTGAGATGGGAGGCAATGTGCTCAAAATAGAACCCATATAAATCAACCCATTAAGAATAAAAAGTAAAGTTGCTAATATTTGTTATAATTAAGTGTGGCTTGTTTAGTTTAAGAAGTTAATATGGTTTAATGGTGTAATTTCCAAGGATTTTGTAGAAACATTTTTTGATGGTGTACCCACTACCATAGGACTGCAAATGGAGGTCACTTAAGATTTTATAGAAGATGTAACTAATATGCCTCATAAATGTAAAATTTTGGAGAGGAATCATAGTGTTGATTGATCTAGGGATCTTTTATGAATAAAATAAGAGCAGTTGGAGTCCTCAAAAAAGGTCCACTTCATTCTTCATTACCCTAGATCTTGGTAGAAGTTTATTTATACATGTTTAATTAATTGACTTGTGAGGGTATATATTCAATGATTTATATAGTGAAATTAAAGATCATTTATCATCTAAGGCATCACATAAGGGTGAATTTATTGATATTTTAATTAAGCATGTTGATAAGGATGGAAAAAGAGTAATGGAAGGGGAATCCAACATGTTTCTCCCATAACTATCTAAATAAACTAATTGTATAGATGCATTGGTGAGACCAAAGACATAACCTATATTGGGACACTTTTTTTACAATGAAATACCTACTAGAAGAAGATCAACATGAAGAATTTTTTGATTAACAAGGAATGGATATTGAATAACAAGAATGACTACTCAAGAACAAGAAACACATGTGGTAGAAGAGAATATAAAGAGACCCAAGAGAGGAATAAGAAGGAATTTAATAATAGTAAGTACTTATTACTTATAATATTATGGTAGATGAAATAAGAGAACTAAATACAACCCCTCAAGATCAAAATATAGGAATAACCAAAATGTTCCAACTCAACTAGCTCATACAAGACAATCTCAAAGGATTAGGTGTAGAATAACATTAAAACACATTAGAATATCCCATATTTTTATTAAAATAAATATATAAGTATAATATTATGAAGAGGATGAACTCAAAATTTAGAAAAGTCACACTTCCAACAAGTTTGATGAAGTAAAATGAGTTTCATCCAGCTCTAAGATTTCATCTTTTAGAGAGATGAACATTTGAGTACTTCATTGAATGTGGTAGGATAAGAGGTGGAATTAGAGGAAAAATAAGAAAATGTGGTATAAAAATAAATGATGTTACTATAAAAATAAATACATGATCCACCTAGGTAGGAATAAAACTAGAAATTGATGGAAATTAAATCCCTTAGGGCACACACAATGAGGAAATTAGGAAATTGGAGAATGGGATAGATATCAAAGATAGTGAGGTAGAAGTAGAGAGTGATAATTTTCAATCCCATATAACTTAGAATTTAATACCAAAATATCATATAGATGCATGACACATAAAAAAAAGTTTTTCATCCACTTCTACTCAGACTAAAGAGCTTAGTCAGGAATAATAGTTTTTCATCCACTTCCACTTCAATGGCACAATCAGTTTATTCAAAAAGAGATGAAAAAATATTTAAATAAAAATGTCAAATAATTTTATTCATAAATTTTAAAATTGAAATACAAGATAGAAAATGTGAACATGTTAACAGTGTAACTATTAAATTGTAGACCTCTTCAAGACTGTATGTTTTCTAATTTGAAGAGTAATGTTTAAAATTTGACTTCATTAGAGTCTATTAGTGACATTACCAAACCAGTAAGTGCACCACATGGCATCTTTGAATATATATAGTATCATGCCTAAGGATAAAAATCAATTATGTGAATAATATATACACAACTATGAATAAAATCCAAAACTATATTTATTTTTATTTTTTTAATTTGATTAAGTAAAAAACCCAGTTTCACAAAGATCTAGGAACCATAGAAGTATTATAAAAAAAATTAATAGGACATTAAGGCTAAATGATAAAAGATAAAAAAACTAGCCATAGAGTTCTATAAGCAGTGAAAAAATAAAAAATTAGATCAGGAGGGGGGGCTTCAGTGTTTTCTTCTCCTCAGATATCTTCTATGGTACTCCTTATTTAATCTTAGAGACTTTTTACCTCATACTATTGATAGGTCCTTTTGCATCATCACCTGGGAGGATCATGCACAATATTTTATATCCCTATACCTATAGAAGGGTTTTCTTGATAGGGCTCAAGTTGGGGATGTAAGTTGGGGGGTCTCTGTTACCTTCAGTGGTTGCTTAATAGGGGTTTGGTTTAGCTTGATGAAATGGAAAAAAGACTAAATAATCAAGTCCACTTGCCTATGTAGGGCATTTCATTTATGGATAAAAATATCAAGGGTCAATCTAACCTCTTGCACCCTATTATTGAAAGTATCGAGTTGTTCCTTATTGTTTTTTAAAACATCAGATATAAGAAATTTGTCATTTTTGGTAGCCTCCATATAGGTTACCTCATCTAGAAAGATAATATTGGGATTGGGAATAAATATATTTATCATAAGGTCTTCAACAGAGGTTTTAGACAAGCTAGCTTGGGGATTAATAATAGATGGGTGGTAGGATCCCAAGGTGGGGTCCTCCTTCAAAGATTCCTCCTTAGTGGAGGACCCCCAAGGGGACCTCCCTCCCTTGTAAAGTTTGACCATGTTTAAATAATAGAAGTATAAGCCCTTGATGAAGAATGGGGTTAGATTAATTAACTTGGTGGGTAAAATTTATGCATTCTAGTGACTTTAGCAAGTAAAATGATAGGTACATCTTATTACCCTAGAAGTGGTTTAATAATAAAAAATGATGAGAGAATATTAAGGTATAATTACCCTCTAAAGTCATGTATCCCATCACCTAGAGAAATACCTTTGGACATTATCATAGGAGATCCACCCAGGGGAAACCCTTCTTATCTATTTTCATGAACTCATTTATGCAAAAGAAGTGCTAGAGGAGTTCCTACTTCTTGGTCTAGTCTTTTTAAGACTTTTCCTATTCACATGCCATTCCCATGGCCTCCCCTATAAATTATTTTATAACTATAATATTAATATCCTACATCATCACCATGTGATTATTCCATCTAGCGATGAAGTCCCTAGTAGTGTTAGCATCATTCTCTGTAATCCACAACATTAGCTCTATTAGACCCCCCTAACATAGATTTTTCTAGATCTTCTTCTATCCATACATCTCAACACATGATATAAGTTATAATCACTCTATATTTCCCCCTATTAGTATAGTGATAGTATATTTAAGACAAATAGATAGACATTTTTAGAATAAATTGGTTTGAACTATATGAAATAGACTTGGGATAGACATTGCCTTCATCCTTAGGAAATTAAACCACCTCATTACTACATAATGGCGGTTAATAATTTTTAAAATCCATCTATTGATACGAATATTTTGTGTATGTATTGGCATGAAATTTCACCTAGTCTATTGTACTTTCATTTTGTATGGCCAATTGGAAATTATTGGGGACTATATTTGGATGATGTATTTATAAGATTTTTTTATTATATTGATAATGAGAAAATAAGAGGTAAGGAATTATCTAAGTATCATGATAAATATAAAAGAACCACATTAATGATCTGAGGGGAGACTACTAGGATAGATGTGATAAAAGTAGATTAGATTGAATTAATGAATAAAAGGGAGGTGGTTACAAGAAATAAGACATAACAAACATATGCCCAAAATAAGTAATTCACCTAGATCATAGAAATAGTTAAAGATACCTAAAATTCTATTTTATTTATATGGAATGATCTTAACCTTGAATTAAAAATGAAAGAAACATTATCAAGATATAATTTCAAGGCATCTCTCAAAAGAGTCACCAAATATATTGACATGGCAAGAAAGAAGGGATTGAGTTGGTTTACCATAACATATCAACCTCATATTTTTTGGTTTCCCATTCTTGATTAGAAGGGAAGGGATAAATTCATTATATGAACTAAATATAAGAAATGTAAGAGGATAAAAGACTATTTTGGGTTTTATACAAAACAAGGGACAAGTAAAAAATACTACGCTACCATGTACATAGGTTTAGATTGCCCAAGGATTAGAAACTATGAATAATCATCTTTATGGGTTTTTTAACTCTCAATAGTTTTATCATGTTATCTATATTCATTCATTTCTTTCTATTTTGATATCCATATTCATCTCTAGATGCTATATTATGATAGTGAATATACATTACATATTGAATCCAAATCTTATCGTGGTACTGTTGTTAATAAGAAGTGATACCCTTGTGAGAATGTGTGTTGTTTCTTATGTAATATTTCATAAGTTTGGGTGATTTTACAAGGGAGATAATATCTAGATAGAGGGTTAGTTACATTGATGTAATCATTAAAAATTGATCTTAAACCTACTATTATTGATTTTTGACTATGAAAAGGGTGAAAGGGATACTATTTGAAATAGAATTGAAATTAAAATTGGAATGAAGGTGATGTACCAATGTGTATGACCACATATGATTGTAAATGAAATTCTTAATAAGGGAAGAAGATTGCACACATTCTCTTCACTTCAAGTATGACTTCTGCAATAGTGTTTCATAAAGACATGTAAAACTCACTCTTTAGATAGAAGGAATGAAAAATAATTGAATTCACATCTAATGCTTAGAATAAGATT
This sequence comes from Torreya grandis, assembly GCA_037957365.1. NCBI lineage: Eukaryota > Viridiplantae > Streptophyta > Pinopsida > Cupressales > Taxaceae > Torreya > Torreya grandis. The sequence continues at coordinate 513,748 of JARHVA010006821.1, forward strand.
TATATTGACATTTAATATGACCTATATAAACTCAAATATACTATATGAATGTACAAAAACTAGAAAATAACATTAAAAAGCTAATGCTTAATAATGTTAAATCAATGGAAAGCACCATACACTTCACCAAAACCTAAAAATGGAGGAAAAGAGATTCTTATTTATTCAAGATGCAAGTAAAAAAATTGGTAGACTTTCAAGATAGCCAAACTAAAAGGAGTGATAATATAATTTTGGAAAATAGATTACAAATATAAAATAAAATGATGGGGAGACAAAGTAGACCTCAAATAGGGATGTCAACTTGTTTTTTAAACCCCTCAAGTTGCTACGTAGTAATTCCTCAAATATCTCCTTTAATTCATGTAATTAGGGTGGCATAGAGGTAGGGTATCATGTGTCAAGGAATATTGAAAATTTCTTCATAATTGATTGATCAAACTTGACCACTTTCAAGGTGCTTGAATACTTTTTTGACCACCCTATATACTAGCTCATATGTCTTTGTTGAAAAATATGTCCTCCTTGAAAATAATACTTTAAGTATTAATTATTTATCCATTAAAATATTCTTCTAAGACATTCATTATGTCTCTCCACCTTAATTTGGCTATTAGAATCTTGTTGATGCTTATTTGAATTTTTTAAAATGCAAGGCATAGGAAGGAAGGTCTGGTTAGGATTCTTAGAGACATTTTCAACCTTTGTCCGTATTAAAATCCAAGAATGATTGTTGTAGGTGGTGATTTTACTCACTTTACAGACTATATCAAGAATATGTGATAGCTTATGATATGAAAAATATTATTCCAAAAATGTTTTTTTAATAAATTGACCTTATCAACTCTATTGAATAATAACTCAAATATCTTAATTAACAAGGAAACCAAAAAATGATCTTACTTTAAAAACTACTAAAGAACTTTAATTTCTGTTAAACAATGTTTATAAGAGGTTTACTTTTATGGTTTTGATGTACCTAGGTGACCTTAATATTATTATCATCCTTTTATTATTGATAAATCATCCATAAATATTCATCTAACACTTCATAACACATTTCTAAGGAGCACATAGTCATCCAGAGGTTTCTCAAGTTAGTAACACAACCATACACAGTCTTAACTGTGTTATTTAAATTTTAGGCTCTAAATATATCTACTCACTCTATTGAAATCATGAATATAGTAAATTTTAATAGATTATTAACATTTATAAATAACTTTTTTCTCTCTAATAAAACTTATTCATATTCATAACTCCTCATAGCTTCTATCATTTTCCATTATGCCTGCTCATTAGGCCTACATGAGAGTTTTTGAGATTTTAAGAGAGAATGGTATTAATACCTTATATATAATGTCCTAAAATGTAAATAAAAACTTCTTAAACTTTTTTAAATCCTTCAAGATTATTTTGAGTTGATATATATACTCTCACATACTTAAAATCTCATTAGACCTACAACTACACCTTGTTGAATGTGTCATCTCACTCAAGCTACCTCAATAAAGACCATATTCAATATGAAGGAACCTAAAAAATTTTATTGGATTTAATATTTGTATTTTACCTTAAACATTATCTTTATAAAGATGAATACATTTAATGGATATATCAAAAATTCTTGAAAACTGCCAAAACTCAAGTCAAGACAAATAATTGATTTTATGTCAAAAGACTCCTTATCAAGACAAGGTAATTGATTATTAAAATATTAAAAATATCCTATTTTACCCTAAAATAATCCCCCTATAACCATTTTTATCCATAAATATATTAAGTGAAGAAATAGAGACAAATCTAGACCCTATCTAAATGATTAGGACATAGTGACCCCCTTACATTCTTAATAATTATTGATAAATATGAGGGGGTGAATATAAAAACCAATTATATTAACCTGAATTTAATTAGGGTAATTATTATATATGAATATATTTGGACCTGAATATCTCTCTCCTCAACCTGTAATGAGCAAAAGTCCATGGGCTTCTTAGAGCTACTAAGGAGGTCGATATGAGACACAAGTCAAATTTCTACATTTTAACACCTAAAACCCCTTTAAAACCATGTATTTTACCTTATTGTGAATAAATAAGGTCTTTAATATGCTTGGAGGTCAATTTTACCTTGAAGAACTATATAAATAGCCTCAAAATAGGCCTTTTTAGCACTAAAATTGCTATAACCACTTTAGAAACTTGATGAAATTGATACAAAAGGAATTTATTAGATATTTTAATACCTATAAAGGTAAACCATATCCTTATTATGATTTTAATATTCCATTATCATGTAAAACCTACTCCAAAAGCCACCAAGTGATCTAAAATGTAGTCAAGTAGGTTATGAAGTTAGTCAAACATATCACCAACCAATTTGATTAATCGTAAAGCATGTCATGACCTTAAAAAAAGTAATGAGGCATTGTAGGATGTTATAGACTCTTTTCATCTCCTGAAACAACCTAATATAGGTCAAAAGGTGGCTAGACAAGTACATGACCATGATTACAAAAACATTAAACTCATCAAATCTACATTAAACTCTGTTAATCAAGGTTTAAGATGACCCTTTAAAAAACACAATAAGGAAAATATAGCAACCAAAAATTAAAACATCATGTCAAGAAAATTTTTAAGTGGTAAGGATGACAATTTGACCTATGAGGGAAAAAATGTCAACATTTTAGTGATTTAGCTGGGAAGCATGCCTACTATGCTTGATAACTAGACCATTGAAATATTTATTAGAATAATAATATCACTCTTACACTCTAAAATTAATAGTAAAAAAGTTGATAAATAACTATAAGAATCTTGACTTAAAATAAGACAACTTCTATCCTCCAAAAATAAGGAAAGAAAACACATAAAACAAAATAAATTGAATAACAAGATAAATATGCAAGCAAAACACTCATTTGAAAAAAAACATAAGAAAAAAAATGTGATAGGATAACACTTGGAGGAAATATAACAAACTGACTAATGTATAAACAACTTAGCTCTCAATAGTAATGTTTTAGATGTATCTCATTAACTAGAATTGGAAGCTCCTCCCCATCCAAATTTACAAGTTGGAAAGAATTATGGGACCTTCAGTTATATATTTTTTATGGGCCACTCCAAATGGATTCAAATTTGTGTGCCTTCCTATATTAATTCTATCCTCATCCCACTTGCGAACCAAATCTCCTTTTAAACTCCTTGAAGATGCTCATTTATCAAAAGTTCTCTTCACTTGTGTTTGGTGAATTTTTATGGATAACATAGACTTATTTATAATCTCTTCCATATAAATAATCTCAACATACCTTACCTCCATTGGTTCATTTTCCAACAACTATATTTGGTGCATTAGTTCTAAAGTAGGAAACTCAAGAGAAATGGGCATCCTTGCCTCCTTACCATAAACCAAATTGTATGGTGAATTGGATATAGACCTTTTGTATGTGATCCTATCATCCCATAGATATAAATTCAACTTCAAATTCCATGATATTTACTTATGTTCAATATTCTTTCTTATTATCTTTAACAAGTTCTTGATGGTGGAATTAGCTAGGACATTTCCTTGTGGGTAGTAGTTTGATGAAGTGTTGAGGTATATACCATGTTGAATAGCCCATTAATTTATCTTATCTCATAAAAAATCCATGGAGTTATTTTAAATAATTTTGGAAGGAATTCCAAATTTTTAAAGCAAACCTTCATAAAAATCTAACACATTGTATTCGTTTGCTTCCTTCAAAGCTATTGCCTCTATCGATATGGTGAATTAATCTGTGGTAGTAAGAATACACTTATGAATCAAGATTTAAGATGGGTTAATGAGGAAAATTAAGTCTAAACCCAATTATATAAAAGGTTTATCCACTAAAATGGGTTGGAGAGGTTAAGGTTGTAAGTCTTCCTTTTACTACAAACATGCCACATTGCTTGCATTTCCTAGCCCAAGCATACCAAACACTGAATATACTTAGCCAATAGTACCCAAATCTCATGATATTAAGGGTTGTAATTATTTTCAATAAATTTAATCCATAATTTACATCATGTAACACTTCAATCAACCTTTCTATTTGTCTTGGTTTTATACACATTAATAACATATCATTGATGTCCTTATTGAAAATCACACCATCAACAAGAATAAAAGGGATGGAATGAAATATAAAATATCTTATCCTTGATAAAATTAAGTTATGAGGATATAAACCATATTGGATATACTTTAACAAGTCATGAAACCAACTTGAAGATAAGGTATCATCAACTTCAATTTCTTCATCATTAAGCACTAAAATTGCCTCCTTATTCTCTTGCAAGTCTTGGGCTAGATGTTCACATAATACTTTTCCTCTAATCAGTTTTGTGACATTTATTTTAATTTCATAATCTATCACTCTTGTTATACAACCTTCCCTCTTCTAATTTATGTCCTTGTTTAATAATAACTCCATGATACTTGGATGAGCAACCATTAGATGTATCATGTTGTTAGATAAAAAATAACTAAACTTATTAAGAGATATGATTACTAAAAGAACATATTTCTATACATAATTATACATTGTCTCATATTACTCCAATCATTGAATTAAGGAGTCTATTCATTGATCCAAAACTTCTTGATTTTGTTACATAAAAATACTTGAAATGGTGTCCACATTAGCATATGTATACAAGATGAAGTCTTTTGAGAAATCAAGATTTATAAGGCTAGGAACACTAGTTATTGCTTATTTTATCTTTAAAAAATTATTCATCCCTTCCTTAGACCAAATTAAACTTTGATTATTCTTAAGCATGGATATAATTAGCTTTGCCAAAGTTTCAAAATCATAAATATATCTCCTTGTGAAATTGATTTTGCCTAGAAATCTTTGTAATATCTTTTTATACATAGGTAAATATAGAGAAATAATGGAGTCTATCCTTTCAATATCAATACTTAAACCATGTTTTGAAACCACGTGTCCAATAAGCTTACCCTCATATACTAATAAGACACATTTCTTGAGGTTAAGAGACATCCCAAATTGTCTACATATTTCAAAAAATTATTTTACATGAAACATGCCTTCACTTTCACTCTTTTAAAACATCGTAATATCATATAAATAGACAAGAAAAAACCTATTGATAAGATAATGGAATTCCATATCCATGGATTTTTAAAAGGTTCCTCCAATATTGGACAAACTAAATGGCATCTTTCTATAATGAAATGTCCCACACTTGGTAGTGAAGGTTATCTTAAATTGATCTTAATAATTAACAAGAATATGATTATAGCCACTATATCCATCCAAAAATGAGAACCTCTCTAAACCCGCTACCATCTACAAAAATTTCTCCATGGATGTTAATGGGTAATGATCCTTAAGAGAAGCCTTGATCAAATCATAAAAATCTACATAAAGTATGATTTCACCATTTTTATTTCATACTAGAACAAGGTTTTCCATCCAATTAAAGTGATTGATTGGTAAAATTATTGCTGATTCAATGATCTTATGAATCTTAATTCTCATCAAAGGCTCAAGTTTTGGATTGATGGGTCTTTAACTTTGTTTAGCCAATTTGGTTTTAGCTTCTATCTCAATGGTGTGTTGTACTAAACTTGGATCAAATACCTTTAAGTAATTATAATTACATGAAAATAAATTAACAAATTTCATACATAAATAAATTAATGGTTATTTTTGTGAAGGAGTACATACTTTACCCAATTTAAGACTCTTTCCATCGTTTATCTCAAAATTGTCATAAAGCTCTTCCTTGGTTGAAAATTAGGACCTCTCTCTCCTCATCTCATCATCTCTATTAAAGATATTTTTAAGAGTGATGATACATTTGGGTAAATTATTGGACTTAAATTGAACAATCTGATCCCCATACTACTACAAGATCTTTTATTGATTCTTGTAAGATAATTCTACCTCATGTTACAAGAATTTAACAATCTAGTTATCATCCTCAAAAACCTACCAATTATAATGATTTTCAAGAATGGAATGCCTCAAAAAAAATTTGATATGTGACTAATTTTTGTCACTCCTTACATCTGATGGAATATTAAACTAAGTTCCTATGGAAACCAATCTATCTGCATGTTTATTCCTTTCTCTTGGCACTGCTCAAATATAAAAAAGCCTAAAAATATTCAATTAAGTCCCAAACTCTATGTTTTTAATATATTAGAAATGTGTTCTTGGATACATGCATCCATTTCACCTGGTTAATTACAAATTTTCTATCACCAAAAACCTTTAATACATTGATTCCAGTTTTCCTAGCCCACTGCAAATCATGGACTAGGGCCTCATATCCTAATAAATTATTAGAATAGACAAACTAAAATTTAATGATAGATAAATAATTTTTTTATGGGTGAAATAAGCATCAATCCATCCCTGATTCCATGATTGTTCCTTGACCCATAAAATTAGAGCTTCAAAAGACCAACTTTAGTCTTATCTTCCTTCACCATGTCTAGAATTTGTGCATCATTTTCATGAATAAAATAAACACCAAGTACCTCATCTTTAGTAATTACATATGGATCATGTTAATTAAATTTTGAGGCCAATTAATCAATTAATAAATCAATAACTCCATCTAGAGGTGAATTAGCTTCTACTTCACTAGCTAATTCCAATTTATCTGTTATAACACAATTTGTGTTCACAACACTTGGCATGTAAATATCTAAGTGAAAGCATGCAATGGCCTCAAAAATAATATTTAAATTTGTGTCATACCTTGTTATGAACATAAAATAGGTATAATAAACTAATAGATAACCACCAATATTTGAGGTGAAGTATCTAGACAAGCAAATGACAAAATAAGGAGATAAATCCACCACCACTACATCCCCCTAAATAGTAATGTTTGGGAAAGCATGAAATGTTTTAGTCCTTGATCATGAAAAAAAAATATTTTTTTGAGATATGTAGCTATAATACCCATTTGGTGTTTTTTCCATACACTAAACCAAACTTTTCCAAAATTTGGTTAGGCATGACAATACTACTAATTCCATTGTCCACCATACAATTATGGACTAAAGTATTAAAAAAATTAAAAGAGAGATAAAATGGAGGTGTTTTGATCTAATTTACCTCATATTTACCCACTTTTACTTATTTTTTTACTTGTTTCACTTATTATCTTATTGGCTGATCTAAATTTACCGAGACTATGCTCTCTTTCTTAACTAGCTTTGGTGACAAATTAAGGGCTAAAAGCTCATGTATTAGCATGTATTTTTTCCATAGTATTTATAAGGAATACCACATGATCATATTAAAATTATACCTATTACTATGATCTAAAATATTTTATGTAGTTTTACTTACCTTTGGTTTTACATTTTTCACAACTGGTTGATCCTGAACTTGTGGTACTTGATGAGACTTGCCAACCTCTATATTTTAAAATTTTTATGGTCTTGGGGAGGAAAAATGAGCATTAAAATTATTAGGAATAATAAGAGGTTTTTTTGTAATGTGATTCACATGATTAGTCTCTTCAATTTATCTCTTCTTCACTTTAATTATAGCTAAACCACATTACTTGAAGTACTAGAATCACCAACTTGATTTAAGGCTACATGGTCATGAAGTTGGCAATTCACAAAAGTGGAATCCAGATGCCCTTATCCAATATTCCCCTTATCTTTGTGTCATAAATCTAATATGTTGACCCTCTTGAAGTGAATCCTCTTCTTGATTCATTTGAGGCATCTCTATGGATTGGTTGACTAATGCTTTATTATATATGTCATTCTAATTAGAGGGCTAATAACTTGAATTTGGAATCATATTATTTTGAGTTGGCACAAAAATAATAGCTTTATATGATGGAGAATTAAGATCAAATACTTCATATGGATTAGCTTGTGTGATATCTTTTTGAGCTTGATAATAAGGTCTCTATTCTATAAATCCTTTATAAGGGGTCTATTGTCTCTTGAAAGCTAATAGGTACGCTCATTTGGTGTTTGGTAAGGCCTATTTGCTTAGTATTGCTTCCTTTTAGTTGGAAAATTTCATTCCCAAAGGATTGTAACATTAATTTGAGCTCTCCAATATCAATTTATTATCTAATAAGGGATAAAACATGTGCTTGTGGGGATAACATAAGAGCCATAGGAGGAAATTTCTAGTATTGGCTATTTTTCTTAGAAAAAAGGGCTAGGAGGCCTAGATGCCAATTTTGTAGCCTATATCAAACTGTTCTTAGCTCTTATTACTACTTCATATGCATATAAAAAGGTAGTGACACCCATTTATTGAATCATGACACTAATATCTAAATTAAGATCTCTCAGATAATATAGGAAGCCATACTATGGGCATGGCCTAATCATTAGGGGTATCCTAGTCTATGTTTTTTAGAAGCTAAAGTTAAAGTCAATCATGAACTCATGAGGAGACTTATTTATGGTGGTAATTTATTCAACTAATGATAGGTGATCATATTTTTCCTCAAAATACATACAAAAATTTTCACCTAAGTCATCCCAAGAAGTAATTAAATTGAGTGGAAGGTTTCTTTACCACTACAGTGCTTTTCCTTTGAAGGAAACAATAAGTATTCTAATTACTATGTTCTCCTAGATAATATTTTGAACTTAAAAAATGTTGGAAACATCTTTTATTTTATCAATAGGCATGTTTTGATCTTATTCTAAAAATAAATTAATGCTCTTAATATATGATGTTGGTATATCATCATACTAGGCAAGATTCAGTGGGCTTCTTTTTTTAAATGAAACAAACACTTGGTTTATAACTATCATCTAGATAGTGGGGATTTAATTTTTTAGAAAAATGGGTTGACTAATAGATAGAAATAAATTTATATAATAATGGTTTTTCTTTATAAATCATGTCCTTTTATAATAATGAGAAGGAAACTCAATGAACTCAAAAGGAATACCTTTACTTGATGATCTTATGGTAACCTTTGGCATGAAAGTTGTGCTAGCCTATAGCTAAGAATGTTGGAACCTCAAGGAATAATTTGGTTAAAATTATGATGAGTATCATCTACTACTATAAATTATTTTCCTCAATTCCAAACTTTAGCTATGCCAATGAGTATGCATCCCATTGTGTGTGCCAAAAACTATTGTCAATCAAGAGTTCTCTCCTTATGAGAATGTGTGTTGTTTCTCACTCCTTATAAAATAATGGAATCTCTCTTATGTGTGGGTGAATTTGGAAGGGATATAATCTCTAGATATAGGTTTTTTTCCCTTGATTCACTCACTAAAACTTGATCTTAAATGTACTACCACTGATTTTTTACTATGAAAAGGGTAAGAGGGATACTGTTTGCAATGGAATTGAAATGAAAACTTGGAATGAAGGTGATTTAAAAATATGTTTGAAAAATTATGATTTCAAATTACACTCTTAGGAAGGGAATAATATTTCACATATTCTCTTCACTTCAGGTGTGATTTCGACAACAATGTTTCACAAGAAAGACTTGAAAAAATCACTCTTTACATAGAAGGAATGAAAAAGAATTGAATTCACATCCAATGCTTAGGTTAAGATTGATATTGACATTTAATATGACCTATATTAGCTCAAATATACTATATAGAGTTATAAAAACTAGATAATAGCATAGGAATTAATTTTTCATAATGTTATATCAATGAAAGACACCATACACTTCACCAAAACCTAAAAATGGAGGAAAAGAGCTCCATATTTCTTCAAGAGGAGAGTAAAAACATTGGTATCCTTTAAAGATATCCAAAATACAAATATTTTTAATACAATTATATAAAATATATTACAAATATAAAATCAAATGATGGGGAGATAAAGTAACCCCATTATAGGGATGTCAACTTGGTCTTCAAACCCCTCAAGTTGATATGTAGTACTTCATCAAATATATCCTTTAATTCATGTACTTAGGGTGGAGTATAGGTATATTATAATTTTTTAAGGAATATTTAAAATGTCTTCATCATTTATTGGTCAAGCTTGACCACTTTCAAGGTGCCTAAATCCTTGTTTGACTACCCTATATACTAGCTCATATATCTTTGTTGAAGAATAAGTCATCCTCCTTGAAAATAGGAATTTAAGTATTGATTAATTATCCATTAAAATATTATTCTAATAAATTATTTATGTCTCTCTACCTTACTTTGGCTATTATAATTTCATTGATGCTTGTTTAACTCTTTCAACATGCTAGGCATAAGAAGGAAGGAAGGTCTAGTTAGGAGTCTTAGAGACCTTTTAAACATTTTCAACCGTATTCAAAATAAAATTGAATTATTAATAATTTATTAGGCATAATAAAAAGAGATAAAAATTAATAAATCCTATTTAATAATTTATATGTATCAATTTAGTGTTTCAGCCACTTGATTCATTCATGAGCAAAGAGGCATATGAGAGAGAAAATTGGGTTTTGCATTGAACTAGAAAAAATCCCTCATTATATGGATTATAAAAATAATTTAAGACCTACAAAAAGGAAATAATATCCACTATAACCTCCAAAATATGCCATTTTTCTCCATTTTCTTATTTTTTCACCCATTCCTTGTAGCCCTAAAAATTGATAAATCTCATTGTATAAAATAATTTATGGATCACCATGGAAAAATAAGACAATTTTTTAGTACCCTATATCCCTTTACATCTTCATAAAAAATTTCATGATCCAACTCTAAGAGGAAGTATCTTTTTCTATCATTTATCTCCAATTAGGCCTCCTAAGCCTTGAAAGAGAAATTTTGACCAAATGGACACCCATAAGTGCAAAAATTTACAAAATATTTTTATTCACTTTATCTATCCTAATAACATCCTCCATTCTAATTTTCATGTTATAAGATGTTTTTTAGAAAGGCAAACCATGAAATGGTCACTTGCAAACCCAGATACTTTTGTGTGTTTAAGGGGTAGTTTGAGATGATTTTCAAGAAACTTGCAAGTTTTAGTGATTTAAAAATGAATCTATAAGACCTATAACACCTCAAAAAAAATCATACCTTGACTGATGTCCTTTATTTCACTCTCAGTCCTTTACCATTGAATTTGGTCTTGTAGAATTGAGTTCTCTCACCTGTTGAGCTAGTGGCCAACTTATGGGGATGTATAACAACTTAAAAGACTTGTAAAAGAGTTTGAATGATTTTTAAACCATTTTATATTCCAAATAAATATATTCAAATGGTTTTAATGTCACTCCACTACCTATACCCTCACAAACAAGCTTAAAACTACCTATTTTTTCTTGTATTGTATGATAATGTACCTACACATGTGAACAAATACTTGGAAGTGAAGCCTATGAGAATTTTTAATATCATTAAGACCATTTATAAGTAAAAATATTGAATTTAATGTAATTAATAATGACATTTTCTCTATCAGGTCAGTTGTAAAGTTTAAAGAGGGTTTGGAGGGGTTTATGTTCTTAACAATGGTTCATAAAAAAGGGGGTCTATGGACACCAATATCATGTCAAATCCCCCTTGGTATCCTTCTAAACGTTAACACTCCTAACCCACACTTACATACCTTATTAATTTAAAAACTACTTATTTTAAATTAATTACCTCACCTTGGACACCTCACCTAGACACCTCACCGTAAGACCGTTTCTTAGCGTATGAGTCAGCTTGAGACTAGGTCCTCCAAATCCTAACTACTCATGATCGATTCACACCCCATCTTAACTCCCTAACCAACTCCTATGCCTCATAAGCCCTTGTTTTGACTATTCTCCAATGGAAAAGGCACTTGGTAGGTGGAAAAATGGGCAAAGAGCTAAAAATAGCCCTTTTACCTATTATCTCTCCACTGACGTCGGTCAACCCATGACTGACATCGGTAGTTCTATGCCGATGCCAGTGGGATCACCGACATCGGTTACATAATCCAAGCTCTAACATTGAGCTAGCCCCACCTTTTTTCACATTGATGCTCACACTCTAAGATTTGAAGCACCAAAACTCAACTATGATTCTCCTGGCTACCGAAGCTCTGCATAAATCATTCTAGAGACTGGATTAAAAGATTGTATGAGGACCTCAAGCTACTAAATTGTAGCAATCTATGTTCACTTTATTGGATCACAACACCAGTCACATCAGCCACAACAAGAATCACTATTCTGACATCTTTGATTCTTCACCTTATAAAGCTAAGTACTCTAGTTTTCATTTCAGTGTTTTAGAATATATTGTCAATTAGTTTTCATTGATATTTATAAATATTGTCGAGAGGCCTTACTTCTTCTATGGAGGGGTTGAAAATCCTTCCCCTTGTTCTCACCCCTTTTTCACACCAACTCTCCACCTATATCCTTCCTCAGACCTCATTCACCTTCCTGCAACCTTGCACACCTCTAAACTTCCAAAAACCCCTCTATTTATCACATAAATATTCTAAAAGCCATCTAAGGCTGATAGCCCTAACTGACATCGGTAGCCAAATCGACGTCGGCACCATTTACCTAACCAACCTCTGTAGAACCACTAATGTTAGTGACTATGTTCTGAACTAGCAATCTAAAAAGCCATCCAAACAGCCCATCTAGACCAGACAGAACCTTTAGCCAGCCTTCTATAGAATTCTAAGATACATAGACTGCAAGGAACAGGTACACACCATCTACGTTTCTATTTCTTTAGTCATTTATCATTTCTTTATTAATAAAACTTTTATCTTTAAACAGTGGACTATCATCCCTTAAGGAGCTTTATGCCTCTGAGAATGAGCGTGTAGCTTGGTAGTCCACCATATCCTCTTATAACATCTTTCTTATTTAAGTTTCATTATTACTATAGGTGTTTCCTCCACAACCAAAGAGGAGCTCCCACAAGGCTTGGATACGGTGCGCACTAAATCTGGGTAACATCAAACCCATAACCTCTTAACCTTAGTTTCTTCCTCATTTGAATTAATTAGTGAAAATCTAGAGAAACATTCTGGCACGCCTGGTGGGACCCTTGGTGTTTTCCTTGGGTTCATTCTTCTTCTTTTAAAAATCAAATTTTCATGTAGATGCATTAGTAAATATTCACTTCTTGCATCCCTTCTTCTATCTTTTTTGTTTCAAAAGGAAATCATTAGCAGAAGTTAAAAAGAACATCTCTTTTTCTTCTTGTTACTTCTTGCATGTATCATAGAGTAGTGAAAAACTCATACTCTTTACCTCTTCTCCATTTGTTTGCATTTGAATAACATATTTTAATTTGGGATAAAAACTACTACATTTCATTCTTTCTTGAATGCACACTTAGCCCACTTAGTAATTAAAGCATTATGAATGAATCGTAGTGCACAAATGTGACACAACCAAACCACAATCACTTCAAATCAAACACATAAACTTACTTAAGACAAGGCCCATCTAAGATTTCATCACCTAGCAGATACCTTACCCCACTCGATGATCCTACTTAGATTTCACCACTAAGAGGAGGACCCACTCTGTTCTCTAGCAGAGTATAAACTATAGGGAAGGTATATTCTGGCTAAGTGGCCCAACTCAGCTCTGGGTTCATGAAGTGAAGGGAGCAAGCACCAGCACCAGGCCACGTACAAACCCTAACATAGATATCTTTGAGCACCATAACACAACCTAAAACCAGTGATAGACTTCCTCTCTAGGAACTATTCTAAAAGCCCAACTCCCAACACATTCTCTTAAGGCATAAGACACCATGACTTTAAAATTCATTCCTAGGAATCTAACGTTTTAAAGGTTGCTTGCCTAATCATCTATTCTGCTAGTTTTTTTTGAGTGTTTGAGCTAGTAAGGTCATACCATTCCAAATTCCAAAACAACTCAGAATATCTTCTTCTTCCAAAAACTATCAATCTTCTATGCTTCTAAAATTACACAAAAATTGACATCGATTTCTCCACCGATGTCATCAATCAAACCTTCACCGACATCGGTTAACTGACTGACATTAGCAACATTTTCTAACCAATATCAGTTAAACAACTGACATTGGTCACTATCAATAAATAAATAAAATTCCAAATAGCAAGCTTAAAACCCAAATTTCTTGTTTTTTAACACAAATTCTAGTTTTTTGAAACTAAAACACATAGTTTTTGGAACCTGAACCCATTTCACCTTGGATGGTCTTGACACACAGTCAAGCCAAATTCCTTGTTGACCACATGAGTCAACAACCACTTCCACCTTCACCCTTCGTGCCAAGTCATCTAATGGAGTATACTTCAGACATCGAGAATACTGCTATCCAACCTACCCCCGATTAACCTCCTATTGTTCCCTAAGGGGATCAAGATTTTGAGACATTCCTTGACCACAACATCAAGGCTCTCCAACATTATCTCACTAGAAGCCAAATGTGAGATCCTTTGGGTAACCCTATTTATGGGATGCCAACTTCTTTGGTTGAAGTGGCAATGATATCAATAGCATCCACTACCTAACCTATGGTCACTTAGGCCACTGCCTTGACCAGTAACCCAACCATGGCCAATGTTCAAGATTTGGCCTCCCCTTCTATCCTTTCTTTCTCTACCTCCATTAGGGTTTCTGTACCTCCTCAATTGTAAACAATTCAACCAAGTTTGACACCTTTCCAAAACTTGATTGTCTCTATCCCATCCACTCTTACACCTATAAACATGAGAGTCACCACTTATCCTTTAATTAGTCTCGTTGCCATTCAACCACCCTTGGCAGCATCTAGTCAAGTTGTGCCCTCCAACTTCACATCACAAGCCCCTGTGACCTCGACATCGGCCCCTATGACAAACTATCAATATGTTGTACCTACACAAATGCAACCAAGTATGTCATACACCCCTTATAACACCTTACAAGTACCCTATAACTTAGGGGGTGCCCAATCCATTCACCGATCTAATTAAGATGCTGATGGATAAGATGTCCAACCTTGAGACATCTATTTCAGGTTTGAGGAGTGTTCTTTCATATGAACAAAACTGCAACGAACCTATCCACCCTTTAGTTCCTATTCAACCATACCCTAGCCAGTGGGAACTCCCAAAATTTACTCACTTTCAGAGCAAAAAGGACCCACAACAACATCTGTGAGCATCTAGACACGCTTGCTACCTCATAGGGCATGATGATGCATTATTGCTTTGCACATTCCCTATGTCACTTTATGGGGCTACCCTTGACTGGTATAGCTCCATTACCAGTCATTCTCTCTTCACCTTCATTCAACTCACTCAACTATTCCTCTATCATTTCTCAATCAATATTACCAAGAAGGCTTGCATCACAGACCTTTATTCCATTAGACAATTTGAGGATGAGTCAATAGCTGACTTCGTCACCCGTTGGAGAGGTTTGATCAACCAACTCTCCTTCTCACTACCTCAACCTAAGATCATTGAGCTCTTTTCAAGAGCATGTGCCAAGCACATCTCATCCACTCTATGGGTTCAAACTTTTTGCACATTTGATGAAGCTTTCACTATGGCCCAAAAGCTTGAACTCTGTGTAATCAAAGAAGACAGGGTCAAATTGTGCAACAAAAATACCAATGCAAAACCCAATGACCCTTCTTCTTCCAAATATTCTTCTTCACACCCCAAGTCTAAGGGATTGGCAAACACTTTGGTCCTTAGGTCACCATCATCTACCACAACCAACCAATCTGAGCCCTCCACTTTGCAAAACATCACTAGACAATTCTAACAATGATATGAACAGTGATGATACACTCCAATAAGAGAATCATATGCTTCCGTATTGGATAAATTAGTGAATCAGGGAGTCCTCAACCTCCCTCAAATCTGACCACCTATCTAATTAGACCCCTCATGAGCCATCCCTACATGGTATAGGGAAAATGACTTTTGTAACTATCATCGTGTCAAGGGTCATGACATGGATAATTGCAAGACCCTAAAAAACATTTTTCAAGACATGTTAGACAAAGGGGACCTTGTTTTGGATAACCCTAATGCGTTGGCCAACCAAAACATGGATGTCTTTAGGTAACCATTTCCTAACCATCCCCCAAGTTAGAATAATGTTTAGACCATGGTTGATGACCCTCAAGAATGCAACATACACACGGTCAACATAGTCTTTCCTTTCATTCCTATCCAACCTCTCCCACAATCTGAAGAGGTTGGTTAACCCATTTCTCCACCTTGGGTAGAAGAGCCTATTTTACCCATACCACCCCCACGTAATGAAGATCTCCCTTTGCCTCACCCTCTTCCTCATGTGGATGAACCCATTTCACCTGTATCACCCCCATGACATCAATCACCTCCTCTACCCATTCTTCTACTTCATGAGGATCCTGTATTATCTATTCTTCTTGTCCCCACCTTTCCTCTTCTTCTACCATTGGAAGAATTTACCATTCATACCCCACACCCTCATGTAGAAGGGGCCATCATCCCTCTGCTTCACCCTTTAGAGGATCCTTCCTCTCATATTTTTCCTCCACCGATGGAGGATAGTCCTCCATCCACCCCCCTTTCACACATAGGAGAGTCTACTTTGATCTCTCCCATATTGGAGGATGCTTTGATGGTACCAACATCGATGGCCCCACCCTTATCATTCTTATTACCAATAGAGGATCATACTTTCCATGCTCCTAGACCACACATGGAAGGCATGATCATTCTTGCACTCTATCCACTTGAAGAGCCAAATTCTCCAATCCCTTCTTCACCGAGAGAAGAACTCGCCACCTCACCCACTTCAGCTAAGGAAGATTTGGTGTTGGTTCTCTCTCGCCTTTGGCCCATCATCACTACATCTAACATGTTTCCACTCTTGCAATCACCCAAATCCTTCAAAGGACTGACTGTAAGGCCTCACATGACGTCATCTAAACCCTTCTCTTGATTGGAAAAAAACTTAGGATTCCTCCATTCTAGGAACCTAGAGTATGAGGTGTTATGGGAGCAACTTAGGGCTCCTTATCCTACACATCCCACTTCAACTTACACTACCAACTCTTTTTTGATTATTTACCCCAAAGTCTCTAATAAGGATCAGGTTTCCACTTCTAAATCATTATAAGCTCAGCCTTCCACATCTGAATCCAAACCCTCGTAGGTGTCTACCATGTTGAAATAGATTAGATCTCTCAGTGTTCACCCTGTATCAAACCTAACTCACCCACAAGTGAAGTTAGATTTGAACCTTGCCCTACACAGTAGTGGTCCTCACACCATACTAAAGGAGGATGTTAAACCACATCGGTCTACTCCTCCCCCACCTTCACCATTACCCTCTATCTTGGGTCCACATCCTTCCACTTTAATAGGAGTGCTCCCTATTCCAACACCTCACAAAGACAAACTACCTCCACTACTCCCTCTACCCATCAAAAACATATTTCCTCCAATAAATTTGACACCTCTCATCAATAAAGTGCCATCTACATGTGTGGACACACCACCAACCAAAAAGGTGGTATGAAAAACTCCCCCTACAACTCCTAAATAGAAGTTATCAACCCCTACTACAACAACGAGCACAGACCCATTTGTGGGTTCCTATGCTTCACTATTACACTAATTTCTATAGTCTTCTAGCATCATTTTCTTGCCTATTAAGCCATACTGACCTCTCAGATCAAAACCATCTTGGTTTGACGACACTCAAATCTGCTCATATCATCGCACACTTGGACATGATACTGAGAGTTACTGCACTCTTAAGGTTTTCATTCACCAACACCTAGAAAAGGACACCCTTCTCATTGAGGATTTTCTTGACCACCTTTGTGACAAAGTACTGACACCATCCCATGCCTCCCAAACCTCCTCACTTGAATCATGATCCCAACGTGAGATTATGGTCCCTCTACCACCTTCTCCCCCTTTATTTGAAATCAAGACTATTAATGTGGCCACCAAGTCCCAAACCCTAAAGGATAAAGGAAAAGAGTAGGCTTTTACCCCTTGGACATATCCATTCACCAAGCCCTCTCCACCACCAAATCCCAAGATTTCTATCTTGGGCACATCTCAACCAACATCTTCAGAGGCAATTCACGATTCTATGGTGAAACAACTTCACCAAACCCTTGTGCAGATGTCTTTGTTTGACCTAATACAAAGCTCTCCACAACATCACCAAGCCTTGATCAAAGCTTTACAGGCAGTGGAGGTCTAACCTGAAGACCCCCAACCACTAGCTAATTTAGTCAAATCTTTACCCACCATTGCCTCCATCACCTTCAGTGATTCTGAGATTCCTGCCTCCAACTTGGAAGATCAAGATGCCACCCTATTTATCATAGCTTACATTGATCAAAATCATGTTAAGTGGGTTATGATTGATGGAGGTGCTAGCATCAACATCATTTCCACCCACACATATGATCAACTAGCCCTTTTGAAGAACTGCATGTCAAAAACTGATGCAATTCTTTGTTCTTTCAATGATGCCACTACCACTACCATTGGCACTATGGTCTTACATATTCATGTTGGCCCACGTATAATTCCATAACTCTTCTATATCATCGAGGGGGAGTTCCAATATAACATGCTATTTGGATGACCTTGGATACATGCCATGATTTGTGTCCCTTCCACATTACATCATTGTGTCAAGTTTGAACATGAGGGGCAAGTTCATGTCATTCCTGCTGACCCTTCCCCCTTTAAAACATGCAACACGACCTACTAACCTAATGATGTTCTCATCCCTTTGAAAACATCTACCCAAACACCACCTCTACCTATGGAAGCCTTAATAAGCTCGCAGACACCGGTCACACCTACACCTACTCCTCAAGTGACCACGAAAGATCCTATGGAAGATACCTTCCTGCACCTTTCACTTGGGGAGTATTGTTTGCTTACCCTTGACATGTTCCAAAATCCATAGGAATATGGAAAACTTCATAACCACCCTAACTATGACCATTACATGAGAATGGTCATCCCATATGGACCTCCTGATCTCCAAACTAATCTCACCTATGGAGGGCTAGATCGGGCTCTTACTATTGGAAATCCTCTCTCATCACCTTGACTATTCACTTGTAATTTATCCTTCCTCGATAACCCTACCTTTGCTCACACTTATCCTCATAGGTGTGCATGGAAGGGTTTTGGCTTTGGGTGTTATGAACAAGGTCCCCACAAGCCCATTGAGCCTCCAAATGACGAGGCAATCAAAAATTATAGGAAATGACATGGCATGGGTTTTGAAGAACCTACAAAACCCTCTAAGATCCCTCACCACAAAACTATCATAGAGCATTCTCCTCCAATCTCTCCTATTCCCCCACCCTCACCTATGGAGTCGGTGGTCTCCATCCCTCCTAGTTTTTTTCATAAACACCATTCACTTGGAACCCCTAACCTATCAAATAGGTGAGGCATCAAGGTCTCTTCCTCTCATTTATCTAGACATGATAGACGATGAATATTCTAGCATCAACACTGTCTAATGCTTGGATGATGATGCCATACTCACCTACATGGGTGTAGATGACTCTTTCATACAAAAATCACTTCCTTTGGAAACACAGGTTATGTTAAATGAATCAAATATTGACATTAATCTCCCATCTTCTGATGTTCCTCACATTGTAAAGATTGGTCAATCTTTAGATGCCCAAGAACAAATCGACTATACCACATTCCTTATAGATCACAACAAAGCCTTTTCTTGGTCTTATAGTGATATGCCCATTATTGACCCCAACATTATCATCCACAACATCATCATGAACTGTGAAGCTAAGCTTGTCAGGCACAAGCTTCAAAATATGCATCCTCACATCGCACTCCTTGTCAAAGAGGAGCTTCAACGTCTTCTCTCTGTCTCATTTATCCAACCCATTGATTATCTATAATGGGTGTCAAACATTGTCCCTATCAAAAAAGCAATAGGGGGAATTTGAATTTTTACTGACTATCACGACCTCAACCTAGCTTTACCAAAGGATGACTTTCCTTTGCCAAACATCGACCAACTTGTTGATCTTATGACTAGTCATGAGATGCTATCCCTCATGGATAGATTTTCAAGATATAACCAAATATTGATTGCCCTAGAAGATCAACATAAAACCACCTTCATCACCCCATGGGGGACATTCTGCTATAGGGTCATGCCTTTTGGCCTCAAAAACACAGGCGCTACATACCAATGTGCCATGACTTATATCTTTCATGATCTCCTCCACAGAATCATGGAGGACTATGTGGATGACCTATTGGGGAAATCCAAACTTCATCATGACCACCTAACCATTCTCAAAATAATATTCACTCACCTACTACAATATAATGTTCTACTCTCTAATGATGACTTTCATCAAGATCTATTAACACAACTTGAGTTACTCGATGAATGTCATCTTGCTGCTCTTAATCATCTTCATATCTACCAAGGTCACATCAAGCGTGCCTATAACAAAAATTTGAAAGAGCAAGATTTCAAAATTAGAGATCTCATCCTTAAAGAAAACCAACATGTGACCAATATGGAAAAAAGCAAATGAGGCAAGTTTCCTCCTTAGTGGCTTGGACCTTATATAATAATGCACAAGTATGGATCAAGCACTTATGGTCTATCTTCTCTCAAAGGCCAGCTAAAACCTTAGCCCCTTAATGCCTTGCATCTGTGACCATTCTACTGTTAACCAAGTAATCATTTACTTGATGTTTAACTTGAGCTCGTCCCTTGAGCAACCACCGTCATCCTCATTCCTATTCCTTCCACCCCTTTTTTCCCTACAAAAATTAGTCAACCCTTTTTTAAGCATTAATGCTTTGTCCTAATAAAAGGGAAACCCCTA
The DNA here is from genome assembly GCA_037957365.1 of Torreya grandis. Lineage (NCBI taxonomy): Eukaryota > Viridiplantae > Streptophyta > Pinopsida > Cupressales > Taxaceae > Torreya > Torreya grandis. The sequence goes on from JARHVA010006821.1 coordinate 534,562, forward strand.
AACCTCTATAGTCTAGTCCATGACTAAAAGTTTAGTTAACAAAAAAAAACATAAAACTAGGATGCTTAACAAAATATTAGAAGGTCATAAAGTATAAATGTAGACTACTCCATTGAAGGATAACTACATTATTGTTGTAATTAATAGACTGCTCCCTTGAAGGATAGCTATTCAAAGAAATAAAAACATATAAAGCAAAATATAGACCACTCCCTTGAAGGATGGCCATGCCCAATTTTTTCTACAAAAATAGCACCCTCTTAGAAGCTTCCCACATCGATCAGCTTCACATGACCACAAAACAAAACATCCCCAAGTAGATTTCCCGCATTGATCAGTCTACCAAAAAAAAAACTATTAAGTCATGGACTTGCCTATAGTCATTCTCAGGGTCACCTATAAAAGGGGCAAAGTTATCCCTACTAAAAAGGGTTATGCTATCCTCACATATCACTTAATCACACCTATTACCCCAAAATACCCAAGGGATTTTGATCTCATTTAACGTCAAGTGATTAGGGTACTTCTCTAACAAAACTAATGGTCAATGATGTAATGCATGAACAGGGCTTTTATTTGCAAAAAAACCTATCTATGCTATCATTATGGTCCTTATCAATGAAAGAGCAATGCGCCTTTCACTTCTTACACACCTTCATCACATGCCAATTTATCTTTTAGGATGCAGTGTCTTAAAACATAGGTCTTCTCTAAAACTGCCCAAAATCATGACCAAACAACCAGCCCTAACACTATAAAAGTCACCTCAGGCTTCTCATGGGGCACATTGGAGATCACATACATCTCCCTAACCACAACAAACAACACTTGAGATCACTTATATCTCATCCCAACTCAACAAATGACCTTGGAGATCATGACTATCTCCTCAGACCATGACCACTTTCGAGACAACTTTACCTTGGTTGTTTTGATTGCATATGCTACCTCATAAATAGTTAGCAAATTGTATGCGCCCCTCACACCTATTGTCGGATCACGACCAAGTTGATCCCCAATATTTGTGACATTTTTGTGTTTTCCAAGAGCACTTCCTAGCCTAGATACTTGGAACATAATGCCCATTAGAGCTACAAATTTGATTGTTTTAACCCAATTAGCTACCACTAATAAGTTAGGGACGGGTTACTTTGATTTTAGTCTTCTTCAACCTTGCCTGTGACAATTTGACCTGCCTATCAAGTGAAGTTGTATATGTACAATCTCAACTATTGTAGCATTCACACTCTAACCTCACCCTACTCATCCATTGCCTATCAAATTGACACCTAATTTTAGATTACCTTCTCTCGATTCCTGCTTTGAGGGGGAATACCTCATCCCATACTTGGGGCAACCTACATCTATTTTTGTCTTGCAGTTCATCAGAACAAACCACAAGACAAAAAGGGACAAATTTAGACACCAATATCATGTCAACCCCCCTTGGTCTCCTTCTAAATGTTAACACTCCTAACCCACACTTGCATACCTTATTAATTTAAAAACTACTTATTTTAAATTATTTACCTCACCTTGGACACCTCACCTAGACACCTCACTGTAAGACCATTTCTTAGCCTATGAGTCAGCCTGAGACTAGGTCCTCCAAATCCTAACTACTCATGACCGATTCTCACCCCATCTTAAATCCCAAACCAACTCCCGTGCCTCATAATATCTTGTTTTTACCATTCTCTAATGAAAAAGGCACTTGGCGGGTGGAGAAATAGGCAACGAGCTAAAAATAGCCCTTTTACCTATTCTCTCTCTACCAACATCAGTCAACCTATGGCTGATGTCGGCAATTCTATGCTAACATCGATAAGATCACTAACGTCAGTTACATAAGCTAAGCTCTAACATTGAGCTAGCCCCGCCTTTTCACACATTGACACCCACACTCTGAGATTTGAAGCACCAGAACTCAACTATTATTCTCCTGGCTATCGAAGCTCTACACAAATCATTCCAGAGACTAGATTGAAAGATTGTACGAGGACCTCAAGCTACTAAATTGCAGTAATCTATGTCCGCTTTATTGGCTCACAACACTATTCACATCAGCCATAATAAGAATCACTATTCTGACATCTCTGGTTCTTCACCTTATAAAGCTAAGTACTCTAGTTTTCATTTTAGTATTTTAGAATATATTGTCAATTAGTTTTCATTGATATTTATAAATACTATTGAGAGGCCTTCCCCTTGTTCTCACCCCTTTTTCACACCAGCTCTCCATCTATATCCTTCTTCAGACCTCATTCACCTTCCCACAACCTTGCACACCTCTAAACTTCCAAAAACCCCTCTATCTATCCTAGAAATATTCTAAAAGCTGTCCAAGTCTAACAGCCGTGATTGACATCGGTAACCAAATGGACATCGGCACCATTTACCTGATCAACCTTGACAAAGCCACTGATGTTGGTGACTGTGTTCTAAACTAAAAATCCAGAAAGCCATCCAAATAGCCCATCTAAACTAGACAAAACCTTCAGCCAACCTTCTGTAGCATTTTGAAATACACAGACTATAGGGAACAAGTACACACCATCTACTTTTCTATCTCTTTATTCATTTATCATTTCTTTCTTTACAAAAATTTTATCTTTAAACAGTGGACTGTCATCCCTTAAGGAGCTTCATGCCTCTAGGACCAAGCGCGTAGCTTGGCAGTCAACCATATCCTCTTCTAACATCTTTTTTGTTTAAGTTTCATTCTTATTGTAGGTGTTTCCTCCATAGCTAAAGAGGATCTCCCACAAGGCTTGGATATGGTGCGCACTAAATCTAGGTAACATCAAACCCATAACCTCTTAACCTTATTTTCTTTTTCATTTGAATTAATTAGTGAAAATCTAGAGAAACAGGATCCTTTCCAAAAACCAATGTCAATAATTTATATCAGGTGGATGCTAATAACATATCCTATGGTATTGAGTTCCCTTGTAAAACCTCATGAAATATTTGAGCAAACAACTGACCTCTTTGAGTTCCTTCTCAAACAAAACAAAGTTATTTGTCTTCTAGATGATTTTTCATGAAGTTGCAGGACCAAATGGTTGAATCGATGTCATTTTTTCAAAAAATGATACCCCCTCCAACACCTCAAGCAATCCCAAGTTATAATACATATTATACAACATGTTCTAAGTTATTTAAATGTACCTCTTGGGATGAGATGACTATGTGTGAAGGTCTAAGAAGGTCATTGTAGTCATAAGAACTAAAAATACATTTTATTAGAAAATGAATATTTAAAAATGTTTTAAAACATCTATTAAGTGATCCATAATGATGCTATCAAGCACTAACCTCTCAAATAGGTCTGAATCTCTTAACTTCACCACTGAGGGTTTTATGTAAATTAGGCATTATTGACCCTATAAGTGTATAACCTATGTTTTTATATTATTTATTGTTCAAAAATTGATAAAAATATTCATCAAGAACATAAAAAATATATATTCATTTCCATTGTTCCAACTTTTAGTGAAAAACATGCTCCTATCGCTTATATTTGTGAATGAGCCTATAGGGTTCTAAAAGAACTATGTCATTAAATGATGCTTCTCATTGAGTTCCACCCTTCAAATGGAAATGGATTCCATCTATTACATTTATCTTATATATCCTTCAACTTCATCTCTAAAATTATCCCATCATCACATTCAAATTGTAATCACTCTCAAATTATGTGTTCTTTGTCAAGATTGACTATAGGCGTGTATTGGTTATAGGTGGAGATTCACTACTCTTGTCTCACATATAGAATATTTAGGTGATATAATACCTTTAATAATTCTATTACATGGATTTATATCCTCTAGTACCTATTGAAAGTATCCAAACTCCTCAAACCTTTTATCTCTACTCATACTTCCTTATTTTTTGTAATATACAACTATGTCTTTCCTTGATTGACTATGTTATTACCTTGTTGAATTTAGGTGGCTAATATGTGAGTAAATTTTGAGAGTTTTATTGATTTGAAATAATATTCATGACCTTGTATCTATATTTATAATATTAAATAAATTATTTTTTATCTCCAAACTTCCAACTTTCATTATACTCCACATCCTCATTGTCCTTCAAACTCATGTTGGATCAACTGTGAGTTGTAGGTGGTCTTTTGAGGCCCAAAAACACATAAATTGAGAATGAAATAAAAATTATGTCCTTTAATATCTAAATCATATTAACATACATCACATTCATCTTATGAAACCTTGTATTTACCTCACACAAATCTACACTGATAACAAACTTGACTGTGTTTTCAATCTATGGTTGTAGGTACATATTAGTGCCTGTAAAAACTATAGACTTGAAAAAGTCAATTTTCCTTACCTTGGTGTGCTTATATCATTTATTCCTCCATTAATTCATCCTTTCTCAACCCATCTACCATACAAGCTCATATTGCATCATCTCATTAATGACATAAGTTCACTTTTATATTGAAGTTTAACTATGTTTTCACCTATATGGTTGTAGGTGTGTATTTTGATGCCTAATTGTAAATGTAGAATGATATTTAACTTACATAATTATCCCAATACATAAAATTCCTACCATTTATCCTATTTATAACCTTTAACATGAAATCTAATTCACCTACCTTCATGATTCAACATGATGCTTTCAATATATAGCCTAAACCAAGATTGCCTACTACAGGTGGTGATTTTACTCACTGTATGAAGAGTATGTGAAATTTATTGTGATATGACATATTATTCCAAAAAAAAATATTGAATAAATTCACCCCATCAACTCTACTAAATAAGGATTCAAAGATCTAAACTAATAAGGAAACGAAAACATGATCTTACCTTAAAAACTGCTAAAGAACCTTAGTTTATGCTAAAAGTGTTTGGAAGAGGTTTTCTTGTATGGTTTTGATGTACCTAGGTGAGCTTAAGCTCATTATAATACTTTTATGACTTCTAAATCATCCATAAATATTCATCCAACACTTAATAACAGATTTCTAAGGAGCACATAGTCTTCCATAGGTCTCTTAATTTATTAACATTGTCATACACAGTCTTGATTGTGTTATTTAAGCATTTGAGGCTCCAAATAGATCCACTCACTCTATTTAACTAATGAAGCTATTCATATTGAAGAAATTATGAACATTGAGAAACAACTTCCTTCTCTCTAATCAAACTTTTTCATCTTCATAAATCCTCATAGCTTCTATCATTTGCCATTATGCATGTTCATAAAGCCTACAAGAGAGATTTTGAGATTCTAAGAGAGCATGGTCTTAAAACTTTATATGGAATGTTCTACAAGGTAAATCCAAACTTATTCACATTTTTTAAATCCTTAAAGATCATGTTGAGGTGATTGAGATACTCTCACATACTCAAAATCACATTAGACCTCCAATTGTACCTTGTTGAAGGCCCCATCTCACTCAAGCTACCTCAAGAAATACCCTCTTCAAGATGAATGTTAGAAAAGATTATTAAAGGATCATAACATGATAAGGATGAGGATATATATGATATAATTCATGTACAAAATATAGTTTATAAAATACATACAATAATTTGGATGATAAAAACATAAGAAACATTAATTATTATATGTTATTAATCAATTAAGAACAACTAGTATTAAATAGAAAAAAATAATGCATTCAAAAAAGTTTAGATAGAAATTAACTAAAAAATTAAACATGATAAAACACATAAGGAACATAATAATAAATCACACATGTAACCATAACCAAACAATATCTATTGATCTCTCTAAAAAGTGGAACCCTCTTCTTCTTACAAAAAAAAGTATATATAGATGTTTTCAATCTATGACTAATCATATTATTATTATGCATGGTAAAAAAATTGGATTATATACATATTCAACCTATTAAATGTCATGAATATAGGACAAAATAGACTTATACAATAATAAAATGAGTGAATAATGCACAAATATAAGACAAATATCCTACACAACTTTATACTCCATGTTCTTCTAGTAACACTTTTTGGGACATAAAATGTTATCTCATCCCAAGATAATATTATAGGATCTTAGAGAATCCACAAGTGACCAGAAGCTAAAGAAATGGTTAGACTAGTAAGATCATAGTAATCGCTCAAGATACCATTTCTAGTTTTCACCTCTTGTACATTACTTAGCCAGCCTTTTGGGTTTTCAACTAAGTAGCATACTAACCTACCACCATTTTTAAGTTTTCAATAGTATGGAATAAATAGGAAACCTATTATTATGATTTTTCAACCAACCTAGCCCTGCTTATCTTACTAAGTCATCCCCAATACAAAACATTATACAAAATTTTCAAATTTTTTACTTTGTACAGTACTTAACTTGATGGTGGTGGCATGGAAATTGATGATGATTGACCAAAAGAGTCCTTGGAATGTGGTTGTGTAGATTTTTACCATGTAATAATCTATTATAGATCTGAAGGTGGCCTATACACAATTGTAATGACAATCTAGGCAACTCTGTTGGTGAAGGGAGTCAAATCCATTTTGTAGGCATTCAAGTCTACCATCACTCTTTGGATCAATGATAATAAGGTGGGAAATGGAGAATGGAAGCCAATTATATGCTTAATATCTAAATCATCCATTATGCTCATGGTTTCCTTGGTGTTTTCAACACTTGTCTAGATCTCTCCACTCAACTTCTCCATCTTATCAATGTGTCATTGACTTTAGAGGCCAATGAAGGAACTATGAAAAAGCTGACTCTACCAATTTATAAGTTTTTTTCACACATTATCTCTAGAATTAAGTGAATATTTGAGTGCTCCATCCTTATCCTCTGTAGTTTTAGTTTAGATGGCCATGGTATCTTTGGTGGTGGTTGCCTTTGCCATGTATATACTAAAAATGGCTAAAAAGGTATCAAATTACTACCTCCAATCCAAATTACTACCTCTAAATATAAATGTAACTTATTTAGCTTTAAGTGTGTAGCATCAATATTTCCTTGATGTTCCTTTAACAAAGTGATGAGTGTGTCAGCCTTAGCCTTCACATCTTAACTCAATGTTCTTATTACATAGTGAATCTATGTTGTGCATCAATGATTTATTAACTCAAAGATAAGTATCTTGAGTTAGTGTTGGTTGGAAATTACTTGGTCCCCAATTAGGTGAGTGACCAATTCGAGACAAATATCTTGGATAATCTTGGTAGCTTCATGTATTCAATCCTTCAAATTGATGTTCTTGGCCTTAAATTGAGGAATATTCTACTCCATATAGGTGATATTCTGTACAATGCAATCTTAGAATGTCATAATTCACTCTAACTATTTCTTCAATGGTATCCAAAAACATCTAAGGATGCTTATTTTTGGAGTGTAAATGTTGTCAATGTTCTTTTAATAACTAAAATATTGGGTCCTGGCATGGTTGTAAGTGGGAGTGAGAAGGTGGTGAACTGATCACCCATATTTAGAACATCATATATCTAGACTCATCCTAGAAGTAAAGAAAATTATTACTCACTTGTTGTAGTTTCATATGTTTCTTCCTCTTTCCTTGGCTACTCTGATCCACCTGGTTATTGTAAAAGGGGTTGTTTTTATTGCATCATAATATATATTACAGTCTTGAGTTGTTTATATTCCTTATCCTATTTTATTTTATCTTCCTCCATTTATTTCTTGTTGGTATCTTCCTTGACATATTTATTTTATTCTTGTTCCTCCTCCTATATATTTTTCACATGATCTTATTCCTTATTCTATTCCTCAAACATAGTAGCCTTGTCTTCGTTGGCCTTAGCTTGAGCCTGTGCCACTAGATCAACATACACCTTGACTACATTTGCTTGGTGTTCCTACACTAGAGCCTATTATTTATATAGGGATTCATCTGTTATTATTTATTAATCTTCATAAATTTATTGTATTTTTTATGTGAGAGAGTGGCATCCTTGAGAGCCTTTTTTACTTACACCATTATGTCTTATTATTGCTTATCTTCTTCAACCTTGGCCTTGGTAGTGAACACAACCTATTTATTCTTCTATTCTTTGTCCATCTTATTATTGTGCACCTATTTTGCCTAATTTTCTACATCAATACCTTCTTGCACCTTCTTAGACACCTCATAATCCTTTTGTCATTTAGCCTCTACAGCCTACGCTATTTTCATGGACTTAGCTTATTTAGCTTGATGAATTTCTTATTGAGTTTGTTGTTATTGGGCCTACTCTTTCTAGCACTTCTTTTCTTATTATTGGAATAATTATTTTCTTGTGTGAGATACTCCTTCCCATGAATCCTATTGTTCTTCCTCTATGGCTTATTTTGGTATGATCTCTTTGGCCTTTAGGTCTTGTTCTTAAGGTGGAAAATCACTTAGTTAGACCATGGATCTAGACACAAATTATTTCTTTCACTCCAAAGTAACCGACCTAAATTTAGGTCATATTGAATTTGAATAAGGAGAAGGATACACTTTTTATTCCATGGCTATATTATAAAATGTTCATTATTCTAAAGTAGGAGAAAACCTAGCCTCTCATCAAGTTCTAAGTTAGTGCATAATATACCCTTATGGACTTTCTAGTAGTGATGCAAAGATATCAATGGTTATAAAAGTGATATAAGGTTGTTTCCAGAATAGTTCCATCCTTCATTGCATTTATTCAACTTTTTCACACACAGTGTCTATAATAATGGATGTATGGCATTGTGTTATTTTCACCCAAAGACTTGGTAGGATCTTCTTATGCACTTGGACCATGCACACTACCTTCCAAAAGAAGAAATCCTTCTCCTCTTCCATATCATAGAAGTCACCTTCCATATCTATGACCATCACCTAGTAAATCTCCTATTTTTTTTATACCCATCTAAGGTAGGTCATAGGAGCTTACAATTTGGAGTACCTTAGTGTCATCTATCTAGGTTGCAATGATCCTTATCTCATGCTTTAGGGGAGGTGATGGTGGTTTTTTTTTTACTAGAGAGATTATTCTTTCCATTTTATTACTATAGGTTATTGGATTTACATTATTACTGTGCTAAAGGAAATACTACACAAGGTGGTATGGATTAGAGTGGTGTCACACACCTAGCTGCATAGGCTTTTTACTTGGTGACTTCAGCCTATACCATGGCCATGGAAAAAATATATGGCAGGGGTCCAAATGGTGACCTAGGTAGTTTATGAATGTGAATGAATATTCCTTTTGAAAATAAGGTGATAATAACATGTTGTCTTAGGTACTTCATGACATCTAGTGGCACCCAAGGATGTGTAGCAATTAGATCCAAACATTCTTCCCACCATGTCTTAAATTTTCCCTCATGTAGTAGGGTTCCATGCCCAAGTGTCCATATCCAATTACATAATTTATTTTTTTGGCTTGTAGTTAGTGTCAGGATGCACCTATCCTTCAAGGGACTTTCATTGGGTGAAACACAACATAAATATTATAAACTAGTACTTGAAGGTCTAGTTGGAAGTAATGCAACACTTAATGATGTTTTTAAGTATCTCTCATACAAAATATTTTGGCCAATTAAATTTATCATTGTAGTGGATTATGTGATGTGCAATTTCCACCACTCCTTTAGGATTTTCTTTGTAGATTTGGTGGTTTTCCAGAGTCTTTGTGTGATGTACTCAACCAAGATGTTTACTGGTTCATATTAGATTTATTTAATTATGATTATTTTAGACCATCAAACATATAAATATCTGACCTCCTAAATGATATGAGGAATTTTTATCTTTTATGGAGTAATAATATCACCTCGCATAGGCATGCCTAAATCTCAAACCATTATTTCAATGTTGATGACTATAGTGGTATTAGGGCCAATGTAAATGTTTCCATCATTGTAGTGATTGAGAAAGATTTACACAATCTCCCCCAAGTCACCAAAGGTTTGAATGTGAAGTAATAACTCAATGTCTATGTTATAGAATTGATGTAGGGCTATAAAAAAAGTGATTATGTAGCATTAATGGGATCTAGTCCAAAATGTTTTTGCTCTACCACTCAGAGGTAACCAAATGGCTCTAAATCAATGTATTTTATTGATCAAAGTATAAAATAGATGCCCATTACTTCTTTTTAATCATCTATGAATTTACTAATGAGGTGTGAATGATCCATTATCTTTTAATAGTGAAATTGAAAAACGTTTTTCTTTCTACATAGTATAAATTAGTTTGACACTAAAACTTCTGCTCGTAAAATACTTGCAACAATGAAATGTTGAATTGGTTCATAATAATGTTCCTTTATATATTTTTTTCCTATTGGCTTCCACATAAATTCCACACTAATCTATCTCTTTGATATCAAAGTGAATGTTGATGTGGAAAATCTTATCTAATCTGGCAATTAAGGTAGTTATTCATTGGCACATACATCAATATATGTCATTATATTCATTGTTGTTTATACTAGAGTACGAATGGATGATGTTGATCAGACACTAATTTGGTGAATATTAAATCAATCAAACCTTAGGTCTAGCATTAACTACTTGTGGATGACCATTATATGGTTGAGATCTTAGCTGATGTGATTTGATTGTATATTTCTTAAACTTAATTGCTACTTTTACTCTTATTGACATCAAAAATGGTGCACTTGAATTATTTTGTGCATGATTGGTGCATGGTATACTTATTATCATGGTTCCAAAATCTATTGAAGATGTCATCAACAAAAACACACATACACAAACACAAAGAAACACATGAGAAAACATACAAAAATGAGAAATTATAATCTAATTGATGCTACTCAAAACCCACTCATTTGGAAAAAATAGATCAATTATGACTATTGGTAGTAGGTATTAATACTACAACCATTCACCCAACCTATCAAAATATTTCTGTGCATGTATCTCAAAATAATGGTCCTTATTATGATATTTCATGTATAAGGTAATGACTTTTCTACTTGATATGTAATTTACTTAGGAATGATCTAAAGTGACTATCATATAATAAATTTGGTTGATATTTATGAAATTACTTATATCATAGGTTACTATCATGCCATGTTTTCTGGCTCTACTTATGAATTTACTATATCTAATATTCTATGCATTGATACTCATCCATCCTATTCAGTTTGAGAAGCCTATTTGTGAGAGACTCATGATCCCCTAGTCTCATCAGCATTGCATTACATAGAATAAATACCAAATATTACATTGTAATTACTACTTAAATCCCATAACCAACTCAAATGAAGTAAAACCTATAGACCTCTTATAGTGTGTGTTATAAGCCCAAATAATTATAGGAAGGTGATCTTCCCAATCATCCCTCTTGACATCACATATATTTATTAACATCTTTCCCAATATTATTATAAGCTTCAGCTTGGCCATTAGTTTTTGAATGGTACACAATACTTTTATAGTGAGAAATCATGAATTATTCAATAAGAGATTTGATGGTATTATTCAGGAAGTGTTTTCCTTGATCACTGATGAGATTGATGGGGCATTCAAACCTTATGATGATATTATCATTAAGGAGTGTTTCTACATCCTTCACCTTATAGTTGGGTGTCAAAATAAATTCAACTCATTTAGTAAAGTAATATATTTTAGTGATAATATATTATGCTTTTTTTGGTTTACTAAGAGGATTGATTGGTCTTATCAAATTGATGCCCCACTATTCAAAAGGTTGTTCGGTTGACAAAGGTTGAAAGGGAATTTCATCTTTCTATAGTGGCTTACCATTTCATTGACATACAAAACAATGTTATGCTACTTTATGTGCATCCTAAAAGATGTTTGGCCACCATAACCCACTCTATAATAATTTACTTACAGTACCTTCTATGACAAAATGACCCCTTGTTATTCCTTGGTGTGCTTCTTTTAATAATTTTGGCTTTTCATGTTCTATAACTACCATACATAGGACTTCATCCTTACCCAAGTGATATATGAGCCCATTTATAATAGTATATGGAAAGGCTCTAGTGACAAATTACTTCTTGTCTATTTCTTGGTAGTGTGCAAGGAATACTCCTTGTTCTAGTAACTTAATAATTGACTCAAAATTCTTAGGTATCATAAAAACTCAAAATAGATGGGAATCAGGAGAATCTTCCTATAGTTCTTCTAGCTCTTCCCCATTGTTTAAATGATTGATATGATCTGGACCAAAATTTTCTCTATTTGTCTTGACATTGATGCAAAATTAAAATTCTTGAAAAAACATCAACCATCTTGAAATGCATCCTTCAAGCATATGATTATTGAATAGGTAGTGCAGTGTTTGATGATTTATGAAAACTTCAAATTATGTCACAAGAATATAATTTCATAATTTATATAGTGTAAACAATATAGCCAGTGCTTCCCTTTGAATTTTCATGTAATTTTTTCTATGTCAGATAAGTTTTGGCTTGCATAATGAATGGGGTACTCCAATCCACCTTCACTTGGATATGAAATTACAACATCAACTACAATACTAGAAACATCAACCTACATATGAAATGTCTTATCTAATATCAAAATATAGGAATAGGCATAGTGACCAATCTCCGATTTAGTTATATGAAGGTTACTTGACACTCAAGAGTCCAGACAAACTTCATACCCTTGTGTAGTAAATATTCTAATGGAGATGAAATGACTTCATATCCCTTGATAAATTTATGATAGTACCCTATATTTCCAAGGAAGGATTGCAATTTTATGGAGATAATGGGTCAAGGCATACTAAGAATGACTCCAATTTTGGCTTGGTCCACCAAAATCTATTCATTGTACACTACATGACCTAGTGGGACACCAAAAGGTGTAAAAAATAAGAACTTTTTCAAATTTTTGGTAATGTGTAGAGATTGGAAATATTGTAACATGAGATGCATCTTTGACAAGTTTTTTAAATAAATAAAATAATACCCACTCATCTAGATATACTTCCAATAAGTCATGAATGAAATCATTAAACGTAGTCAGCACTGCTCTAGAAAAAAATGTGGGTGCATTTTTTAGGACAAAAGTTATTACCTTGTATGCAAAGGATCCCCATTCAATGGCAAAAGTTGTTTTATATTTTTCTTCTTCTATGATTGGTATTTTATGATTGCCACTAAAGCTATTTGTGAAAGATTAAATTTCATGACTTGCATTAGATTCCAAAACTTTATATGTGAAGGGAATCAGAAATAGATAATTCACACATACATCATTCAAATTTTGATAGTCACTACATACTCTAATATCCCCTATATTTTTAGGCTACACCACCATGGGACTAACCTAATTTACCTCATTTATTGGATAGATTATACCTGCATCTTACATTCTATCTAGTTCAGCCTTTACTTTTAACTTCATGTTTGGATTCAACTTGTATGGCCATTTATTTATAGGTTGTGTGTACTCCTTGAGTTCAATATGAATTTCACCTAAGGATGGATCTACTCTTAACTCTAAAAATTATGTGTGAAACACATCCTGATAATCTTGTAGGAGTTGCATATCTTCTAAAACTTTGGATTCTATCTAATAATCACCTATATATGCCAGTTTAAGAATCTCCGAGCTTTCGATGTTTTCCACATGATTTTTAATAGGTAGATGATAAATATTGTGTTTTTCCTCATAAAAAAATTATTTTAGCATTATTTTCTCTTACTATTTTTATATCTATATATTGTGTATCTTTTCTTCTTCAATGGGTTCTATGACTAGATCCTTTAATAGTTCTACTAGTTGTTCAATTTCAAACAAATCAGTTAGATAGATATCACCATCATTATCTAAATATTTACTTTCCTCCTCTTTATTTTATATTTAGTGGCATGGTTTCATAAGATATTTTTCCTCCATCTTGGAAGTTTTATATCTTTGTAATGTTATAATTAGATCACAAACTATGTTCTTTTATGCAGTAGACTCCATTGTGTTGTTTAAATATTTTGTGCACCCATGGCATAGGAAATGTTTGATTTTTAGCAACCCATTATGAACCAAAGGATTCTCACCTTTAAACACAAGTTTTTTTATGAATTTGCTCACCATCACCCAATGATTTGTCTCCCTCCTATGTTCCTGATGCATTTATCAGGCTAATGGTAAAGGGGAAAGTGTATACTAAAGAATATGAACCTAGTACTTAGGTGCCACATGTTTTTCAGTCCATACCTCAAAACATTTATGGATATGGATTTCAAGGCACTCACCTTCCTAAAAGGAAGGCCAATTACTTTTGATGACCTATATTAGTTTAAATCTTCTAATCATAAGTTAATGCATAATCCCAATTGAGATGATCATATCTATGAATTGTATACCATGTCACTGTACATCCCTTCAAATAAAAATTCAAGGCATTGACTCAATGACTAATTATAGGCACATGAACTTATAGACAAACAATGAATTGATTGATGTCTTTAGTTGCATAGTATGAAGTAGGTTGTATTTCTATGGTGAAGACCATTATCATAGGCTAGATTTCATGATCACTATGAGCCTAGTTTAGTAGATGTGTATCTAAGTCTCCATTGATAGATGAAGATATTTATCAAGGCAAAGTGACTTCTCTGGTTAGCTTTATATAATCTTACATATGATCATCTACTTGATAGATAAAATAAACTTCAAAGTGAGTAGGCAATTTAGCAAACATGGACAAATAATCAGATATGATGAATTGATGTACCAATGACTGAGTAACTACTAGTTTGGGCTTCCATTATTCAAATGTCTTCAATTGTTGAGTGAGTAAAAACTGCACCTAAGGTTTAGTATGCTCCTAAAATAAATTGTAGTCTATTATTATAGAGTAATTGACTTCTCCTCAAATTTTACCTTCATCCAATTGGTTTCTTGTAAAACATAAAGAGAGTTTGGTTTAACCAAAATGATGTAGGTTTTTTGTGCCTTATATTAGGGAAAAAATATAATCTTATCTCCTTGATGTACCTCTAATTGATTTTGCATAGTATTTATAGTCATCTAACCATCATACGCCCATTTATTTCCAATCAACATAGGGTAATGTGTTACTTTTATCTTCATATTGATGACCACAAAATCACCTCACAATCTCAATTTTGTAAATTTGATCTCAACATATTCTAATCTACCAATGGGTTCAACTCTTTCATACTCTACTAAACTAAGAGACATTGGGCTATAACTTAGAACACATCATCTGATCACCTCCCATGTAGACCTAAGGATCATGTTGATTATGTTTCCAAATTCAAAGACAACATTTATAATTTCATATCCTAAAACTTCAATGTCAATTTTCACATCTACATCCCATGGATTATTTTTTTTAAATACCAAACAAGTTTTACTATCTTTGGTTACCCTCATTATGCACACTACAATAAATTATTTATCAAGTCTATGATGTTATAATAAATTTATTAATTACATAATGTAGTTAGCATCTTCAATAAATATGTTAACATAGTAACAAATCCATCTTGGTGCATAATGCTTACAATTTGACCATACATTTGGGCATCTATTGCTAAAACATCTCCTTCAGTGGCATATTGGTATTGAATATTTTTCAACATCTATGTAGCTTCATATATGAGCCCCTTTTATACAATTGGGTCCAAGTATTTGTCCTATTTTTCTTTCTATATTCCCTATTCCTAATGCATTTCAAAAGAAGACAATCTTCTTTCTATGTGTTAGTGTCTTATAATGGCTTTTAGAAATTCATCCTCCTTAGGTTATGCATTCACCATGTTAACATTCTTGATATACTTTTCCTTTCTTTGATTTTTCAAAATAGGATAATCTTTTATCTTGCGCTACTCATATAATCTACAATATGCATAGTAAGATTGTCTTTGGGGATTCAAAGAGTAATTATATTGCACATGATTATACTCCTCACACAAATAACATTGTAAAGGAAGGCATTGGTAATTATTTACTATACCACCATGGTAACTCACTTTGTATCCACCCCTATATCCTCCTATATTAAACTAACAACCTCCTCTATAGCCTCCACATTTTTTCACTATATTCTAATGTTGATGCTATTGGGTATTATCTCTAATCTCAAATTATTGTTGCATAACTAGTGGGCTCTAACTAGTTTACTAATGGTGCATCATTATTAGATTCCAAGGTGTTTTATAGAGGTATTATGATGATGGTGGTATCCAACTTGGCAAAGGAGGGGTCCATCTATCCAGACCTTAAGGCTAGTATTGAGGTGAACTAGGAATCCATTGTGAACCTTCTTGGTTCACATAACCCTTATTAACCTCTAGGCTTGGAATCATTTTCTTCACTAAGGACACTTGTTGTGTAGTGATGCAAAATATATTCTTTGTGATATGTTATTTGAGATCCTACAAATCCCTATAATTCTTTTCATCGTGATTATGAGACTTAGAAAAATTAAAATACAAAATCTATGGGATTTTATTATTATAGAATATGGCACTATGTTATTATGTGCCCTAATAATCTACATATTTAATAGAAATCTATCTTGATCTTAGGATAATCATTCATATGATGTCTTTCTTTCCCACACTCCATGCACCATAGATTTAGCTTACGTTTATCTACTTCATGATATTATTCCATATTTTCATAGAAGATTTTAATGTATTTTTAATTTTAGAACCCATTATGGGAGCTACCCCATAATATTTAATTTGTTCCACCTCAAGAGCTACATCTCTGACATCTACCTTCATGGATTATTAAGTCTACACTAAAGTAAACCTAATCCTTGAATGCAATCCTTTGACAAACCATGCAGCTTTATATTTATTTTCTAAGGAAAAATACACCTTATTCATAACATTTGAGAACATACAATCATAATCACATACTAATTCTCTTGAATTCCACCTAATCTCCTTTAGGTCTTGAATAGTTTGATGTGTACATTTCTTGATTTTAAATTCTATGATGAACCACTCCTTCACCTGCTATAAATTTGCCTGAGTGATTTATCTATGGTAAATAAACTCATGTGTTATTCCATTTAGTGACATTATTTATTTTTAATTCTTTATAGCCTCATCAATAATAACCTTAGCTTGTCATCTCATCTCACATGTTAGTAAGTACTACTTAGGGTCCATAAACCCATCATATGTCACTAAGTTGATAAATGCTCATAAAAAACCCATATTTTAAACTAGTGTCAAATGGATCTTCTATGAATTATATAGTGGTATTATAAATTTTGTGAAAAAATACTTTTGCACTATGAATATTTACCTATACATTAGGAGAGTAGATCTGCACACTCTATTTTTTTGTATTTCCTACTTTTGTTTGCTTGCTTTCAACAAACTGTATAGCCTTCAAAGCCTTACCAATTGAGGTTTTTTTAATTTTAGTACCCCATTGATGAAATTATTTCTAAAATTTACCTTCCCAACTACTATATTCCTATTCTTATAGTTTAAAACTTCTACTATAATATAATAAATTAGGTTGCAGGGACTATGCTCTTTTGGTGAATGATTCTTTCTTGTGACTTCTTCTTATTATAAGCTTGAACCTGTTATTGCTCTAATTTTTTTTTATACTTATTTACTTAATAATTCATGTAATTATTATAATAAAACATATTATTTTATTTTTTTACTACATCTATTATCTAATTGATCTACCTCTACACTATTCTCATCTTCATCTTCAAACATCTCTTCTTCCTCTCACTCTGTCACTTTTTTCTGCCAGCATTCATATTCTTATTTAATTTTGTATTTATTCATCCTTCATTATTAATAAAATATTCCTAATTTTTATTCATATATATTATTGATATTATTAACTTTACTCACTTCTACTTGGGTATTTTTTTGTTTACTCCATTTATTCTATTGTCATAGCTCACATTCTGAATCTAGATTTATCTTTTGATACTTCTTCCTTCATGTCTCCATTCTATATTTAGGTATAAGGATTATTTTATTATATAATAATTAAATATAATGTCACATACACTCCTATATACCAAAAGTGACTACTCCATATTATCTAGACTAGGCACCATGGCTTTGTACATAACCAACATCTTCACAAGGATAGGTAGTCACTAAAAACATTTCCCTCAAATTCTTCTAATAAATAAGTCAATCACAGCTTCAAAATATATGTATCATTATAATAAAAACTCAATTATATATCCATATACTACATTATTATCCTAATGATATATTTCTCTTATCCAGTTAGTTTCTAGTCTCTACAACCAGTCTATCTTTTCTTTAGTCTAGATTATAGTTTTTTTCATCTTTGGGTTAAAACGATAATATTCCAACCATGATAACTAGTTAGTGAATAATTAAATCAAATATTTATATAAATTTCATAAATTTATACATAAATATGCTCTTGAATGATCGCCTAAATGGTATGACTAGTCCCTTTTATTTTTATTTTGAAAATTTACATATCTTTCGGTCTAACCATATGTCAATATCTCTCTACCCTGGTAAGCATCTTATCATAATTTATTCCAAAAGGAGTTATATGATCATTGAAAAAAATTTATAATAGGTTCCTAAATAATTATAAAATACTAGGTATGAGGATAGATGTGATATAATATGTGTGCGTAGAATAGTTTATTAGATACATATAGGAACTTGGATGATAGAAACTTAAGTAGAATTAATTATTATGCATTATGAAGGAATTAAGAATAACCATTGTTACATATATTTAAATAATGGATTGAAAATATTTTATATATAAATTAACCAAAACATTACACATGATAATGCACACAAGGAACATAGTAAGAAATCACGCAGGTAACCATAACCAAAAAATCTCTATTGATCTCTCTAAAAAGTGGAACCCTCTTCTTCTTACAAATAAAAGTGTATATAGATGTTTAAAATATATTAATGTTCATATTATTATTTTACATGGTGCCAAAAGTATATTATCTTCATATTATTTCCTATTACAAGTCATGAAGATGAGACAAAATAGACTTATATAATGATAAAATAAGTGCATAACACATGAATATAGGATAAATATCTTGCATAGCTTTAAAATCCATGTTCTTATAAAAATAATTAAGGCACCTAAACATTTTTATTGAATTAAATATGTGAAATTTAACCTGAAACATGATATTGAGAAACCTTTGAATATGAATACATTCAACTGATATATCAAAAATGCTTGAAAATTACCAAAACTCAAATCAAGACAAACAACTAGTTTCTTGTCAAAAGACTCCTTATCAAGAAAAATTATATGATTATTACATCACTATAAATATCCTATGTAAACCTATAATCATCCACCTATAACCATTTTTATCCATTGATATTTTAAGTGAATAAATAGAGACAAATATGGACCCTATCTAGATGACTAGGACATAATAACCCCCTTACATTCTTAGTGAATGTTCATAAATATGGAGGGGTGAATATGAAAACCAATGAAACTAAATTTAACTTAATTAGGTTACCTATAATTTACCTATAGATTTTGACCTGAACCTATCTCTCTCTTTTGCTTAAATTGAGTAAAATCCGATGGTATTCATAGAGTTACAAAGGAGGTCAATATGAGAGATAAGTCACTTTTCTAAATTTTGACACCTAAAACCAATTCCAAACCATTGATTTCACCTTTTAAAAAAAAATAATGTCTTTAATATTCATGGAGGTCAATTTTACCTTGAATAACTATACAAATAGCCTAAAAATAGGCTATTTGATATTAAAACTACTATAACCTCTTGATAAACCTATTGAAACTAATGAAAAATGAATTTATTATATATTTTCATCCTTGAATAGGTACACCATGTATTATTATGATATTATACTTCCAATATCATGTAAAACCTACTCCAAAAGACACCAAGTGATCTAAGATGCAATCAACTAGGTTATGAAGTTAGTCAAACATATCACAAACCAGTTTAATCAATTTTAAAACATGCCATGAACTTGAAACAAGTAATGATACCTATTAGGATATTATAGAATATTTTCATCTCTTAAAAAAATCTAAAATAGGTAAAAAGGTGGATAGACAAACACATGGCCATGATGCTCATAACCTTAAACTCATAAAATTTACCTTAAACTTTGATAATCAAGGTTTAAGTTGATCATTTCAAAGACATAATAAGGTCAACGTAGCATCCAATAGGGAAAACATCATGAAAATTAAATTTTCAAGTGGTAGGTATGACAATTTGACTTTTGAGGGTAAAAATGTCAATAAGTATTAGATCTAGTATGGTGGATTTTATTAAGCAAGCATATTATCAAATTCCTTGTATTAATTTTAAAAGGATATTAAAAAAAAAAAATCAATCCTAAGACACCATTATTAGTAGGTGTATGTCCTTGGAATAATTGGTTGTTCATCAAAAAATATTTTTTATTCCTTTTTTGTTGTTTGTGATAAAGCTAGCTTTATTTTAAGCATTTAGATCCTTATTCAAGCAAATAGTTATTAATTTCAAGTGTATTAACTGGAAAAATCTATTTGACACCATTTTTAGATCTTGGTTGCTTGAATAAACTTACTAAAATCATTTTGAAAGGTTTTAGTTTTGATTTTTGGCATTTGAGAATTCTTTTATCATTTATTATGCCTAAAAAACATATACCAGACCCCTTGAAGCATCTGTGGCTCCATTTATTTTTTACAAACTATTAGAGGCACAATATTACAATGTGGTTGATTGGAAACACTTATTTTTACATCAATTTCTTTTTAAAGTTATAACTACATTGGGGTGAGCATTCGGGAAGGTTAGATAAGTTTCAAAGTCATTAGTGACATATGTAATTTAATGTGAGTACATTTACTTCTAAATTTGATCAATTCCAGATAAAGGTATTAAGTTTGGTTTATATAGTTTATATAATTATTTAAAAATAAATTATTTATTAAATCATTATTTTCCAAACCCATACCCCACCTTTAGAGATAGTGATTTATCTAAAGTTGATAAAAATTATTATGTTTTTAATTTTTAAAATTACATGCACCATATATATATATATATATATATATATATATATATATAAAATTAAAGAAGAAATGTATAATATTAATTTGTGCGTGAGATTTTTTTAGTGGTTTCTCAGAAGGGTTTTGTTATATTTTCATTGATGTCAAAGGTCTAGCATTGGTGATAAAGGCCCCATAACATTTAATGGTGTTTTTAATATTCATATCTTGGCTAATGTGTGTTAATATTTATTTAATTAATGAATATATTTTTAGTTGCATATAAGTCAAAAGAGGGCCCATGGAGAAGTCAAAGAGTCAAAAGATAAATACAAAAGAGGAATGGGACATATTTTCTCATGAAGAGTCATCTTGATGAATTCTAAGAGTCACCATATGAAGATAAAAGAAGGTATGGTGCATTTCTCCATGAAGGGACACTTTGAGAAATAAGAAAAGTCACCAAGATAAAGACAAAAGAGGAAAGTATGCATTTACGTATGAAGGGTCACCATATGACTTTTCAAATACAATGATATGAAGGGTCATGCAATTTTTGTGCCATTTTCCATGAGGATTGAAGGGTCACAAAGGGTGAATGCCAAAGGTCATTTAGAAAGCTATAAATAAAGGCTTGAAAAGTCATTTGTATTATGAAAGAGAGTGCATGGTTTTGTAATTGATTTATATAAGAAAAAAAGAGAGGAAAGTAGGAGATATTTTAGAAATCTATCATTTTTTGAGTAAGAAATAGTGAGAGATAGTTCTATTTTATACATAAGAGGGGTTGGTGGTCCTGTGGGTTGGTGCTCACAAATAGTTGTTGTGTTGGTTCTCAGTAAAAGGGTTGGTTTTCCTAAAATTTGGTTCTCGTAAACTTTATAATTTGAGTTGGTGCTCATTCATATACTTGGGATTATTCTTCATGTATTTTTCCACTTTGGGTTTCTATGTAAAAATTTATTCTCTCTCTCTCTCTCTCTCTCTCTCTCTCTCTCTCTCTCTCTCTCTCTCTCTCTCTCTCTCTCTCTCTCTCTCTCTCTCTCTCTCTCTCTCTCTCTCTCTCTCTCTCATGTGGTGCATATTATTGTTTTACTTTTATTAGATATCTTGAATGTGTGATTAAGTGGTTACAAAAAAATAAATCAGATTAATTAAAAGATATGTAACATACTAATTCACCCCCCCTCTCAGTATATTTCATGCTTAATAGGTTGGTGGTTAATATTATGCTAAAACCTTAAATGTGGGGTGGTCTAGTGTTCAAAACCCCCTAAAAAAATTTGTTTTGATTAATTTTTTATTTATTCAAATTTATTTTCAAAATTAATTATAAAACCTTTTTGGTTTGCATGCAGATTAACTCACATGAAAAAACCTAGTATGACTTTGACCTTTAGTTTTTAAATTTTGACCTAAACTAAGTTTTGTCAAGCATAGTAATGTGACCAGTCATTTCCTAAGTTTTGGAACATTATAAATACAATTGTATGTTCATTTATTAATTTAAATCTTCTTATTATATTTTTTTCATCATTATTAACAATTGTCCTTACATTAGTGTATTTTTGTGACACTTGTGACATTATTTTATCAAAATATTTATCAATTATTTTATTTAATTATAATTAATTTTAATAATTATTATTTATATACATGATAAATTTGATTTCATATAACATAAAGAATAAAATCACATTAAGATGTTCATTTTAAAGATTTATCTAGTGTTAGTCTATCATTCTTAAAGGGAAGCAATGGCTCCACCTAAATTTATATTATATAAATCTCAAATGATTAATGGATCAAACTATAATATATGTAAAATATACATTAAAGTAGAAATTATGGCTCAAAAACTATGGAACATCATTTTCATGATAGAAAAATCCCTATCAAGATGACATGTTACATCTGAGATTTCAAATGTATTTCAACATAAATCATAGTGAGCCATATCAATTATCTTTTTGATTTTTAAGGATTAATTAATACTTAATATTATCAATTAAGAGTCTCTTAGTGATGTTTGGAAACTCCTTGAGTCTATTCATGAGGGCACTCATCTCTCTAAGATTATTAAGTTGATTCTTGAATTGTTTACTACACCTATGAAAGGTAATGAATAGGTTTAATTTTATTTATAAAATTAATAATATTAAAGCTCAATTAAATGTTTGTAAATATAATTTAATTCAATATTAATTATTATATTTCATTATTAAACTTAATATTCATGAAAAAATTCATAATTTTATTTCAATTTTGAATTCAAAGTACCAAATAGAGAAAGATTTCCTTGACCTCACTACCATGTCATATTTTATAATTCATGAAGAGAAAGTTATATCTAATTTTTATTTTAAAGATAATGACACTCAAGCACTTCTCACTCTCAATCCTATTTCTGATAATAATAGAAATCTTAAACCTAACCTTAATTTTTCCAATGTTAAAAGTGAGAACACAAAATATAGCAATAAGAATCATAAACCTATGTTTAATTAGAATTGTAATATGTGTGGTAAATTTGGTTATATAAGGGAAAATTGTTATAAATACCAAGCTAAAAATAAAATCCTTAAAAGAACAAAGGGAAAAAATGTTATCAAAACCATCAAAATAACCATAACTATAATAATAATTAGGGATAGAACTCTAATGTTATTGCATTATATGCCAACTTGTTTACTTCAAATGAGAATGAATGTATTTTATATATAATTGCATCATACCATATGCATTAATTATCTAAATTTTTTTTGATATTAGAGATATTTTTAAAAATATTTACTTAAGAGATAACTTATTTTTAGAAGCAACTAAGCAAGGAAAGATAAAATTTTCAAATGTTGTTATTAATCATGTTTTCTATGTATCTAAACTTAATACAAAATTTTTATCATTTTCTCAAATTAATAATGATAATTTTATTTTAATTTTTTTAAAATATAAACATTCCATTATAAATCAATATTGTTATCTGATTATTGAAGGCATTCAAAAGAGTACTTTATATATTGTATTTGCTTCTTTTGCATGATGTCTTTCATTGCATAGTAATAATGAATCTCAATCATGACATGAAAGATTAGGACATGTTAATTTTATAATTTTACATGATATGTCTTATAATAATATTGTTTTTGGTCTTCCTTCTATCTCTTCTTGTCATAAGACTTGTGAAGGCTACTTACGTAGTAAGCAACATACTAACCCCTTTCACATGAATAATGATGTGAGTTTTTCAAATAATTTAGAGTTAATTCATAATGATATTGCATGACCTCTTTAAGTTGTATATATTATTATTAATTTGTATGTTTTTACTTTTATGCATGATTATAATAGAATGATTTGGTCATATTTCATTAAAAATAAATTTGAAGTGTTATCTAAATTCAAATAATTTAAACCTTTTGTTGAGAATGATTCTAATTTTCATATTAAAATATTAAGATCAGATAATGGTGGAGAATATAAAATTAAAAAAATTATTTATTTTTTATTAATTGTGGCATTATAATTGAAATTACAACTCTCTATTCCCCTCAATAAAAATTTATCGTTGAAATGAAAAATAATACCATTATATATATGGCTAGAACAGTGATGCATTCTAGAAATATTCTAAAGTTATTATGGGGTGAATCCATGAATATTTATGTGCATATACTGAATAGATTCCCTACTAAAGTTTTGTATCTTTATACTCCTTTAGAAATGTGGTTTAAAATGAAACCCAATGTTTCTCATCTTAGGATCTTTTTTAGCCCTACTTCCATCTTTGTTTGTAAATTAAAAAGAAATAAACTTGATCTTACCTTAAAATCTTAGATTTTCATAGGTTATGGAGGTAAAACTATAGTATTAAGAGTTTATGATCCATATAAATGATATATAATTGGGAATAGGAATGTTATTTTTCTAAAAAAATCTTCTTGTGAGCCCACTATGGAACCTTTTCAATGTTATTCTTTTCATGAACCTAGATCTCTTGTTTCTCATTATGAAGAAACATATTACATAGAGGAAGTTGATTCATATTTGGATAACTTAGAGTCAAAGGAATCCCATGAATGTCATGTTCAATCTCAAATACCTAAATCAGTAGAATCACTAATTTAGTCTTCTAGTCTTGATAATCATAATAAATAAACTAGAAGTCAACATTCTTATCATATTTTAATGACTATGTATGAATGTGAACCTTGATATTTTAAGGAAACTATTCAATATAATAGATGAAAATTTGATATGTAAGCTAATTATAATGCCTTAATTAAAAATAAGATTTATAATCTCATCCCTCCTACACCTAAAAGGCACATTGTTGGTTCTAGGTGGTTTTATAAAATCAAATATAATTCAAATGGTAAAATTGACAAATTTATTGAAATATTAGTTGCTCATGGGTTCACTCAAAAACATGGGATGGACTATGTTGAAACCTTTGCTCATATATAAATAATGATTAATGTTTAGATTGTTTATTGATCTTGTAGCCTAAAATGATTAGATTAAACACCAAATAGATGTTAAAATGCATTCCTCAATGGTGATTTAGAAGAGGAAACCTATATGACTAAACCTAAAGGTTTCACTAACCCTAAAAAAACATTATGTGTTTAAGTTAACTAAATCACTATATAGTCTAAAATAAGATCCTCGATCTTGGTAATCTAAAATTATTAGTTATTTTAAAGAATTAAGTTTCTTTAGCTGTTATTCTGATAATGATCTCTTTATTAAAGTTAAAAAATTTCATATAATATTATTGTATTATATGTTGATGATCTTTTGATTACTGGTGATCTAATTATTTTAATTCATAAATATAAGGATAAACTAAGTCAAATATTTAAAAGAACTAATTTAGGCATTCTACATCATTTTTTTAAGAATGGCTACATTTCAAGATAAAAATTATATTATTATATCACAATATTACTATGCACATAATCTTATTGTTAAGTTAAATTTTTTTATATTGTAAACATAAATTTACTCCTATTGAAGTCAGTGTTAAGCTTGATCAAAATCCTACATGTGAAAAATCTAACCCTAGTTTGTATAGACTTATTTTTTGTAGTATGATTTATCTAACTATTATTAGGCCAAATATTTCATATATTATTTGTGTTACTTATATTTTTATGTAGGATCTATATTTATATCATTAGAAATTAATAAAAATAATACATTGGTATATCAAAGGAACTATAAATTTTTCTTTATTTTATTCTTCCATTGATAATGTTAATTTATATGTTTATTTTGATGTAAGTAATTATAGTGATACTATGGATCACAAATCTACTTGTAGATATGTGTTTAAGTTTGGTGTAGGTGATATCACTTGGAGTAATATATATATATATATATATATATATATATATATATATATATATATATATATATATATATATATATATATATATATATATATATATATATATTGATTGTCTATATTTATTCTCTATAAGTAGAGTTTATAAGTGCTATGTAATCTAATAAATAAGTCATGTGACTATGAAAGCTGATAGGAAAACTTTGTTTGGATGTTGCTCAAAGTACCACCCTTAATTATGATAACCAAAATTGTATATCTTTGACAAAAAATCTAGTGTAACACCAAAAAATTAAACATAGTTAAGTTCATATGCATAGTATCCATGAAATAATAATAAATGGTGATATTAACCTATAATTTTGTCTTATGAATGATAAAATGAAATATATCTTCACAAAAACACTTGGTGATACCAAGTTTTGTTAGTTTTATGCAATGTTGGGCCTCTTAGCATTTCTATTAAGGGGGAGTGTGCATGACAATGTCACTTCCTAATGGTCATATGTTCCTTCTTATTCTCTATAGTTATTCAAATTTTAAAGCATTGTAATATATCACATTATGTGAATTTTGTAAACTTTATGTGGAAGTTTTAATTTTATGCTTTAGTAAACTATGTGTAGAAGTTTTAATTTTTTTCAATGGAAATACATAAAAGCATACTTTGTAATGGAGGTCCTTATGTTATAAAAGGCTCCAAATATGCTTGGTTATTATTCATGATAAACTATGAGATGTAATCTCATGATCATACTACCCTAAACATACCTTAAGTAGTTTATGTATTATAATTCCTTTTATTTTAAAAGGCGATGTTTGGCATGATGAAGGTTTTTAAATTATTCAAATTTGTACATAGTATAATTCCTCATTAAGGTGACTATGGAACATATCCCCACTTAACATTAAGTGGGAGTGTTAGAACATTTAATAGCTAAGTGGGTTATTTTAGACCCTTAGTTTGCTTTGGTGTGTAATTATAAATAATAATAGTTTATTATCTATAAGCACAAGGTGAAAACCTCATGTAAATAAATTATAAAATATAATTGTTTATTAATTATCAAATTATTATTAAATTAATCTTAAGGAAGGATAGACATGTTGGTTAAAATAATCACCTCCATTCATTCCTATTATAAATAGGATTTTACCTCTATGTTAAAACATACTCTTCATACACTCAATTGAATATCGATGATTATAAAAAAGTTAATTTTGCATGTGGAAAATATATTATAGATTTTTGTGAAAAATATTGATATAAAGGAGTGAGGGAAGAAGGAATTATATTAGGCAATTATGTTTCTCTATATATGAATAATCATCTGTGTGTGTTTTTTATCTCTCAATAGGTTTTACCACATTATCTCATTCTATTAATTGATTTTTGATTTGTTATTCATGTTAATTTATAGATACTATAATATGTTATTCAATATATATTGCATAGTGATTTCAAATCTTATCATAATAAATGGAAGTGCTAGATGAAGAAATCCATAATATGCCTAAGTAGGAAAAAATCATGAATTGATATAATCCCTAAGGGAAATCTAAGACCTTATGGCACACATTGAGGAAATTTAATTTGTTGACATCATATGATGATGGTCATCTCTTGAGAGGTATATAGGATAAACCTTATTGTCTTTAATGATCCACTCTTAACACATTAAAACTGACTTATCTCTTCATAGAGTTATAATTCAATTATAGAAGAGTAGTTATAGGTTATAACTTGACACATGTCATATTACATACTCCATTAATGAATTAAATTCACCTCCTCAATTACATCTTAGTGACACCTCTTCAATCTTGTGTATCTTCAAATTTGACTCTGAAGTCTTTTCTAACTTGATTATAGAAGGCCTTTGATTTAATTCTTCTAATCAACACATGAAACCATGAGTCCTAATTAAGGGTGACTTGGGGTACATATTTATATTATATTACTCATCATTATCTTATTAAAATATCCCTCAGTGACCTTAAACATGTTTACAATCTCATATTCATAGTGCAATGGAAGTGACAATCTCACTTAAGACTAGTTCTTGTTTGAAAACATCTCCATTCACCATGAGAGTTATTAAAAGAGTATATAAGAATAAATGGGAATTATACCTAATCTCAAGATACCTCCATATCTAATGAAAAGGCTTTAATGCATCCAAAACCATGTAAACTAGTTAAAAGCTACAATTTTAGGCTTTTTTCTGCTCACTTTCTACATCACACATGCCAAACAACTACTCCTATGGATGCCCCTTAGGTTTGAAGATGTTATTAATGTTGAGAATAATAATTTATGTATTAGGTTGTTATTGATGTCAAATATATCATGAATTATTAGTGCATGAATGAAAAAAATTATGTTTGATAGCCTGGAGGGATATGGCACATGTGCATGTTTCTAAGGACAAAGAATAAGTTTTGAGGCATCCATAGATGTCTTGGTGAAGTTATGGTATGTCATTTGATCATTTGGAAAGAGAAACATGCATATTATAGATTAATAGAAGCTATAACATCACTTAACATCATGTAAATATGAGTGATCTAGCAAGTTTGTGTATTTTATACAAGTAATGAGAAAGTCAACATTGGTCAAAGATTTTCATGGAGATGTTGTCTATAGTGATATGAAGGTACTCTGAAGGTTTAGAGTCTTTAAGTGTTTTATATTTAAATATATAAACCTTAAAATTTATTATATTAGATTGTGATGGACTAGAAACCATCAAGTTTAACTACATTTAAGTCTAGGGTCAAATATTCTAGATAGATCTAATGATGAGCATTTAATCAAATGATGAAGATCTACAGCAAGCATGAAACCTATCAGATAGAGATCAATGATGAGTGTATAATCATGAAATTAGAGATAAATGGTGAAAATTAAGTCAATAATTCAAATTTTTCCCATATTACATTCAAAACTAGCAAGTGACACAAGTGCATTGATTGAATGGTATAGGGTGCACATAAAGCATGCCGAGATACCAATTGGCATGATCATGAAAGCACAGATCTAAGATCAATGGTGAGTGATGAAAGGTAATATAATGATAATTATAAGGACATAGATAGAGTGTTTTTATTTAAAAATTTCCATGGAACATGAGATGATGACAAAGTGTCTGATGTTTAATATTTACACAGTGACTGTTGGAATTTGAATTTTCAAATTAACAAAGAAAAAACCATTGATCAATATTTTACTAATATATTTTGATCCAGGATGATTTTTATGCTGGTTTAGAAATAAAATTTGAATAGGAATTAAAGGTTAATCCAAAAAAAAATTATAATATTTCAATTTTTGTAGAGTCAAAGATACTGAGCTCCAAATTTGATTATGTGTTTGACCATGCTCTGCAAGTGACCTAAGAAGGATAATTGAGTTGTTCTTGATAGTATTTTGATGTTTCAAGATGATTTAAATATTTTATAGTGTTTTAAACTCCATTAATACTATATTTATGTATTTTTAAGGTTTGAAAAATCAATATTTAATATGAACAAAGGCTTATAAGTTGACTATGTTTGTTAAATGCATTGTCAGATTGAGTAACCTTCTTGCAGAGGTAAGTTGAAGGTGTTATAAGAAGAGTTAAGAAAATAAATTAATATTAATATGTAAATAAAGTATAAAATATTTATAATAGTGTATTTGATGTCATATTATTCCCTTGATTAGTTATGGAGAGTCAAAATAGTTTGATTGTATTTTGACTGTGTGACCAGTTTGAATGGTCATTTTGAGAGAGTTGAATTGAGTGCTTAGAGCCTATGTTGAAGTGTATAAAACATGTGAAGGTATATAATAATTTATAAATGGTTCAAATATGTGATATAATCATATGGATATGTGAAATATTTTAGCTATAGCTTCAGATGTTTGAGACCATGTTTTCTATGTATGAAGACCTAAAGAGCAAGGAGACATTATTTGTAAGTTCAAAGTGTTGATTTGGTGTTCCATATGGCATGAAACCATATGGGATAAATAAATTGGATATTGGAAATATTTTTTATGTTTTTTAATCATTGGTAAAAGATGAAGGTGGTCCAAGTAGTATCACATATAATGTGTGAGTATGAAGACTTAATTATTTTAGGTCTCACCAAGACCTAATGGTGGTTTGGGGCTACTAAGGCAATGGCTGACCTATAAATAGTGTGATTATAAAATTTAATGCATGTATATAAATATTTTAAGTGTGTTTAAAATATGTAAATCATCTTGGCTGACCAATATAGGTTAAAGGAAGAGAGTGGTATAAGTACAAGGTCTAATTAGACTAATTATGCTAGTTGTGAGTGTGTGGTGTCAAACAAAGGAGAAAGATTTTGAAAGATAAGGTAAAAGTTAGTTAAAATCATTAAAGTATGAAAAATATCATACATTATTATATAATTAAGTTTATGTATAAGGAAACATAGGTCATTGGACCTAATGAACCTAGAAGAGGTAGTTTAAAGAAGTTAGCCCTAAAGGCAACTTGAGAGAGATTATAGGTGAAGAGTGTAGACAAAGGTGATAATAATCAGTTGAAGAATATAAATAGGTGTTGAAGGTTATGTATTTAGGTATCTTAGTGGTTAATTTGTTGTGTTGAGGTTAACATACCCTCATTTATAAAAAATAGGGACCCTTGTGCATTACTTTGAACCTTAACATTGAAAGCTTGATATTATGCACTTTATTAGAATTTAAAGGTCATCCACACCTATTGAGTTGGACCATTTTTTCATGTTTTTTTATTTAACCTTTCCTAATGTTGCTAAGAGTTTACCCTCATGTCTTAAGTTTTAGGTTTCATGGAGTTCTTATCAATGGATCATACTGGGATGTTCACAATCTTATCCTCATTCAATATTTTATTAGCCTTTGGTCTATAGGATCTCATGGTTGGAATAATGTTATGAAACCCTCCTTTAACATAAAATAACATAAACCCTTGGTTAAAATTCAAATTTGGTGGAGAAAATTTAGTGGGAATATTTTAAAACTTTTCTTTATACTTAAGATTAATTTTAAGTTAAGGCTCGGTCATGTTTTTACATGACTGAACCTTAGCCTAAAATCATTCTTGGTCCCTTTATATTTCCCCCATTTTTTTCTCTTTATTTAACAAATTCTAATTTTCCTATGTGTAAGGTCCTTTATTTTCCTTTCTTGGCCCCATCGTATCACATGGTCCTCTTTGTTACATATTTAACCTAAATTCTTAGTCCTCAAGCCCCATTCATGTTTATTAACATGAATGAGATATTAGTCTTAAAACTCTAGCCTAACTCCCTATGTCAACCTAGGCCCTAACTTAATCATCTTGCCTCCTTCCAGGATCAGTGGCTATCTGATCCATAAACTACACTGATTAACTCAAAGTGATAGTTTAAAACTACAGATTCTAAATTTCTCAAACTGATACAAATTCTTGAAATACTCAAAATAACTTACAAATGTTTGGCAAAAGTGTTCTCAGTTATCGAATTAGATTGGAGCCATCAATTGACTTTTAACTTCCATTCACCAATAAAACCAATTTTTGTTTAAAATCAAATGTCATAAACTGTCAATTTTTATAACTTGCATATGTTCATGATTAATTAAAAATCAAAAAACTAAATTTAAAACATGTAATGTAGAGTAATTTCCTACTCTACATCGTATTTAATTATTTTTTATTCAACCACTGCAATTTTGGTTCTTTGAGCGAAGCGATAGAATTTTGAAGCAGAGGGCTGGTTCATTTTGCCCAAGTGTTGAGATGCAGCGAAAGCTACCAAGTGTCACCCTTCGAGTAGGTCTTTTTCCCCTTCTTGTTTCCTTTGTCTCATTTTTGCCTGAGTATTAGTTCAAGTGGATGCTATCAAGCGTCACTTTCTGGGAGACAAAGTCAACAGTTGGCATCCCCTGAGTTGCCTTTTTGTAAACTTTGAGAACCACAGATCGTGCCACATACCTAGTAGCAGTTAAGTAGAACACACCATGTGTCAGCATCCGCATCTCATATTAGAATCCACACTTCATTTAGAGACTTTCACCATAAGGTAGTAGAGAAGACGTAAAGTGCTGAGTGGTAGTTGCGGAGGCCCTGAAAGCCCTTTTTGGAGAAAAATCACAAGTCACCACATGTCAGCATTAGGGAAGCCATGAGTCCAATGCTTTCCATTCAACATACAAAGGCATCATTTTATTTTTCTTAAGCACCACAAAGTAGTAGATGATGCCAAGTGTCGCTCTCTGGGTCCCCCTCTACTCCATCCATAGAAGAAGCGGAAGATGCCACTTATCTTCCTCGAAGCCACAAAAGTCTCCACATGTCAATGCCTGAGAGAATCATCGCCAAGCTCTATTAACAAATATGAAATGGCGGTGGGTCCTAAGTGTTACTTTAAAAGTCTACAGAAGCTGCCAAATGTCACCATCCATAGGAGTCTCATATATGCCCCTAATGATACTACGACATAGCCAAAGGGGAGCGGAAAGAGCCACGTGTCTTCGATGAATCAGGTGTAAGGTGCCAAGTGTCATTTTTTGGTGTATTCTAGGTGATCAAGGGGATTTTAAAAAAATTAACCAAGTGTCCTCTCTTATTTCAAACATAGCAGAGTGTTCCATGTATCGGTTGCCAAAAGTGAAATGGAGGGAAAATCGGCTGGAGTTAATTCAAGTAGATGAAATAGTTCATCAGGTAGATTTTTTGAGCCACCCACAACATTGAAGGCACCATCTATTTGTCTCCTATGAGTGAAGGATGGAGAAGATTGCGTGGGAAAGAATGTATAGGGAGACATCTAGGGATATAAAAGAAGAAGAATTGTAAAATCTAAAAAGAAAGAAGGGGGAATTCTAATAGTTTTAAACTTTCAGAGTTTTTGACCAATAATATCATTTGCTTTTGTTACATTTTCCTGAGTTGAAAGGTTTATATGACTGTGTGTATTTCTGCATCTTTTGTATGACTAGAAGATTCAATAAGAAAATTGAACACTATGCCCTTTTTGATGTCATCTGTGTCATTTGCATAGTAGTCTATGCTATAGATTTTCTAGTGTTTTGATTGGAAATGTTATTTGCTTTTGTCCCATTTTTTGAAGTCTAAAGTTTTACATAATTGTGCATGACTTCTGCACCTCCTATGTGATTGGAATATTTTATTAAGAAGATTGAACACTATGCCTTTGTTGACAATTCATGTATCTCAGCAAAAGACTCCCCTGTTGTGAGCCTCTGTTTCTGTTATTCTAATATTTTACATTGATCATGCACTTGTCTGCTCTTAAATGTAATAAAATCACATAATAGTTTCACTGTGCTCAGGTTAGGATTAGGATTACTCTCAGGTGCATTGCCATAGTTAGGTTTTCATTCCTGCATTTTGCATTTTTGTTTAGTCTCCTATCCCTTTTCCCTAACACCCAATACAAAAGAAGAGACCAGCTTCTTTAAAATATGGAGGTTGTTTTCAAGCCGCATTGTCCCACAGCTTGAAACTTCCCATTGTTGTTGATTAAGATCTAGCACCATTTTAAGACATCAACAGTTTTTGGCATGCCTGGTGGGACCAATCTTTCAAGGAGTTAAAGAATTTTGGCGTATTCTTCAGCCAATCTACCTTTGGAGGTTTTTATCGACACTAACAACAACTCTGTGTCACCAGCCAATCAAGCAGTATCATCAAGAAATCCCTTTGGTATATATAACTCTGTAGCTCATAGCTATGAGTCTTATTCTCCTTCAAATATGTTTTATCAAGAACAAGCTTCTCCTAGAATCATGTCGAGTAATGAGGATGCATATTGTTATGAGCCGCATCAGTCTTATGCCCAGTCCCCCCAATATGTCTCATCCCATGTTGAACCTAACCTTATTTTCACTTTCAAAAAAGCATTGCTAGGATTTAAAAAATATGTGTTAGAGCTTGATAACAGAAGGGGGTGTGGTCAAGAAATTCCTTGTCAGGTCATCTATCAAGTGAGGGAGGCAATAGACCTAATCAAAAGTGAGTGGGATCCCATTGAAAGGGCATATTGGCAAGAGATTACATACAAAATGTTAGATGTGTGTAGAATGATTGCATTTATAGAAGAGAGGCTAGGTATTCATGAGAACCAGCCTTATCAAATCTACCAAACTTCATATCCACCACCACAAATTCTAGATCAGGCATATGCCACCCCTATTCATGGGCAAGGTCAAAATTGTCAAGGTCAATTCCCCAATAATGTAGATCCTATGTTAGCAGCAAGTTAGGATGACCCTAGACCCTCACTTATTCCTCAACTCTCCCCCACCATTCCTTAAAAGGCTCCTCACTTCCATGAAAATTACTATGAGCCCGCTTCAGAAGAAACTTCTTATACCACTCCCTAGATCTTTCAGCATGATGACAAGTCTCTAAGTTGGACCGAAGAGGATGATGAAGCAGCTAAAAAATTTGTAGAGGAGTGAATTCAATTCATGGCTAGTCAAGAGGATTTCATCAGTATAGAGGAGGAGGAGATCACCATAGACTCTCCTTTTGATGAGTAAGAGGATAAGCTGCAAGCTTTTTCTTTAACTTCTGATGAGGAGGAGATCATTTCTGATTTTTTCCTCACTCTGCAAGAGGATATGGAGGAACATAGACACTCCCTCAACCAAGTCATTGAGATAGGAGGCACTGAGCTAGTTTCAGATGAAGAAGAAAGACCTGAGATTCAAATGAGTATGCAGAAGAGATGCCAGCCTTTTAATTCATCCTTACAAGAGGATGAAGTCATCAAAGAGCATGATGATGAAATAAAGCTAGAATATGAAGAAGATGTGCCAAAAGATAATGGATATCAAAAGGCACAGCATGAAGAACCAATAGCCCATGATTTCTTGATGACACCCGACAACATGAAGAACCAGTATTCGATGGGCATTCAAGGACAAGAAGAGTTCATGGGTGTCGAATACACATTTTGCTCAGACTCATTCAAGTGTAGGCAGACCTGTGTGGCTAGTGCAGAGAACATTCCATCAATGACATATCCATTGCAATCACTGGTATGGCAATGCAAGTTGGCTTGTCATAAAGAGGATGTGGGAAAGTTCATTTTCGATCTTGGAGGAAAATAAGGATTTGTAATCAATGTAATTATGTAGTTTCCATTCCCGCATTGCTTTGTTTTTTTGCTTTCCCACTTTTCCTTTAAAATAAGCATTTTAAATGCAGAGTCGACGTCTTAGAAATTCTTTAATTCTTTATTTTTTGCCACAATAAATGCTTCCCCAAATCTTTCAAAATCTCCAAGGTACCTTGTGCCGCATAATGTGTCCACCTCACTATTTCTTGAAGATTGAGTAGGATTTTCTAACAATCACCTTAATTTAATGATATTTGGGACTTGATAGGCCCATAAAAATCCCTTAGCAAATTTTAAAGTTTACAAACTCTCAAGCATTCCTACAAAATTATCTTGCTCATTGTGATTGTGGCACCTAGTGAAACTTGTTGTAGCAAGCGTGTTTTTATCTTGCAAAAGGTTCATACCAGGTTATTATACAAGAGATTTAGAGATGGAGGGAACATCAGAAACACTCAGGAAGAGAGGAAGGGTGCAGTCCCAATTGGAACCAGAAGAGGAAGAATAGCCTTCATAGCGCCCGGTGCAGAGCACTGCAACTTCTCTGTAGGTAGGAATTACTCCCCTCCTCCCTCTCAATCCATGCCTCCACCTAGCCAAATGACACCTCCCACCACTTCTACCATTCCCATTTCACAATTCACTTCATCCTTGATGCCTCAAGCCTTAACGTTACCCTATTTCTCCCCCTCCATTCCTAAAAAAATGCCCCTTCAACTCACCCCCAGCCAACCAATGGTTCTCCAATACGGCCTGCCACAAGGATTTCCCTTCACAGGGGGATATATTGCATCTCCTTCCACTTTCTAAATGTAGGCTAATGCCGTAAGGAAGGCAAGAGAAGCCCAATTAGAGAAGAAGAGGAGTAAAGTGAATAAAGCACTGGTGGTGCCACATTTGAGGTCACAATTTGACCCCATTCAACAGTAGCTGATAGTGACCCATTTGTCACCCAACGTTGCCAAGCCGAGCAAACAAATGTGGCCAAAAGACTACACCATGAACGCAGTGGCCATCGACATGTCCCTATTAAGGCCTCAAGACAGAGTCGAGCTCATGACTGAATCCACTTCTATAGTCATAGAAGATTATTTGAGGATATCAAGGAGACTATAGAAGATGGAGGCTAACCTAGCCATGGAAAAGGAAAACTGTAATAGTTTGGCCAAACAAATAAACTAGAAGGAAAATGAGATAGCTAGTCTGTAGAAATAGTTGCAAGATATTGTTTCCCTCCAGACTCAACAGGAAATTCAGGCCCAAAATGATTCTTTAAAAGTAGAGCTTATACTTGCCAAGGGTGCAACAACATCTCTAAGATGAGAAAATGCAACATTATAGGGAAGAATCGAAGGACTCCAACTGTAGGTTACCCAATCACAGCAAGGGTTGCTGGAAGAACAGAATAAGGGTGTAGCTTTTCAAGCCTAGCTCCAGGTAGAGCAATAACAAACCATGCAACTAGAAATTAAGCTGGCCAATAGGCTAAGAGGTATCAAAATGGTGCAGCTGGTGAAGGAACTCTACAATTTAGCATGGGAGAGAATCTCTTTAGAGATTCTCCAGCTTAGGCCACTTTTCACCTTCCTATGCCACGCATAGTAGCTGTGCGAGATGGTTGAGAATCTAGTACAAAGCACTTTGGCCATGATCTCCTAGAGAGTCATAGACTCTCATTCTTTACTAGAGAAGCTCTACAGCTCAAGGGATGTAACATTGACAGCCGTGGGGATTCCTGATAGAATGGCTGCCATGAAATGGGTCAACAAGGAACTCAATCATAATGTCATAGCCAACAACTGTAGAATCTATCTTGATGTCATCGAAGAAGGCATCAATGAAATGAGGAAACACATTAAAGATCTGGTGTAACTAGGCCTTCCTTCCCCATTTCTAAATGCAAGGATGGTGCTACTGGTGGATCAAATCCAACCATTGATGCTGGCCAGGCAAAGGGATCAAATAGTTTTTCAGAGCTTGCGAGATGATTCTCCAACCTTTGAGGTCAAAAATGTTCTAATCCCTATTTTCTAGCTAGAATCCAAGCTGAAAGCCACTGCCTAGATCCTAAAAACCTTTTTTCACAAGGATCTCATTAGCTTGGATTTGGCTTTTGACGATTTACAGAGAAAGGAAGGATTATCCGACCATGAGTGGTCTATCTTCTAGATAGCTCTTTTGAAGTTGTAAATTTTGAAATTTTGATTGAGTGGGAGTCAGGTTCTTTTTGAGTAGGCTCAAAAGCCCTAATGGTCACCAATAACTGTAGATTAATTTCCTACTCTACGTCGTATTTAATTATTTTTGATTTGAGTACTACAATTTTGGTTCTTCGAGTGAAGCGGCAAAATTTTGAAGCAGAGGGCCGGTTCATTTTGCCCAAGTGTTGAGATGCAGCAAAAGCTACCAAGTGTCACCCTCTAAGCAAGTATTTTTCCCCTTATTGTTTCCTTTGTCTCATTTTTTCCCAAGTATTAGTTCAAGTGGATGTTGCCAAGCATCACTTTCTAGGAGACAAAGCTGATAGTTCGCATCCCTTGAGTCACCTTTTTGTAAACTTTGAGAACTGTGGATCATACCACATACCCAATAGTAGTTAAGCAGAATGCACCACATGTCAGCATCTGGGTCTCATATCGGCGTCTACACTTCATTCAGAGACTTTCACCATAAGGTAGCAGAGAAGATGGAAAGTGCCAAGTGGCAGTTATGGAGGCCTTGAAAGCCCTTTTTGGAGAAAAATCACAAGTCACCACGTGTCAGCATTCGAGAAGCCATGATTCCAATGCTTTCCATTCAATGCACAAAGGCGTCATTTTATTTTGCTTAAGCACCACAAAGCAATAGATGCTGCCAAGTGTCACTCTCCAGGTCCCCCTCTAATCCATCCATAGAAGAAGCGAAAGATGCCACTTATCTTCCTCAAAGCCATGAAAGTCTCCACATGTCAATGCCTAAGAGAATCATCGCCAAGCTCTATTAACAAATATGAAATGGTAGTGGGTCCTAGGTGTTACTTCAAAAGTCTACGGAAGCTGCCAAATGTCACCATTCATAGGAGTCTGATATATGCCCCTAATGATATTACGACATAGCCAAAGGGGAGCGGAAAGAGTTGCGTATCTTCGATGAATCAAGCATAAGGCACCAAGTGTCATTTTTTGGTGTATTCTAGGTGATCAAGGGGATTTTTTGAAAATTGACCAAGTGTCCTCTCCTATTTCAAACATAGTAGAGTGTTCTGTGTATCGGTTGCCAAAAGTGAAATGGAGGGAAAATTGGTTGGAGTTAATTTGAGTAGATGAAACAGTTCATCAGGTAGATTTTTGGAGCCACCCACAGCATTAAAGGCACCATCTGTTTGTCTCCTATGAGTGAAGGATGGATAAGATTACATGGGAAAGAAAATATAGGGATACATCCAGGGATATAAAAGAAGAAGAATTGTAAAATCTAAAAAGAAAGAAGGGGGGAATTCTCATAGTTTTAGACTTTCAGAGTTTTTGACCAATAATATCATTTGATTTTGTTACATTTTCTTGAGTTGAAAGGTTTATATGACTATGTGTGTTTCTGCATCTTTTGTATGACTGGAAGATTCAATAAGAAAATTGAACACTATGCCCTTGTTGATGTCATCTGTGTCATTTGCAAAGTAGTCTATGATGTGGATTTTCTTGTGTTGTGATTGGAAATGTTATTTGCTTCTGTCCCATTTTCTAGAGTCTGAAGTTCTACATAACTATGTGTGACTTTTGCACCTCCTATGTGATTGGAAGATTCTATTAAGAAGATTGAACACTATGCCTTTGTTGACAATTCCTATATCTCAGCAAAAGACTCCCCTATTGTGAGCCTCTGTTTTTGTTATTCCAATCTTTTACATTGATCATACACTTATCTAATCTTAAATGTAGTAGAATCATATAATAGTTTCACTGTGCTCAGGTTAGGATTAGGATTACTCTCAGGTGCATCACCATAGTTAGGTTTCCATTCCTGCATTTTGCGTTTCTATTTAGTCTCCTATCCCTTTTCCCCAACACCTAATACAAAAGAAGAGACCAGCTTCTTTAAAATCTGGAGGTTGTTTTCAAGATGCATTGTCCCACAGCTTGAAACTTCCCATTGTTGTTGATTAAGATCTAGCACCATTTTAAGACATCAACATGTAATAAATGACAAATTACCACATGAAATTGATAACAGAGTTCGGCATCTCTTGCCTACGTCTCTGGGTCTGCCCAATAGTGAGGACCATTTCTATTAAATTTGCACAACAAATGGCTTACAAATTATTTGAAATGTTACACAACTTCCCTCAGGCCTGATCTCTATCCAAGAATTCCACCTACGCTGATAAACTCAAGGTTGGTCACATGGAATCTTTCCTCAATCTTCAATCCCTTCTTAATGTGCTTTGGTCCCTTCACTTAAACTATTGGTATATCCAAATAATAATAATATACTTCTCTTTTTAATTATAAAACATAATTAAAAAGGCTTAATTACTATGTATAAGGTTGGATATTGGAGAAAATTCCATTTGGTAGCTATCTCCAAGCTTCCATCTAGCTCTTGGCCTCTTAATAAAAAAACACAGTCCTGCAAAGCATAAATTCAAATACAAATTCATTCCTTTTATAACACTTCCAAGTCCATAGATTGGTTAGTCAAGGCTTATCCCTTTTACATGAGAGGGTCATGAGTTCAAGTCTTATCCCATCTATTTGGGTGCTTAGCTTATCTATTATCCCACATTAGCAAATGGAACAGTTCTCAAGTCTTTTAAAAAGAGTTAGCACCTCCTTTAACACTATTGATGCCCCTTTTGGTGGGCTCAAGGTGCCATAATTATCATGGTACATTGGTTCAAATACAAACTTTAGCATATGTGCTAATCTCCATGCCCTCTTCTCACATTCTACTTGGTATTCAGACGTGGCATACATTTCTCATGGTTTTCAATGTGTGGCATGTATCTCAAGATTGACTTGGCAAGTGGTTGGAAGGTGTGGAAATGTGTGTGTTCTCCCATGTGGATTAATGGGGTTCACTTGGTAAGTTTAAAATATTACCAAGGAAATAATTACAATGTGTTTAAAAACTTATAATTCAAATATAATGCATTATCTGTACACGTTGTCGAAGATAAAAATCACCCAAATTTTTGGACACCCATTGACTACCATGTGTCACCACCTGATTGGACCACTGGCATGTCCACATTGTGCCACATCATCTTGTAACACCACATTTTTTACCTATCACATCAGAACTTTAGTGGACCATATCTTGAGCATATGGTGTCCATTTTATAAACCATGAAGAGCGTCCAAAATCTATCGATGAGCTCTACACTGTGAAAATTTTCCATCAAAAATTAGAAACTTTTTCCAAATTGAACTCCAGATCACACCTCCCTACAAAAGAGGCTTTTGGTCTCCAAAAGTCTACTATCTCCTCAAACTGATAACTAGTCTACTACATCACATCAAATAGAACCCAATCATAACAAGAGATTAGCATTGGTAAAATAAATGATTCACAACTCAACTAAAAATGCCTACACATGGCATGAGTTAAGGAATCTTCAACTACCAATAAATTGATCAAAACATACCAAAACTATCTTCCCATATCACATCCTATAAAGTGGTGAACTATCAATAACTGAAACAATTCCCAATGTAACTACAAAACAAGTTTGTTAATGTTGAAAACATACAATAAATGTTGTGGACATGTTGCAATATAATGCCCTGATATGGGACTTATATGCTAAGAAAATGCAAACAACACAAAGTGTATATTTCCTAACATCCAAAAATTCCCATAGGGTCTTACAATACATCTATACATCCATGTGCCAAAAATAGATACATTCCCAAAATAGCAGTCAAATATGAGAAAGTGTTGTAACAAAATTAACTCAGCTCATAACATGCATTCTGCTATTATCTCCAACTGATTAAATGAGTTCAAGTCCTACAGAAAACTCACTCAGTGTAAATAGGAGTTTCAAAACATAGAGTTATTCAACATGAGAATTGAAATACTTCGAATGATGAACCTATCTCGAAGTGTTCTCACATGATCTACTAATGCATCATCAAATCTTGTTCTTTCCCTTAACAAAATTCTTAACAATGCTTTGACAAATAAGTGCATTATTAATCCACTTAATCAAATTTTCTACTTAGTTAACTTGATTTCCTTAGTGGATTCCTTAACATGATTATGGATTGATTTAACTTCATTGACCTTATTAATAGGTTGATAAATCATCTTAGTTTTACCATTTATAGAATGAGAAGATGATTGAAGTTTATAACAGTGATCAATCCGATGTCCATTCTTATGGCAGTGAGTGCATAAAACTTCTTAGGTGAGGTGTCCCTTTTACCTCTTCTCATTTTGCCTTAACGAGAATGGTCTTGAACACCTACAATCTGATTAAGCAAAGCATGTCTCTTCCAACACAATGCAACACTGTGGTTATGCACCCCACAAAAAGTGCATGGAAATGATTGCATTATCTTCTGAATGTTAAATCCAAATTTCTTAAACATAGAAAGTAGATCAGAAGATTTAGTGCTAACTCTAGTGTAGGAACTAGGAGGTGGAATCTCAATACCTCATTTTCCTATTCTCTTACACTACACATGCTCTACTAATGGCTTAGGAATTTTGCTATCAGAAGCTTGTCTTCCTTTAGCCATGGAGGAAGTTTCTCCAATTTCCACCTGCTCACTAGTGTAGCCCAAACCTACATGAAGAGATCTATGCTCTACTTGTATTGGGTTAGTAATTCCTTGGCCATCTTGACCAAGACATATTCTATTAAATCCCATTTTAATTTACAATTTGGATCCTATACCCTTAGTGTGTTATTCAAAACTACTAAAAGCATCATTACTCGAATCTGAATCTAAATGGAAAGAAGTAGATGAATTACATGGTGAATAACTTACAGTGCACTCAGTCATAGTCTCTGCATCCGAAGTAGAAGGTATTACCTTCTTTGGTTCACCACACTACAATTTGATCAAGAGCTCATCCTTAGATTCAAGCTCTAATTTCAAACTTGCAACCTCCTCATCCAAGGAGTACAATCTTACTCTCAGGAAAGCATTCTCTTCATAGATATGTTGGTTATATGCTTCAAGCTCATCAAGCTTGGCTCTATTTGACAACTACCCATTTCACCTATTAAATCACAAAAATTGAAACAAATGTCGAAATAGAAGCAAAAACAACAACCAACTATTAAATCCTATTGATCAACTACTCTGATACCAATTTGATCTATAAACTACATTGATTAACTCAAAGTGATAGTTTAAAACTACAGATTTTGAATTTCTCAAACTGATATAAATTCTCAAAATACTCAAAAGAACTTGCAAATGTTTGGCAAAAGTGTTCTTGGTTATCGAATTGGATTGGAACCGTCAATTGACTTTTAACTTCCATTCACCAATAAAACTAGTTTTTGTTTAAAATCAAATGTCGTAAATTGTCAATTTTTATAACTTGCATATGTTCATGATTAATCAAAAATTAGAAAACTAAATTTAAAACATGCAATAAATGACAAATTACCACATGAAATTGATAATGGAGTTCGGCATCTCTTGCCTACATCTCCAGGTCTTCCCAATAGTGAGGACTATTTCTATTAAATTTGCACAACAAATGAATACAAATTATTTGAAACATTGCACAACTTCCCTCAGGTCTAATCTCTATCAAATAATTCCACCTATGCTGATAAACTCAAGCAGTCACATGGAATCTTTCCTCAGTCTTCAATCCCTTCTAAATGTGATTTGGTCCCTTCACTTAAACTATTGGTATATCTAAATAATACTAATATACTTCTCTTTTTAATTACAAAACATAATTAAAAAGGCTTACTTAATGTGTATAAGGTCA
Organism: Torreya grandis; assembly: GCA_037957365.1. NCBI lineage: Eukaryota > Viridiplantae > Streptophyta > Pinopsida > Cupressales > Taxaceae > Torreya > Torreya grandis. The sequence continues at coordinate 577,952 of JARHVA010006821.1, forward strand.
GATATTGGAGAAAATTCCATTTGGTAGCTATCTCTAAGCTTCCATCTAGCTCTCAGCCTCTTAATAAAAAAATACAGTCCTGTAAAGCTTAAATTCAAATGCAAATTTGTGCCTTTTGTAACACTTCCAAGTCCAAAACTTGGTCAATCAAGGCTTATCCCTTTTACATAGGAGGTCATGAGTTCAAGTCTTATCCCATCTATTTGGGCACTTAGCTTATCTATTATCCCACATTAGCGAATGGAATGGTTCTCAAGTCTTTTAAAAAGAGTTGTTACCTCATTTAACACTATCGATGCCCATTTTGGTGGGCTCAAGGCATCATACTTAGCATGGTACATTGGTTCAAATATGAACTTTAGAATATGCACTAATCTCCATGCCCTCTTCTCACATTCTATGAGGTATTCAAGTGTGGCATACATTTATCACAGTTTCCAATGTGTGGCATGTATCTCAAGCTTGACTCAGCAAGTGGTTGGAAGGCATTCAATGTCTATGTTTTCCCATATGGGTTAATGGGGTTTTCTTGGTAAGTTTAAAATATTACCAAGGAAATAATTACAAAGTGTTTAAAAACTTATAATTCAAATACAATGCATTATCCGTACACACTGTCAAAGACAAAAATCACCCAAATTTTTGGACACCCATTGACATCCATGTGTCACCACCTAATTGGACCACTTGGTGTGTCCAAATTATGCCATGCCATCTTGCGACACCACATTTTTTACCTGTCACATCAAAACTTCAATGGACCATCTCTTGAGCATATGGTGTCCATTTTTCAAACTGCAAAAAGCATCAAAAAAATCTCAACAAGCTTTATGCTGTGAAATTGGTTTCATCACAAATTGGAAAGTTTTTATAAATTGAACTCTATATCACTATCACTTCATCATGAAGGATGATCAAACAAAATGAAAGAGATCTAATAGATCCAAATCCTTGATCCATTAGACCAATCTTGTGTGAGTCCCTAGATCATGATCAATGGTCTAAACTTAAGAAAGAATGAAGATCAAATGACACATGATCTTCATTAATGTTAAGGGTCCCTCTTTTATAAAACATAGACTTAGCTTAAGTTTTACCCTAAGGTCTCATTATATTTATTAATATAATGAAATCTTAATATATAGCTTATACTACAACTTTAATATTAAAAAAATCCAATCATGTGCAAGTATCCAAGATAATGATTGATGGTCTATAGATACTCATGCAAAATAATATGATGGAGAAAGCATAGTGTTGAATTATCAAACCCATAAAAAACCCCACAAATATGTCAAGTTTCACCATCTTGGGAACCCAGATCTAGATTGATGCTATATAGACCCTTCCCAAGGTCAAAATGAGTCAAAAAGTTAGGAGTCTGACAAACTCATCTTGTGGCATTCTCATGTTTGAGCTTAGTGTTAAAATGACCCCATGCATTAATACTTAGACTTAACCTAAGTTTTTATCCTAAGGTTTATTATATTTTCTTAATATAATAAATCTTGGGCTAAAACCTTAGGTTATTATTATAGTATTCAAAGGGACACATTTTATTATGCCCTTTATACTTAGGCCTTTAAATTAGTCTAATTTTCATGTGTTGATCTATAACCTAACTTGGTCCTCTTCATGATTATAGGGACCAATGGTATGCATGTGCTCAGATCTTAATCAAAAATCTACGTTTAGTTGGGATCAGATGATTAGATGGAGCATGTTAAATATATAATCTATGGACCTATGAGCATCATGAACTTAAATTTTACATTCTTGTGAACATCATTTGATTCTCACAATTCTAGTATTGATGTTCACAAGGCCATTAAATTTAAGCTCATATATTATTTTGCTTATACATAAGGATATGCTTCAAAATGTTGCTAAAATCTTATTTCTTGAATTGCAATTCAATGGGACCCCTACATTATTGGAAATAAATACTTAATGTCTTTTAAATTTATTGATAAAATGATCTTTTGGTCTAATATTTTCAGCAATAGACTTAATTAAAGTCTTTATCCTAAGGTCGCAATGGTATTTATTAACATAATAAACCTTAGGCTAAAGACTTGTATTATGTTTTAATTCAACAAGAAGTTCATATGCCTTAAAACATAGCTTAAAGTTTTAACCTAAAGTTCTATCATGTTTATCAACATGATAAATCCCTAGGTTAAATATTAACACTAAGTCCACTTATTATTTGGGTCCCCTCTATATGTGATCTAAAAACATAGCTTCAAATATTTCAGCCTAAATTTTATGATGTGTTTATTAGTACAAAATAAACTTTAGCCTAAATTATTTAGCCTATGTCCCTTATTATATCCCATTAATAATTAAAGTGTATTCACTTTATAGGATCAACAACATACACTTCATTTTAAAGATTAATTAGATGGATCAAAAAGACCTGGCATATCCAAAGTATTTAACCCATCAAATCAATGGCATGCATCTACTCAGATAATGATTGATGGTCTGCACTTCATCACAAAGTATGATCAGATAGATCATAATTGATAGAGGCTATTCAATAAGACCCTGAAGGCCCACAAGATTGACACATGGCAAGAACATGTATGCTAATAGATCGTAGAGCCTAGGAGGCCCACGACAGTGCCAAGTGGCATGATCACAAGACCTAATATAAAATAAATAATGATGTGTAAGACCCATGATAATTATCAATGTTCCTCTTTGATATATGAGCAAAGATATGATGATGTGAGTTTAAATAAATATTTAAAAGACAATGGCTAGTTCCTTTATGGTATTTATGAAAAATGCTATGAAAGCTACCAAATAGATGCCACCTAGGTGCCACATAAGCACAAAATGATAAATTCAAAGATTTGGTGGGCATAAAAATTAAAATGTATAAATTCAATGGTATCAATCAAATATAAATAAAAAATTAACCTAAGTTTGAGTTATCATCACCATTAAAGCTATAAACTAGCCCTAACCTTTAAAGAAAACCCTAATTTGAACTCAAATCAATCACAATCAATATAGAAAAGTTCAATTGTTATCTAATCAATAAAAAAACTAATATAAAGGTTACTTGAGGACCATTAGTGAGAAATATACAAGCTTCAAATTCATGGTAACTTGGAGGCACAATAGAGGGATGACATAGATTTGTATTTAGCTTCAGATAATGAGGGCAAAATATTCAAAGATACTACCTTTGATGTTGTAACATTAAACATAAGAAATAAAAAATGGTATAATCTCTTTTGTAATATTGAGGAGATGCAAGCCATTACAAGAGAGGAGTAGAATAATTATATGATCCTCCAAAGATACAATGACCTAGTCTCCATCTAGATGACCAGTCTCTACTATGCTACTATAAAACTTGAGGTATTGTACTACATCGATGTTATTTCCTCCATTTTCATTGATTGTAAAATTGAGAAAGATTGGATAGTTCATGAACATACTTTAAAAAAGGTATTATATATTTCCCCCCTCACATTTGAAAGATAATACAAGCTAGGCAAGCCCTAAGTAGACTTGCCTACAATTAGAGCATGGACTAGTAAGAATTACTTGAAAACCATCCTTGTCCCATAGTTGCTTACTAGAACCGATGTAATCTAAAACCCCACTAGGAAGGTCCCAATTACCCAATTTAGAGAAGGGATCATAATAATCATGACCTTGTTGAATAGGTTATCTAGAGCCCCTTCCACCACACATGTTAATAAGGTCTATGTGCCCTATGTATACTTCATGGTAGAGAAGGGGATCACACCCCCAATTAGTGAGATGATTAACATTTGCTTGAAAAAATAGTTCACAACCATTAATAATAATACTAACAACCAATTTTTATTGATGTCCTATCTCCTATATGCCCTCTTGGCCACCACTAAGATACCTGACATAAAGAATTGGTCACATGATAGGAGACACAATATTTCCCATCATTATTCCAAGTTACACATATTAAAGTATAAACACAACATAAAATTCATTTGTGATAATGTATATGTATGTTTAGTACAATATATTACAAGGATCCCTATGGGTAGGGTCATCCCTCTAGTCAATAATTATGTAAATTTAATGGGGGACATCTGGTTATATCTAGATTTCATGGTGATAAGAATAGAATGGACCCTGATTCAACCCCTCAAATTACTAGTCTATGTGCCAAAAAAATTATCAGAATAAGAAATTACATACTAGATTTTCAATGGTATAGATGGTGTGTGCAAGTAGAAAAGGAAATGACTCATTCACCCCTTCTCTTTGACCATAATCAGGGCTATGCTATAGAATTAAGAGCATGTGAATGTTATCTCCAAGTATAAAGAATCCTTAAAATTACAATTGGATGAATCAAGGTAATGGAACCTTCATAATAGGGTAACTAAATATTTGAATTAAAAAACCATGAATTACCCCTATGAGCATAGACTTGGTGTTTATGACATGATGTACATCAGGGCCACCAATTTTATAGAAGTGCTATCCAAGTTAAAGAAGCATAACATTAAGCTTGAGGCCAGGATGGATAAGGATGAGAATCTTCTTGGTGAGATTTGGTAGATGAGACCCTTGTAGTACCACTTATTTCCTAGACCCTCTTCTAGGTCCCCTCCAGAGAAACCACTACAACAACCTCAGGCATAAGTGGCACAAGGACCTAGGAAAGAGAAGTTGGAAGAGAAACCTAGGGAAGGACCATCATCCTCAGCTTAACTTGATAGACTAGAATCACAAATATAGTATATTAACATGATTAAAGTAGATCCTGATGAGATAATGGAAGGTGAAATTAAGGTGCTTACTATGGTATATGGATCAAAGGAAGAAGAAAAAGTTGAGGAACTTTAGACCCAAGCCAAGGAAGTAGGACAAGAAAAGGGGAAATAAATTACAATGGACCTGGGTTTAGTTGCACCCCTCAAAAGGAAGGATGAGTTGGCATTAGTTTCAATCATAAAGAAGAATCTAAATTTAACCTTCACTCATCCTTTGAGTGAGGTTAACCTATTTAATGATGAAAATCCCATACATAGGCCAATCAACCCTGAATGGTTCATTTATGGAAAGATGTAAAATATTCTAACATTGCAGCATTCATGGGCCTTGACCCAAACAATTAACACCATTGTCCATGATGAGGTAAAGCCATGGATAATAGCTTTAATGATGGAAGAAGAGGAAAGGAGGATGAACACCATAAGAGGGTCAAGCAGTACTCATGTATAAACTCTTAGAGCCTCAAGAAACATACAAATAGGGATCCCAAAACCTCCAAAAGTTATAGAGTCATCAGTAAGTGTGTAGTTTAATCCAGAGACAACAAGCCTCGAGAGGGTGATAATAAGGAAGATAATAGTTGGGAGTGATGAGTTCACATTTCAAAGAGTCAAACCTTATATGGGATTAAATCTAGTAGGGGGTCATGGACCCAATGAACACCTAATTCATGAAGAATACATAGTTGTACTAGTTGATGCCCACTCAACCTAACTAAAATCAAGCATCAAAGGCCTATATTAGAGAATAGAAAACTTGCAAAAGTATAAGGAAAACCTTGAAACATAGGCTATCTTTTTAGTTCCAAAGGAGATGATAAATATGTTTGAGGCATATTTCCATGATATGTTCAATTCCTTGAAGGGCATAAAGACATGATAGATTCCTTTAGCTCACCTGGATGAAGTAGCCAAGGGATTGATATCCCAATGGTAGAATTCAAAAAAAAAATCAAGTAACTCATCAGCATACTAGTTGAGGATAGGATCCCTAGTTTTAGGACAATTAGCCTAGCCCATGTAAATTCAATTATGGGAATAATTGTAGACATAATTCAGGGTCTAGGTGCATGGTTAAAATACTTGGAGAGGATCCTAAGGCATGATGGAGAGTTGATAGGTAGGATTGAAAAAATTATAGGAACCATGATTACTAATCCCACAACACTTATCTCCCTAGGCATCATTAGAGATGATGAGTATAATAATAGGGTCACCTTGGTTATGTAAGAGGTCAAGATCAAAAGTTAGGTCCAATCTAGGAATGACTACATTAAGGTCATGGGAATGATCCTGACTATAGAGGACAAAATTGATGAAGCAAGAAGTAATGGCTATAAATGATAGATATTTTGATGATTTGGTGGACTAGGAGGTTGAATGCTTATTGGATCCAACTATAAACTTAAGGCTAGTTGATGAACATCATAAAAAATCCATGAATATTATTCATGAACATCAGGTCCCACCAATTAACTAATAATATTCCACTTTGTAAGAAACTTTGTGATATTTAAAAGTAGAATATTCTTTTTGTAAAGGCATGTAGTAGTTTGTTATCACATTTTCCTATAGGTCAACTCACTTTGGAAAAGGAAATGTATTCTAGAACTTTTGTAAAAAGGATAGTTGTCCATACCTTTGTACATTTATAATCTCATGACTGATCGGTATACTACCTAAGTCTCTTATAAAATTCAGTATCACCATTTTGTAAAGGGAAGAGTTTTTAAAGCAAAAACTATTTTGTATACTTATAGAAATTAATACAAGCAAGGAATACTAAAAATTTTGTCCAAAATTGTTTGTGTCAATTATTATATGGCTTATCTCTCATTTATCTATTTGAATGTCTAAATTTGAATGGTTTCCATTAATTTTTGATATGCATATGTGAATGTAGAGTTGTTAACTTGTGCTTATGCTAGGTCAATTGAAATATGTTAGTTTCATTTCATTTCTCTTGCTTCCCTTGTAGATGTTCTAAATCAATTTTCTTGTGGAGTAAATCTTTAAACTAAATTTAGTTTCTTATTTGCATAGTTCCATCATTTCCTTATATAATTGCCTGGTACATGGTACAATTTGTGTTGAAGCTATTTCATGTCATGTATTGATTTTAATGTATGTCTTGATGAAATATGAAAAAATTCATAATATTTGGATTGAAAATCAGAACATATTCTCTCTACCCTACCTTTCTTTTTTCTTTTTTACCAAATCACTATAGTTTAAGCTTCACTATAAATATTCATTCAGATTAAGATTTAGTTTAAAACTTGATCATAGATTCACTGATAATAGGATATATCTCTTGTAGTTCACTAAGTTTGGCCATGGTGGCTCCCAACCACCAATCATTATAAATATTGTGGAACAATTTATTACTCTATTTTTATTTCACCACAGGTAACTAGATTACCATAACTTGCTAGTCATAATTTGAATTTCTTGAATTATAAAATGAGAAGTGTTCTTTAGACACTAAGAGCACCTATGGTAGATCTAGAGGCATCAACAAGTTACTTAGGGGGTTGGTTCCTCATTTCAAGATAAATCTTTCTAAAGGTCTATTTTTTTTGGGTGCTCAGTTAGAAAGGGGCAATATCTTCTTATGGGATTGGTGTCTCACTAAACTAATGGATGGGTGTTCCTTTATCAAATAATGATGGTATAAATTTTGAATTTTATTTTATAATACTATAGTCCATCTTACAAGGTTTAGTGGGTTTTATCCCCCAAGAGGGTTTCCCACCTATATGATGTGTTCATGTTATGTATGCTTTGTATTTATGTGCTTTCATATTTATGTTGCTTGATCAAGTTTATGTATGATACATGTTTAAGAGTTGTAAATTAAATTAGATTATCTTAAATCACTGATTCACCCCCCTCTTAATAACTATACCTCTAACAATTGGTATCAGAGTAGGACCTTCTGTGCAAGTTTAACCACATGAAGGTGATCCATCATACAAATATGGCTAAGTAGTTAAGGAAATAAAATCTTGAGTTGAGATCAATGGTCAAAATTCTTGAAGAATAGACTAGTCATATTGAGAATAGGAAGAGTAATTCTAATTCTAAGGATGATGAACATGAGATGAGGCCTAAGGAGCTTAATGAATAGTTCATGAAACATTGTGAAAAGAAAAGTCATATTCAAACTAAGTTTGAGAGATTAAGTGAAATAGTCAAAGAGGAAAAGATGACCATATAGGATCTTGAGGATCAGTTAAGAGTTACAAAGACTAATCTGAGTTCAAAAGAGGAAGAATACAAACATATCAAAACTTAGTTAGAAGAGACAAATGTTAATTTGAATTCAAAACAAGGTGAATATGATGAGTTGAAGTTCAATATTTATTATATAAATGTTAATGAAGAGAAATCAAGTATATTGAAGGATGGCATGGCTAAATAAGCTAAAAGGGATAAAGAGACTATCCAAATTATCATTATTTAGCTAGAGGTTGTAAGTTCAAGTATGAGAGCTAAATAAGATGAGAGTGTTCAATTGAAAACCAATCTAGATTCATTAAAGGATGAGCATGAGCAATTTTTTGTCAAAGTAAACAAGACTGATAAAGAGCAAGAGAGGTCAACTCAAAACAAGAAGGATGCAAACACCAAGATCAAAAATAAAATATCCATCAAGTAGCTAAGTGCTATGAGGTATGAAAGATATTTTAATGGTCATTTTTATGTTTGTCAAAGGTTAGGTCATAAGGCAAGAAACTATATAAGGAAGAGTAGCTGGTTAGCTAGAGGTATGGATAGTATAATATGCTATAATTGTCATGACATTGGACATATTTCTAGATTCTACCCCAGAATGCATGGGAAAAGAATAACCTCGACATTAAGACCTAAGACAGTTAATCTTGAGCATAATAAACCTAAGAGATAAGATGGTATGTTTGTTAAGATTCATAATATTCATAAATCAGAAGGTATGAATGATGTTATTTATTTTAGTTATCATCAAGTTGGTCATATTTCAATATATTTTATAAGAAAACTCTCAAGTCATAAGAAGGTGCATGGGCATCCTATTGTGCTCAAGCAAGGTCAATCCTTGGCATGGAATCTTAAGGAAGTGAAGAATACAAAAACTAATTTAGTTGAGATGAAATATCAAGGTGGACTTCTTGATAAATCAAAAGAGGAATAAAATATGAAGATGGTTCAAGAATGCCAAAATAATGTGTTGTATGTCTAGATAGAAAAGAAAAATCAAAAGTCAATTCATGATCCGTAAACTCCACTGATAAACTCTAAGTGAAATTTTAAAAGTATGAATTCTAAATTTCTCAACTTATAAGATGTTGGAATGATTAAATCTAATCCAAATCAAGTTTCAAAACTAAAATAAAGGTGAATTAATATATCACATCAAATATCCATTGAAACTGTCAGATTTTTCAATATTCTCAATTTTATCCAATTTCCCATAAATGATAAATTCATTAAATTTTGCATTCTAATTAAAAATATGAATTTATAATCTAAATAATAATTGAAACTGAAATGCAAAAATGAATCCAAAGATCAAAACACAAAAATTGTTTACAGGGTTCAAAATTCCTACATCCCCGAGTTCGTATCAAACCGATCCATTAATTGTTGCTAATATGCAAGACAAAATAATAATTAAAAATAATAAAATATCATCTCTCTGCAATAATAGTGATCAAACCTTTGAAATACCTTGGCTAACTCAACACGTCCTTCACCTTCCTGAATCACATGTAGAGGCTTCTCTAAAATCGAAATTGGCAACTTATAAAGTTTAAAATGACATCACAAATTCTCAAAAATGAGAAAATGAATATACTACATAGAGCATATCAAAATTATAAACAAATTTGTAGTTTACTCTGAGCTCTGATTCGGCCTCTAAGGGATCCAAAATGACCAAATACTATAAGTGGGTCTATATTCTCCAATACACAGTTGGCTTCTAGTGTCTATTCAAGTAGATTTTCATCCCTTTTATAACACTTCAACCTCTACAGCTGAAGTAGTCATGGCCTATCCATTTTGGGTGGTAGGTCAGGGGTTCAAAACTACCACCCACATTTTTAGGTGCTTAGCATGAAGTTTGAAATGTCTTCCCTCCTTTTCTGGTGCCTTTGACTTATTCATTATCCCACATTTATTAGGAACAACAAATTTCATGCTTTAAATAGCTTGGTGCCTCCTTGGAATGTGCTAACGTCCCCTTTTAGAGGAGACTTGGAACTTAGTCTTCATCCACATTGGTCAAAACTTCAATCTTAGCTTATACGCTAGCCTTGTCCTCTTCTCACGTGCCATGTGGCATGCATTAGTGACCCATTCTCAAGATTTTTTTGACTCGACATATGTGTGTTCTCCCATGTGGCATAACCAAAAGTTTTTATGAACACCTATTAATTTCCACTTATTGCCACCTGATTGGTCCACTTGGCATGCCCTCATTGTGCCACGTCATCTTACGACACCAAATTTTTATTGGTCGAACCAAAACTTCAGCAGCCTATAACTTTTGCATATGGTGTCCATTTTGCAAACCATGAAAGGCATCAAAAAGCTCTCGATGAGCTATAGAGTGTGCCACCACTAAAACTCAGACTTGAAACCATTATCAGAACCAAATTTTGAGCTTTAACTTGGCATGTCTATTCTCACATTTTTGGGATGTGGCAGATGGATCATGAACTATGTGGCTTGGTAAAGTGGCTAGTTTCCCCCATGTGGCCAGGGCAACAATTATACCTCTTCATGTGGGATTTATACAAACTTGTAATTCTAAATCTATGGACTCCTAATTTCAAATCTAAGGACTCCTGATTTCAAATATAAGGACTCTTAATTTCTGATCACACCTCCCCAATGGAGGGCTTTTGGTCTCCAAAAGTCCAATATCCCCTGAAACTACAAACTGGTCTACTACATCCATGAAAATAGAACCCAATCATAGCAAGAGGTATAAATAATTACATTAAAATGATTCACAATAAAACTACAAAAATGCCTAATCCAAAGGCATGAGTAAGTGAATCTGCAACTGCCAAAGTGATTACAACATACCAAAATTGCCTACCCAAATGTCACATCCTATAAAGCGATGAATTGCCAAAAATTGAAACAACTCCCAATGTAACTGCTAGACAAGTTTATAATGTTGACAACATACAATAAATGTTGTGGACATGTTGCAATATAATGCCCTAGTATGGGACTTATATGGTAAGCAAATGCAAACAATCAAAAATGTATGATGCCTAACATCTAAACATGCCCATAGGGTCTTTCCAATGTATCTATACATCCATGTGCCAAAAATAGATACATTCAAAATAGAAATAAAATAAGTGTCATAAGGAATTAACTCAACCTACAACATGTATTCTGCTATTATCTCCAACTGATCAAATGAGTTCAAGTCCTCTAGACAACTCACACAGCATAAGTAGGAGATTCAAAACCTTAGAGTTATCAAAAAGTGAGAATTGAAAAACTTCATATGATAAACCTATCTTGAAGTGTTCCCACCAACTCTAATCTACATCTATTAAAGCTTACTCATTCCCTTAGTTGAATTCATAACCATGCTTTGCAAAAAGAATGTAGTGATAATCCACTTAACCATTTCTTTCTTCCTAGTGAAATTGATTATCTCTGTGGATTCATTATCAATTGCATATTGTTGACTTAACCTCTTAAATGGATTTTCACTTGTAGGTTTTACCTTATCCTAGGTTGTATTATCAACTGCATTATGGATTGAATTAGCTTCATTAACCTTAGTGAGAGGTTTGTAAATCATCTTAGTTCTAACATTACTTGAATGTGAAGATGCATGAAGCTTAAAACATCTATCAATCCTATGTCCACTCACTTTACAATGAGTACAAACATCCTTCTTAGGTGAGGGTCCATTTTTTCCATTTCCCAATTTAGCATGAGAATGGTCTTTCAAACATGCAATATCCTTCAAAAAAGCATTTCATTTTCAAAAAGTCTTAGCACTATGGTTATTCATCCCACAAAAAGTGCATGGAAATGATTTCATTATCTTCTGTACATTATATCTAAACTTCTTAAAAGTATCAATTGGATCAAAAGATTTAGTGTAAAAATAAGGAGGTGGAATCTCAATACCTCTTTTACTTTTACACCTTTGAGCTAGTGCCCTAGAACCTTCGCTATTAGAAGCTTGTCTTCCTTTATCTATGGATGAAACTTCTCCATCATCCACCTACACACTAGTATAACCCAAACCTGCATGAAGAGGTCTATGCTCAATCTGAATTGGTTTAGTTATACCTTGGATATCTCTACAAATTCCTCCTCCATTATAACCTATTTTAAACAATAATTTAGATCCTATGCCCTTAGTGTATTTTTTGAAATCACCAAAAACAATATTACTAGAATCTGAATCTAAAATGGTAGAAGAAGATGAAGATTCCTATGGTGAAAAACTTACACTACACTTAGTCATAATCTCTGCATCTAAAGTTGAAGGCTTTACCTTTTCACACTAACCACATTTCAATCTAATCAAAAGCACATCCTTGGATTCGATCTCTAATTTTAAACTTGCAATTTGCTCTTCAAGGGAATAGAGCTTGCATCTTAGGAATGCATTCTCATCCTGAATCTGGCTATTGATGCTTTCAAGCTCTTCCATATTGGCTTTATGTGATAACTTGCCCATGGTTTCCTATAAACACATTTATTCCACAACTACACATTACAATATAATCAAGTGATATGGATAACCAATAAACTGAAAACAACTATCAAAACTCAATCAGAAGCTAACCCAGCTTTCTAACTACTCTGATACCAACTTCATTCGTAAACTCCACTGATAAACTCTAAGTGAAAATTTAAAACTATGGATTCTAAATTTCTCAACTTATAGGGTGTTGGAATGATTAAATTTGATTAAAATCTGATCCAAATCAAGTTTCAAAACTGAAATAAAGGTGAATTAATAGATCACATAAAATATCCATTGAAACCATTAGATTTTTCAATATTCTCGATTTTATCCAATTTCCTATAAATGATCAATTCATTAAATTTTGCATTCTGATTAAAAATTTGAATTTATAATCTAAATAATAACTAAAAATAAAATGCAAAAATGAATCCAAAGATCAAAACACAAAAATTGTTTACGGGGTTCAGAATTCCTATGTCCTCAGGTTCATATCGAACTGATCTATTAATTGTTGCTAAATTTGCAAGACAAAATAATACTTATAAACAATAAAAGATCATATCTCTCTGCAATAATAGTGATCAGACCTTTGAAAGACCTTGGCTGACTCAACATGTCCTTCACCTTCCTGAATCACACGCAGAGGCTTCTCCAAAATCAAAATTGAAAACTTATAAAGCTCAAAATGGCATCACTAATTATCCAAAATGGGTAAATGAATATACTACATAGAGAGTATTAGAATTCTAAACAACTTTGTAGTTTATTCCGAGCTCTGATTCGGCTTCTAACGGATCCAAAATGACCAAATACTATAAGTGGGTCTATATTCTCCAATACACAGTCGGCTTCTAGTGTCTATTCAAGTAGATCTTCATCCCTTTTATAACACTTCAACCTCCATAGCTAAATTAGTCAAGGCCTATCCCTTTTGGGTGGTAGGTCAGGGGTTTAAAACTATTGCCCACCTTTTTAGGTGCTTAGCATGAAGTTTGAAATGTCTTCCCTCCTTTATTGGCACCTTTGACTTATTCATTATCCCACATTTGTTGGGAACAATAGATTTCATGCTTTAAATAGCTTGGTGCCTCCTTGGAATGTGCTAACATCCCCTTTTGGAGGAGAATTGGCACCTAGTCTTCATGCATGTTGGTCAAAACTCTAATCTTAGCTTATACGCTAGCCTTGTCCTCTTCTCACGTGCCACGTGGCATGCATTCGTGACCCATTCTCAAGTTTTTTTGACTCATCATATGTTTTTTTTCTCCCATGTGGCATAACCAGAAGTTTCTATGAACACTTGTTGACTAACACTTGTTTCCACCTGATTGGTCCACTTGGTATGCCCTCATTATGCCACGTCATCTTATGACACCAAATTTTTACCTGTCGAACCAAAACTTCAGTGGCCTATAACTTTTGCATATGGTGTCCATTTTGCAAACCATGAAAAGTGTCAAAAAGCTCTCGATGAGATATATAGTGTGACACAACTAAAACTCAAAATTGAAACCATTATTAGAACCAAATTTCAAGCTTTGACTTGGCATGTCTATTCTCATGTTTCTGGGACGTGGCAGATGGATCACGAGCAATGTGGTGTAGTAAAGTGGCTAGTTTCTCCCATGTGGCTGGGGAAAAAATTATCCCTCTTCATGTGGGATTTCTATGGAATTGTAATTCCAAATCTATGGACTCCCATTTTCAAATCTACAGACTCTCAATTTCAAATCTACGGACTCCTGATTTATGATCAATTCAAGTCAAGCTCAAAGAAAATACCAAAGTGCTAATTGAGGTTAGTTATAAGGTATGTATGGATCCAAGAGAACATCCTACTATTATTGAGCAAGTTTTAATAAAATAGCATAAATTATCAATGGCTAGTGATGAGGTTCTTTCTTTAGATGAAAATGTATGTTATGAATATTTGTTGTCTCCATGTATTGTCAATTCATTCTTAAAGGAATAGGAGAATTTTGTAGTGGATGAGCAAGTTTATTATATTAATCCTAAGACAAAGGAGAAGAACTATTAATATCATATGATCAAGGAGGAAAAGGAATATGAGTTTTGGTTAAATCATGGGTTTCACATTGTTCTAGGACATTGTGGGTTAGGGTGTCTCTATCTAGGCTTTAAGGAGACACTAGACAATAAAAGGAAGCATGGTGGATGCTAGTTAAGATTTGGTTGATGTTGTAGGATAAGAAAGGTCATAATAATATGTGTTAGTGTAAGACATGATAAGATATTTTTAGAATAGTGATCCTAATGTCAAAGTTTTAATAAAATTTGAAGGATGATCTAGTTGGTCAAGTTGTGAAGAATGAAGATCTTGATTCTGAAGGTCTATAGGTAGAGAATGTTGGTCAAATAGTGTTTGATCAAGGATGGTGAGTTATCAAGTTATTATATTTCATAATGTGCTTAAGGTGTATTCAAGGTTTATTCCTAAAGGTAAAATCTTGTCAATTGCTTAAATTGATTGATCAAATAATGAAGACTGAAGATAAGGTTGATATGGAGTATGAGGAGAATTTACTATCATATCTTTGATATCATGAATAAATTATCAAAATTTTATAGATTAAAACTTTTGTATGCCATGGAGTAAGGAGGATGTAATTTAGTTAGCTTTATTGGCTTGAAGAAGTTGTGCATGATGTGAAGGGGAGCATATGTGAAGATGCTTTAGTCATGATAAAAGTGTGAAGATGTCAACTACAGTTGTATATTTAAGAAGATTGATATGATGACTTGATCAAACTAATTCATGTATTTTGACAAGGTATTGAATATTCACTAGTGTATGTCAAATAATAGATCACATGAGATGGAAATTAATGTTAGGGGGGGCTTTCTAAGCTCTATGAGTATTTTTTCAAGTCCAAGGGTCAAATAAGTCCAAATTTAGATTGATACATGATAAAGGGGGAGCAATTGTTTCATATGCTTGAAAGTATGTGATTATCTTGAGCATATTAAATAATTTTTGAATGAATACATGATGTTAAGTAATGATTGTTGACATGTTGAGGAAGAAACCCTTTGTCATTAATGTCAAAGGAGAAAAAAGATTAGAATGAAGAAGTGAAAATGAGTAAGAAGTCATTATCAGGGTGTTTTTCCATAAATGATAAAGGGGGAGATTTTTGAGCATAGTCATTGATGTATTAAGTTGTCATTGATGTCAAAGATAGAATGAAGTACTAGTACATGAATGACAAAGAAGTGTGTGATAAATTGGAGAGATATGGCACATGTGCATGTTTGTAAGGACAAAGAAGTTGTGAGGCATCCATAGATGTCTTGGTGAAGTTTTGGTGTGTCATTTGATCATTTGGAAAGATAAATATGCATATTATAGATTAAGAGAAGCTAGACCATCATTTCATGTCATGCTGATATGAGTGATCCAACAAGTTTGTGCATTTTGTATAGGTAATCAAAAATTTAACATTGGTCAAAGATTTTCATGGAGATGGTATCTATAGTGCCAAGAAGGTAATCTAAAGATTTAGAATATTTAAATATTTTATATTTCAATATATAAATCTTTAAAGTTGATCTATCAAACTATGATGGAACAAAGACCATCAAGTTTAACTACGTTGAAGTCTAGGGTCAAATACTCTAGATAAATCTAATAGTGAACATGTAATCAGATGATGAAGATCTATGGTGAGTGTGAAACCTATCAAATAGAGATAAACAATGATAATATGATCATGTAGTTATATATAAATGGTACACATTAATTAAATAATTCAAAGGATGCTCATATTAGATGCAAAACTACCAAGTGGCACAAGTGCATTGACTAAATGGTACAAGGTGTGCAAAAGGCATGCAAAGATGCCAAATGGTATGATCACAGAAGAAAAGATATAAGATCAATGGTGAGTGATGCAAGGTAAAGATTATGATACTTATAATGATATTGATGGATTGAATTTGTTAAAAATTGATAGGAAGCATGAAATGATGACAAAGTGTTTGATGTTTAATATTTACATAATGACCTTTGGAATTTGAATTTTTATATTAACAAAGGAAAAACTAATTATCAATATTTTACTAATATCTTTTTATCCAAGATGAATTTATTAGTGGTTTAAAATAAAATGTGAATAGTAATTCAAGGCACATCTAATAAATTTTATTAGAATATTTGAGTTTTTCAAGGCACATCTAATAAATTTTATTAGAATATTTGAGTTTTTATATAGTCAAAGATATTGAGTTCCAAATTTGACTATGTGTTTGACCATGTTCTACAAGTGACCCAAGAAAGATAATTGAGTTATTCTTGATAGTATTTTGATGTTTCAAGATGATATAGCTATTGTATAGTGTTTTAGACTACATTAAAACTATCTTTATGTATTTTTAAGGTTTTAAAAATCAATATTAAATATGAATAAAGGCTTAGAAGTTGATTGTGTTTGTTGAATACACTAACAAATTGAGTAGCCTTCTTGCAGAGGTAAGTTGAAGGTGTTATGAGCATAGTTAAAGAAAAAAATTAATATGAAGATGTAAATGTATTATAAAATAGTGATAATAATGTATTATATATCATAATATACCTTTGATCAATTATGGAGAGCTAAAATAGTTTGACTATATTTTGACTGTATGTGACCAGTCTGAGTGGTCATTTTGAGAGACTTGAATTGAGTTCTTAGATCCTATGTTGAAGTGTATAAATAATACAGAGGTGTAAAACAGGTCCTAAAGGTTTAAACCATGTGATATAATCATATTTATATGTGAAATATTTTATCTATAGCTCCAAAAGTTTGAGACTATGTTTTCTATGTATGAAGACTTGAAGAGAGAGGAGACATAATTGGTAAGTCCAAAGTGTTGAGTTTATGTTCCAAGTGGAATGGAACCATATGGGAGTAATAAAGTGTATATTGGAAATATTTTTTATGTTTTAAAATCATTATTAAAATATTAAGGTGGTCCAATTAGTCTCACATGTAACATGTGAGTATGAAGACCTAATTGTTTTAGGTCTCACCAAGACCTAATGGTGGTTTGGGGATAATAAGGTAATGACCGACCTATGAAGAGTGTGGTTATCACATGTAACATGTGTATGGTACTATTTTAAGTGTGTTTTATATATTTTAATCATCTTAACTAACTAATATGGATTAAATTAAGAGAGAGGTGTAAGTACAAGGTCTAATTAGACTAATTGTGCTAGTTGTGTATGTGGTGTCAAGAAAAGGAGAGACCCTTTAAAATAGAAGGTACAAGTCATTCATGACCACCAAAGTGTGAAAAATATCATATGTGATTATCTGATTAAGTTTATTTAAGAGGATAAATGGGTCATTGGACCTAATGAGCCTAGAAGAGGCAGTTTAAGAAATTTAGCCCTATAGGTAGCTTGAGAGAGATTGGAGGTGAAGAGTGTATATAAAGGTGATCATCATCAGTTAAATAGTAAAAAATGTGTTCAAGGTGATTTTTTTAGGTATATAAGTGGGTGATTTTTTACCTATGGGTTTGGTTCCTCCTTACAATATGAATCTTGCTAAAGGTCTAGTTGTTATGGGTGCTCAGCTAGATAGTGGTAGTAACTCCTTGTGGGTTGGGATGAGTGTTCCTTGATTAGTTGGCATTGGTATAAATGTTGGATATTTTTTAAAAATATAATAGTATATGTTGCAAGGTTTAGTGGGTTTTATCCTCAAAGAGGGTTTTTCACATATATGATGTGTTCATGTTATGTATGCTTGGGATGTATGTGCTTTCATGTTTATGTTGCTTGATCAAGTTGATGTATGTTAAATGTTTAAGAGTTGGGAATTGAATTGGATTATCTTGAATAAATAATTTACTCCCTCCCCCCTTAGTGACTACACCTTTAAAAATTCAAATGATTTAAAGGCCATTCATACCCATTATATCTAATTAGAAGGCATAACTCGGACATTAGGTTCCTTTAAGGATTAACAAGTAGTTTAAAGTGCTTACCTTCCTAATGATTATTTATAAATTTAATGACCTAAAATTATGAACCAATGACACTAAATTGGAATAGGGGAACTTATCAAAAACTTTAAAATGAATTTGAACCCATGCAAATCCTCCTTCAAGTTCTGATTAAAAAACCATGTCTTCTTGAGTTATTAGAAGGGTTTTAGGAGGATTTGGAGTACTTTAGCTTGTTAAGGATTATTAATAAAGAGCACATACTATCTCCTATATTTAATAAAATAAATTTGAATTAGGATAAACTATTTAAATCTCCTTAATTTTATTATTTTCCATCCACCTACTTAGGTTAATTCTAAGCAAATTTTAGGACTTCTCATGTTATCAGACATATATGTGGAGACTGAGAATAGGTTTTTAGGCCTAGAAGCCTTCAAAGTGCATTTTATTGATTAGAGTTTCTTAAAATAGGTATAAAACAGCCCCTATTATGATTTTTGATTCTCATTCATATTAATCAAGGCTTCATGTTTTCAAATTTAAGTTTTTAGCTTGTAGGTGTTTGAGTGGGGGTTAGGCCTATTTAGGCTTCTCATATATTTTATTGCATTTTCTCACTTTGAAAAATTGTGAGTAACTTCATCACATTTAAAATATTGTGTACATGACTCTTTTAATCTCACATTCCTCACCATCCTCATCCAACACAATAAGTGTACTTTTACTTCATTCTACATGTAAGAAGCATGTTGTTGTTATAAAGGATTATCACCTTGTTAAGTCTTGAGATTGCATCTTTATTGATGAATTTTATCCTTATTAAATAGATTTTATACACTTTAAAAATAATATTAATGTTTCTCACATCTTAAATCACACTTAAACTTCATGATGCATCCAAAATCTCACCTTTTCCTCTTAATGTGCATGTAGATCTATATATGACATCTTTCAAACCTAAGACTACTGTAGACTTACTTGGGATAAATCTAATATTTTATTTCCAATAAAATTAGGTTATTTAGGGTATGATAAGTCATATTATATCAATTATAAACCAATTCCATTATTGGTTTCTTAAATCTCAAATCTTCATATTCATATTTACTTCTTATGTCTTTAACAACCTGTAGGTGCATAGTCCATTTGAGGAGCTTTTTATGGGAGTTGTAGGTAAGTCTTATGCATTACGACCTATATATAGGATTACCATATTGAATGATATATTAAGATATAATATTTATTTTTTAATTCTTTATTGACAATAAAAGTGTGACCATTATACCTTTAGACAACTCAGATGGGTTGTTTATGTTGTCTCCAAACCCCGACCAACTTGATAATTGAGTGTTCATTGATTGATATTTTTATCCTAAACGTGAATTGTGTTGAGGGGATAGTAAAATTATTTATTGATCATGATCATCCTATTATGGAATATAAATACTTTTTAATATTTAAACTACCTAGATTAGGCTTGCCATAGGCCTTTTGTAAGCTACTTGAAGAATTTTGTAGATGCTCTTCATGTCTCTATAGGATTTAAGTAAATATAAGTATTGAGGGATATATTGATGACCTTGGAGTGTGTAATGAATATATAAATGTATTTTGATATCCTATCACTAAATTAACAAATATATTTGGCCCTTTCATATGTCTCAAACTCTCTTGCTCAAGTCTACAACCTATCATTATATGGAGATTTTTTCTCATTCTTGGCATGAGGTGATTTATGGAGATGTAAAATGACATGACAAGCTATATGATGTTTAAAAAACCAAACATAATTATTTACAAACATATTCAAACTGGAAAACCTTAGCAACCTATAATAACCTTGATTGTCATACCAAATTAGTGTAAGAAAATCTCTTTCAGACTAATACAAGTATGAAGTTGAGATTATTGAAATTAGAATGATATTTAAAGTGATTATTAAACACTAATATATCACTTTAAATTCATAAAAATAACTTCATCAACTTTGATACACCAATATAAGGATAAAACTGAGCTCATAGGGTTTTTCAAGGGTTTTTGACACCTTATTTTGTTAAATGATTGTTTGTAAAGCATGGCTTCTCAAACCTAGAACTAATAAATGGAATTAAAGGTAATAAGGGAATACATAAACCCTTAGGAGTGTATGATCCAATTAATATTATTTTCTATGAAACAAACACTACAAACTAACCTTCAACTATCTACTAAAAACCTGATGAAGTATGTGATGCATTCTCTGATTTGGTCTAATTTTTAAAGCTCAACCAAACATGATTTGGACTTTATGAAACTATATCAATAGACCCTAATCCTTTTAGATTCTCAGAACACATTTTATTCCTATTTAATGGCTCATGGCATACATTTGTGGTTATTTTCAAGGGAAATCATTATTATTTTTGGCTTAAAACTATTATTTTTGACTTAACACTATTATTTTTGACTTGAAACTAAAACTCGTACATACACATCATTGTTGTTAATATTAAAATTAACCTTATAAGTTCAAAATCACATTAGACTTGGAAAATATAAATAATCCTTCTTGACATTTACCTTAAACTTTCTAAAACTACCTTAATCTCTCAAAAAACATGTCATAAGACTCTAATGAAGGGGATTGATGACAAGACTAGGTGTTTTTAACTCACTCTCTTTGACTAGACCTTGAAAGAGACATTGAAATGATCAAAGAAACTTGATAAGGAACCATCCTATGACAAGGTATAACCTCTAAACACAGACAAAACTCCTCAAAATACTATCAACAAAGTTCAAGAAGACTTAGACGCAAAGTTTTTGAAAAGAGTGACTTAGGATAACCAATTTGGATAATAGTACCAGCCAAAAAAAAAGACTAAGTCCAACATATATTAAAAATAATATACACTATAATCATCTTATAAACATCATTATTCTTATAAAATAAAATCCCAAGTTATTTATAAATGTTAAAAACATAACATCAAAGTGATAAATTAAAACCCAGTTTTTATTTTATATTTCAAAGTGATAAATGAAAATATAAAATACAAACCATTGATTTTTTTAAAATGAACCTTAAATTCACAAAAGGAACCTTAAATATTTGAATAAAACTATATTGGACTTATGAAGTTTTATAAAACAAAATAATGGTTTTCTTGCTAATAAATAATTATAAGAGATTGAAAATTCACATTATCAAAATAGGAAACATTTAGAAACAATATGTTTAATGTTCAAATGAGTAGAGATAAGGAAATACTGGTTATATTGAATAAGAGGGTCCCCATGTAATATTTTTGAGTATGAGGCATGTTGGACCCAAAAATTACATGGCTAATAACTTTTTTCATATGTGGATACCATGGAAATGGGTCATAAATCATTTCCAAGTGGATAAAGAACCAATAAACATACCTCATCCTAGAATACAATTAAAATAATGAAAAAGGTAATATTTTCTCCATCTCATGTAGGTTTTTACACATTTTCTACAATGAATGAATCTTAGGAATGAAAATTATAAGGTCCTTCACAATTGTGGACCTTATACTTTGATAGTGCCCATTATAATCAAGGTTTAGGCATGGTAATAACATTGATTGATTCATATAGGATATAATACCTTCCTACATACAAGTTATAGCTCCCATGAACTAATAATCAAGCTAAGTATGAATCCTTAATTTTGGACCTATAGTTCACACTAAATCATAATGTTAAATAATTAATGATATTTTTATATTCAAAACTAGTATTCAACTAGATTAGCAAAAAATATCAATGCAAAATTTCATACTTGAAAAAGTATAAACATATATCATGGGACCTAATTAATTCAAATAATAATTTATCACCACTCTAAGAATCCAAGATCCATAAATTCTATATGAATTTGGTTCATATCCTTTAGTCCCTAATATTGTGGATAATTTTCAAGTGTTTGATGATGATTAATAGTTTATACAACATATAATCAATTATGATACTTTCAAATCCTAAATAATTGATGAAAAGGATTTCAATCCCATAAACATAGGGAAATTGGGAGATGATAGCATCATGTAGTTGAAATAAAATTGAAAACCCATGGGGATGGTGTTACTAGAGTGAGTGTTTGATCTGGATCCTTAAGCTAAAAGATAGAAGTAGTCCAAAATAAATGATTCTTATTTTGCTAAAGTGAACTTAGGAACTAATGATCATCCATAATATATTAATATTGGATTGATTTTCTTTGAATCTAGAAGGTACAATTTGAAGGACTTATTGACTAAATATAGAAATTTAATTGATTCAACATGATAAGATCTAAAGGTTTTTGACCCCAAAGTCATAACTCATAGTATATCCCTCTAGAAAGGGTGTAAACCATTCAAGGAATGACAGAGACTAGTGAACCCAATTTTATATCCTCTCATTCAAAAGGAATTCCAAAATTTATTAGATGCCAAAATCATGTTATTAATTAGGGATTCTACATGGGTTTCCAATTTTATTTTAGTAAGGAAAACTAATAGTGACATTAGACTTTGAGTTGATTTTATAAACCCAAATAGAGTATCAAATAAGGATAATTATCATCTTCCCTCACTTGATGAAGTAATTCATATGGTCTATGGATAAGAAGTGATGTCCTTAATAGATGGATTATTAGGTTACAATAAAGTAATAGTATGAATAGAGGACTAAATAAAAACCACTTTTAATACAAAGTGGGGAACCTTTGCATATAAGAGGATTCCTTTAATTTTAATAAACATGGGATAAAATTTCCAACATTCCATGGATTTTGACTTTCAAGGACTAATTTGAAAATGCATCATCTACATGGATGATCTAACCGTATTTTAAAATAACATGGTAGATAGTTATACTCATTTACATAAAGTGTTTTATAGGTGTAGAAGGTATGGGGTGTCATTAAATTTAAAGAAGAGTGTCTTTGGAGTCACATAAGGTAAGCTAATGGGCCACATCATTAACCAAGATGAAATTTCTATTGACCCAAAGTAAGTTAAGGCCATCTTAAAGGTATTATATCCTAGATATAGAAATGAGATTAAATATTTAATTTATAAAATAAACTTTGTATGAAATTTTACTTTAGTATTTAAAAATATTATTAAGATATTGAGTGTTATTTTGAAATAAGATGCCAAGACTAAATGGACTTCTAAATCCAAAAGAGTATTTTAGGATATTAAGACTACCATCACTCAAGCTCTAGTTTGTGATCACTAATTTTAAAGACACAGAGCTAAAATATTCCATGATTGACAAACTAATTTATGTTATGAATAAGGAAGTGAATTTTTTTGACACTATATCCTATAGAATAATACCTATGCCATTATGCCAGAACTAGCTATCAAGTTAATGCTTGGATAGAATGAGCTAGGTGAGAGAATAGTCAAATAGATGGCTAAGTCATAAAAGTTTGATCTCAAAATAGGACATAATATAATGGTCATAGCATAGGGTATTATTCAATTCATGACTAAAATAGATCCAAACATACATATTGAGCAAATCAATGAGGCTCAAATAGATAAAGGTGACTAGTCTACCTAGATCATTCACTACCTGCTCATTAGTGCATGCCCTCCTGAACTAAATATAGAATAAACATGAGCACTCAGAATCAAAATAGCTCACTACCTAATAAAAAGGAGTTTTGTATTAAAATAACTATGATGGAATCCATTTGAGGTGTGTACCAAAATAAGAATATGTAGACATCCTAGACAATCTTCATTTGAATATTGTAAGTGGACATCCTTATAGAAATGCTATAGCTCACAAAATTACAAGGATGGGATACTACTAGCCTACTGTATTCAAGGATGATCAAAACCATGTTAGTTCATGCCACCAATTTCAAATCTTTGGTAAAATATAAATTAACATAATAATTTCTTTGTATCCAATAATTGAAGGATTCCCTTTCACACAATGGGGTTCAAATTTTGTGTGAGTGATTAATACCAATAATTTGGTATGGGAAAATTGTGTGTTAATAGTGAAAGATTATTATACTAGATGGGTTATGTTTTTAGCAACAAAGAATTATATATCTCAATATGAGATCATGTTCCTTCAAGAGGATATATTAACTATATTTGGGAGACTAATTTATTTGGTATGTGACAATGGTCTAGACTTCTAATCTATAGAGTTCACTGAATGGGCCAATAAAAATAAAATTATTGTCAATTTTTATTCCAATTACTATCCATATGGGAACTGAGTTAAAAAAATATACCAATAAGAACTTTATGTATGACATAAAGAAGCCATCAAAATACATATAAAGAGAATGGAATCTATTATTGAAGTATCCTTTATGAGCATATAGAAAAAGACATAAACATTCCCTCAAAGCTTCCCTTTTCTACTAGTTTAAGGGAAAAAAACCTATGTTTCTTATTGCTCTCAAGATAAAAACATAAAAATTCATAAAAAATATATGTTATAAGATGAAAGGATTCATTCTAGTTTACTAGAAATTGTCTAGATGTAGGACACATGAACTAAAGCTCTACAAATCTTAAACAAGCATCAGGACATTGTCAATAGATGGTTGGATAAAGGATCAAAGATCAAAAATTTATAAATTTTGGATCTAGTTATTCTATGAGATAAAGAACAAAAAAATAAAGGAGAAAATGGTAAATCCATGCCCTTATGGATTGGATAATTTCATATTTCTAAAATTCTAGGTAATAATGTTTTTCACTTAAAGGATTTAAAAGGTAATAACTTAACTTTTCCTATCAATGGGTAGTTTTTGAAACATTATTCATGTCTGATCCAATGGGAGCCATTTTAGAATGACTATGAGTTATAATTTAGTAATAGAGTATATTATAATTATAGATTTACTAAGTCAGGTTTCCAACTTTCTTAGGTTATATTCCTTGATATTTGGACTAATTACTTTTCTTTCATAAACTAGTTTTTTAAAATTAATAACAATCCAATGTTTTTATGATTTCATCAATATTATACTAAGGGGAGTGAGGGAAATCTCTTTCAAATGAT
Organism: Torreya grandis; assembly: GCA_037957365.1. Taxonomy (NCBI): domain Eukaryota; kingdom Viridiplantae; phylum Streptophyta; class Pinopsida; order Cupressales; family Taxaceae; genus Torreya; species Torreya grandis. The sequence goes on from JARHVA010006821.1 coordinate 603,449, forward strand.
TTTTATGTACAATATCATTATTATATTTAAATCCCTTGGTCAAAGTATGTATCATGTTTGAGTATAAAGTTTTATATGAATCAAATAAGTTTATCAGGCTATTGGAAGTTTCTCTAATGTTTACATGAAAATTTTAGAAATACTTGTCAATTTGAAATATTAAATAAAAATTTACATATTTAATACTTGCTTAAGAGACAATACACATTTATTAAGGTCAAATAATGAATAAAATTTATTATTTAAGATAAATTCCATTCCTAGATATCTAACCAATGGTGGTTCCCAACCCTTCAATGAAAGGTTCAAAAAAAAAGGAGGAATGAAGTAAAACATATGGAGGAAGGTTGATTTATTTAATCTATATTATGGATATGGATTTTTGATAGAGGTAGAACAATTATTAGATTGGAATCTAAGGTGTCTCTATTAGGGATATAGATGTCTAGCTAGTTGTAGAGTAAGGCCCAACTTTATATGCTTTAGTACTTAAAAAGGCCGAACTTTATATGCTTTAGTACTTAAAACATAAATATTTATCTAAATAATCTTCATCTTTGCCTAACTCTTTGATAAAAACCTCATAAAAAGGAGTAATGAATTTTCATGAGATCACACATAGTCCAAAGATTGAGAAGGGTTAGTATGTTCCATGATTAGGTTTTGGGGCTCTTTTAATTTTCTAGTTTATTTATTTATTTTTATAAAAGTTTGAAGTAATGTATGATCAAACCAAGATTTTATTTTCTCAAATACTTTGGATTATTAACTCACTAAATCACCATTTATTGTTACCAACACACCCCACCTTCAAAATTTTGAGATGGACACCCAATTCTCATTAAAAATCTTCATGATAATGTCTTTTGTATTGTAATTTTCAGTCTACATGTTCACATAAAAATGGCCTTCTTTTTAAAATGTCTATCTAGTTTTTGTTATAATTTTCATAAGCAAGACATTGTTACAATTTCAATGTTTTGAAGCTCGGTTTCAATTTTTTGTAGCATGTTAAATTTAGGCTAAATATGCTTTGTATTTATATATTAAATCTTAATTTTTGAAATTAAAAAATTTGACCATTGGATGGCTAAAAATGTGTTTTAGTAAAAATATTTTATTCCTTTTAATTTCAAAAGATAGATAAGATTAGATATGATTATGATTTATTTAATTAATTAACTAATGTAATGACCTTTCCAAATTTATTTCTATGTCTAAGTGAGAAAGATATCCCTGACATCATGAGATATTTACACATATTTTCATCCATAGTCACCACTCATGGTTTTCAAAGTTCTAAGTCTAATTTTACTCAAGTGAGATTAAGCCATGCATATCGATACCATTTATTTTTGTCTATAGGTTCAAAACAAAATTTATAAAGTCATATAGCGATCCAAGTGAGAAATGTGTCTTTATCCTATTTACCTATAGATCCTTTGACAAACATACATTTTATAAGTCTTGAAATTTATTCAAAGTAGTATGGGCCATCAAGTGTAACCATGCTATTTATTTACAAATGATGTCATCAAATACATACCATACAATCATTCAATCCAAAAAATAAGCATGGGTTATCCATGTGGCTCAATAATACTTATCCATGATTGATAGGTACTTACATAATTTTCAAAGCTTCTCTACCCTATATGTGGTTTATATTTCTCCACATGTCATAATCTCAACAAACTATAGCTTGTAATACTAAAGTACATAATCAAAACCTAAAGATCATATAAATCATCATGTGTTATCATATCATCAACCCAAAACCAACCAAATAAAAGTAAATAGTTTAAAACAAGAGTAAGTGAAAATGATCCATGTGAAATAATCCCAAAGACCCATGGCCTATCAAATGAAGATACATAATCCAAATCCAAAATCCTTCTGAATAAATGATATCAAGCCAAGTGTCATAATCTTGGTGAAAAACAACCTATAGGACAAAAGTACAGAGGTCAAACCCATACACTAGTTAGTAAACAAAAATTGCCAAGTGTTTTCTTCCAAAGTAAATTAAGTTAAAAGACACAAAAGCAAGCTTGAAAGAACAAAAAAGAGACTCTCATCTTATTAAGATGATGAAGCATACAAAATCAATGTATATATGTCACGTGGTAGTCAGAATCATGAAAGATAACATTGAAAAATAAAAATTCAAATGAATAAGAAATAGATAGGTAAGAAATCAAGAGTGTTTGTAATTAATTAGCATGAATTGATAACTCAATAGATTAAAATATAGATCTAATAAAAATCTATGTGATATATTTCATTTTTGAAATGCAATCAAGTCACATTGATATGAAACCATATTGTGCAAATTATGAATTTGATCTCTCAAGTGACTAAAGTCCCTAAGTTTCACAATAATATTATAATAAATCATAGCCATTTTTCTAAGTTGAAATGGTAATCTCATCTCATGTTCCTCATCCATATGCATATTCCATTGATGGAAAGAAAATAATGGACATAGTATTCAATCTAGTTATGTTAGAGCATTAATTTTAAAATTATTCAAATGTTTGATACAAGCTTGATGTAAATGATCCATATAGGGTAGAAGACTATATATCCATAGTCATAAAGAGATACATTTATGACACACAAGTAATCAAAATAGTAAGCTTATATTTTTTGGAATTCCTTTGATAAGTATTACATAATCCTAGACCTTAAAATAACCTATAAAAAGCATATTGAAGATGCATAGTTATTAGCCAACATAATCTTGAATAAGTTGAAATAATGGGCTATGAACCTTGAGAGTTTTTAAATAAAAGTCCTTATTTAATCCATTCTCATAATCAAGTTCAAACCATGTATAATAATATAATGGCATTATGAAATAGGTTATATAGCTTCCCCAGAATTTCCTATGTCCATGAGATATGGGTGCTTTTGATGTAAATTATCCTAAGTTCTAATAAAATTTTAAGCCTTGGGTAAATTATTAGTGCCAATTTGAAATTCTAAATGTCTAGGCCAGAGAATTTACTAGATGGAAACTTTTACATGATATTGTACCTAGGTTATGTCATAAATGCCACTATGACAATGTAATAAAATTATCCTTGAGAGCTTATTAGCCATTTTGGCCCACATACTGAGCTTTTGCCTAGATGAAAATCCATGTCATAGAGATGAATAATGGATTAGGAAGTTGAGAAATGTTCTAGATGGGATGAGTGGTGCAAAGGGATCTCATATTGCTCACAAAGATTTTGAAAAACTTCAAGTTCACTTAAAGTGTAATTCATCAACTTATGAGGACATGACTAGAGTTTTAGAAACCCTATGGGATGTTAATAATGCTTAAAATGAGTATGGAAGTGCATGACATTCATCTAGTTCTCCATTGTGTCTATCTAGACATTTGGGTCTAGTAGTTGAAATTCTCAGTAGGCAAGTTGCTAACATTATCATTACCATGTGTGAATGAGTTAAGGATAATTGATTACATGGGTTTGTTCAGCTTGGTCCCAATTTTATATGCACCAAGTCTCAATCCATGTATATAATTATAGCATAATATATGAGGGTTCATAGTTTTCCTCCCAATAAAAATTTTCTAAGATTACATACTTAGCCAATTTGTGAAGGAGTTCAAACAGAACAGAGTGGGAAGTTTGATGATGTTATATCTTGTATGTGTATCAGTCTCAAGAGGAAATGATCACATGGGTCTATTCATCTTTGTATAAAGTTTATATGTACTATGTTTTAGGTCATGTGATTAAGGATGACAAAGTTAGGCTTCCAAGCATTGTGATAATGTTTTCCCATACTTTTCTAATTTTGCATGTGGTAAGAAAAGTTGAGTAGGAATTTTGATGGTGTAATATTTTTCACACATTATAGTATCATGGGTAAATTTTCACATGGATATCTTTATTTTAATCCCAAGAACATATGCACTAAATTCTAGTGTCATGTGATTAAGTGCATCAAAAGTTATGCATATTCAAAGTTAGCCTCCCATGCTTCTTTTTGGCATAATTGGCTCCATGGTAAGAAAATTTGAGAGAGTAGATTAATGGAATTATATCTTTCATGGACAAAGGTTCTAAGAGAAGTTTTATACATGGTTGGGTTCCTCTTTTAAAGGATAACATATGGTTCAAATTTTAGGATATGTATCTAAGTGTAGTAAAAGTTATTGAGGTTTAAAGTTGGGTTCTTAGGAATTTTTGCAATAGTTCCCATACTTAGTCAATTTGGAACTAAGTAATGTTCGATAAACTCTTGAGGAGATCAATAGAGCAAATTGGATCTAAGATGTCAAGGAGTAGTGAGATGCCAAAACGTTTATGAGGTTTAATGATAAGCAAAGGTGAAGGAGATAGAAATGGAGAGGTCATTTAAGAACACATAGGTTAGCTCACTTGGACATTTTGTAGACACACTTATAAATATTTTAGAGCTAATGGATGAAATGGGTATAATTATTTTTTTCTAAATAATAGATAAAAAAAATTTATTCCTTTATGATTTTTGTGCTTCAATATTTAAATCTTCAAAGTTGGTTAAATAATGGGATACATTTGCATATATGTTAACTTTAAGCCACTAAAAAAATCCATTAAAGATTAATTTTGATGGTATATAGGACATAAAATACATATATTGGATGTCAAATGACATTTTGTGAATGTAAAATTTATGACCTAGTAAATAGCCATTTATTTTTAAATCTAAGCAGATCTAACCGTTGGTATTGAGCTATACATCCATATCTAATGGTACAAAGATGATCTAACAATGTTAGCAGGTCCCCACAAGATTAATGAAACACATTTAATCACATCGAGGAGATTTAAAACACACAATCAAGTCAAAGAGGTTAGCAATCTTGAGTGCAAATGAATAGGTGCAAAGTCTCAATGTGACATTAGCTAGAGTTAAAGATCAATTATCAACATGCATTCATGCAAATTGATATCGATGGTGTGAGAGGAATTCAATAAGTTAATGACCTAAGTCAATGTTTGATGGCCAATCAAGTAAATGCCAGCTCAATTTTTTTTATGAAGGTTGAAGATGTAGGTTTTTTACTCAAGCAAGTTAGTACAAAAAGGTGCCAAGATAAATGACGACCCAAGAAGAAACAAAATGGACCTTGCAGGGTTGAGGGTTGCTTTTATGACTCCATGAAATATTAAAAGGGTATTTTAGACCTAATATAAGTAAAAGGTTTGAAAGAAGTGTCAAGATTATATAAACACCAATATAAATTGGTTTTGTTTATGGTGGACCCAGTTTCAGGTTTCAAAACAAGGCCATAGAGGTGGACACATAAAGGTTCATTACCAAATCCAATGATGTAATTATGATCTTTGTCTTCACTCTCTCATGAAAAATAAACTAATAAGGGGCAATCAATACTAGAATAGGAGCATAATAGATTGATCCAGCTATTTTAATTGCATCAATGTAGACACTCAACTTGAAAATGACTTGATCCCACAATTATAACCAAAAATAACATCAATGCAGAGAGAAGTGGGAGAATAAATGAGTGACTATTTCAAATATTTGTCAAGGTGGCCATGATTAATTGAGTGCTTTCAAGGAACATAAATTTAGGGTGGTTGTAACTAAATATAAAGTGGATTTAAGCTCAATAATTACCCATTTATCACCAAAAAACTTCCTCTCTCTCATTCTATTCTACTATATATTTAGGAATCTAAGCTTTGATTTTCATCCCTCAAGCTGGTATGACTAGACTCTACCAAAATTGTATTTTTACCTCTTAGGATAATGAGAAAGACATATTTTTAGTGTTTTCCAATCTGTACTTAGTATGTTGTGTTTGATTGATATGTAAATTGGTCTAATCTTCCCTTTGTAGGTTTTATCTCAACCTAAATATTAACAATATTATTTTTAGGTCATATAGTGTGTCATAGCATTGATATCTCAAGGATAGGATGGAATCTTGTCTATAAGTGTCTTCAACCAAACCTTATTTTCATTGTCCTCTAGTCTTAGTGTATCAAACTAACCTCTATGTCAAATATTTTTTCTTATAAATTATATCAAGCATTGTAATATTTTTTTCATGATCCATTAGTGTGTTAAGGGTTTAATATTATGAGTGGATATGTAAAATTCATGGTGCATCACCATATGTTAGAATATATATTATTTTATGCAACTTATTTACTCTTTTCATCCCCCCCCTTGCTTAGGTTTTAGAAAGTGAGATCCAAATTATCCTATTTGAAGATCTAGACTCATTAAAAACCCTAGAGGTCTAACCCAAATATATGTAACCTATAACCTAGGGTTAGTCCCATATTGGACCAAGTTTGAGAGTTGGAATTGACGATTTTTGCTTTCAACTAGGGTGAAACCTAAGTCCCAATAGTTCTAGCATGCCCAGTGGGACTCTTTCTATTTGGCATAGTCAAAATCAAGAGTTGAGGAGAAGTAGTTACAGTAGACAAAGACACCCATCATCATCAGAGGTTGAATATTCTCCAAGCTACATATTTCATAGCATCTACCAAATAATAGCTCTTATACCAAAGGTCATTATAAGGTCAGTTAGTAAGGAAATTCCCTTTAAATTTGTTGAGATACCTCCTTATTAATATAAAATAATGAGATCCAATAGGATAGAACCTTATCCTCAAAATCAATATTCATCTCCTAGCCACCCTATTATTTTAAGTAGTATAATACCCATCATGTAAATGGAATAATCTAAATTAGATCCCTTTATACCCTTTAATTTTGGTATCCCTCTTAACCTTCAATAATATGATGACATCCATACTACTTCATTGAAGAGTCTACCCTATTTTACAAGAGAAAAATCCACCATTCTTGTAGATCACATTGATTAAATTGAAAATATTATTTTAGTACATCATATTACACAAGAAAATGTATCCATGAGACTATTTGCCACATCCTTGAAAGGCAAATCCGTGTAATGGTATAGAGGTCTAGCTCCTACCTCGATCAATAATTGGGATGATTTTGGTGAATGCCTATGTAAACATTTTGAAGATAGAAGTGATCATGTATTCCTTGTTGAGAAACTCACCTTTATCAAAAGGGCACCTCAAAAATCCATGCTTGATTTCAACTATAGATTTTAGAAGACTTGGGATAGGATATTTTTCATCATTAATATCACACCCAATTAATGCCTTCTTTTACTATTTGAGAGCATTGAATTCAAACATTGTAGTCATGTTCCAATCTATGGGTGACATAACCCTACCAGGAGCTTATGAAATATTTATAAGGGTAAAAACATATTTGAGACAAGTAGGGAAGCTTATGCCAAGACCTCTAATGCCACTCTTCCTTGATCTTTAACTAAGCCCACCTATTAATGCTCCATTACCCACCCCAAATAACCAAGTCCAACCTATTGATGGTCAATAGGATAAATTTACAAGAGTTGAAGGATTTTTGAAGGCAAGCTAGTGGCCCTAGAGAGACAACAATAGACTTCATGTAAGCCATATTATGGTCCCTTTTAAAACCAATATCCTAATCAATCCTAAAATATACCCCTTATCCACTAAATCAATAAGACTAAGGCTAAATTACTCAAGGGAGATATTGTAATAACTATAACCCTTCAGTTATGAGTAGATCAAGGGCCTTGCTCCTTACATAAAACAATCTTTCATAAGAGGGTCAATGATAGTTAATAAGATAGTCTAATGAGATATTAATGGCTACAAGTGGAGAAATTTATCAAAATCCTAGTTGGCAACATGCTCCTTCATTCAAAGGCCATGACATAATGCCTCCTCCACCACTATGTCCTCCAATGAATCATGGTAATATTCTCTCCATGACATCATTAGAGGCTCAAATTCAATAGTATGTAAACATGGGTAAGGTACTGGCTAACACTACATGCATAAACTTTCAAGAAGGAGAGCATATGTTTGAACATATAATAGTAAACATGGGGAATACTACATAGAGATTAGATGGACTAGTTACAACCAACATGAGGGCTAGGAGGATAATGGTGGATGATAAACTGGGGCAACCTATGGCCTCTTCAGGATCTCCAAAAGTCAATCAATAATCTACCACTTCATATGTACCTATTAGAGCCCTTGAAACTCAATAAGTACATCAACATCATGAGAAAAAATAAAACTCTCCTTTTATTACTCATGCCACACAAGTGCTAAGTGATTATTCTACTTACAAGATACAACCCAAAGGTACTAATCTCCCTTTCAATATTGTAGATCATATGAAGAAGGCTAATGTTACTATGTTTATATATGATGCCCTATCTTTTTTGGGACAAAAAGAGATTCTTTAGCAAGAGCTCTCTAATCCTTTCTATATGAATGAGATAGTTGATAAGGTTAACACTATTTTTATAAATAGTAATCAACCTAATCCTAATCAGTTTTTTAATCAAGTGCCTAATAAAATTCAAGCTCAGAATGTTGTTTGTTCCCCTAAGATTATTAATCCCCCTCCATTTCATTTATCATCCATCATAGGATATTTCTTGATACATAATTGTATGATATATTCAGGAGCTTCAACCTAAGTTATGCCTAAGGCCATAATAGATAAGATTGAGTATAAGTATGTGTCTAATGAAAAAAGGGTTCTTTAATTGGATGGTTCCTACACTAAAATAGTAGACATAGTGAAAGACCTTAATATCACATTGGCATCTTGCCCAAATTATGTCATCACTCAGGATGTAATGGATATAGACCTACTCCATATTTCACCCTATGCCTCTCCAAAGACTTTACTACAAAAATTATGGGCTATTTCCCCTCTGATTGGTCATATATGGTTTTTAGGACTAGATACAAAATTAAAGTCACTATTAGGTCAAAACTTATTTCTAGATTCCATTTAGAACATTATATGCCTAATATTGAAAATACCAACTGTGATATATTTGAAGAGGTTAATAAATAAGAACCCCATGATCATCTTGAGGGCATATCATATCTATACTTAGATGAATGGGTAGCTAATAATCATGTATTTTATCCTTATAGAAAAATTGAAGATGCAAACTTCGGAGTGTATTGCAAGCATGAGGAGGATGTTGTTATACCTTGCTTAACTAACATTTCTCAAGAAGAGGATGGTATATGGAATTTATTATTTGATGGATAAAGATAAAATAATGGTAGTGGATCTAGATCCATGTTAATCTCACCCTCAGGTCAAAATTACCATTCAATTGCAAGGTTGTAATTCAATTTCACTTTAAACACAACTGAATATGAAGCTCTTTTACATGGTTTTCAAGAGGCAAGAAGAAGATATGTCAAACTTATTTGAGTTAAGGGTGATAGTGATATTTGAGTCCAAAAAGTGAAAGGCCTAAATGAAATAAAGAACTATCATTTGAAAGCTTACATGCACTATGTATGGGACCTCATGGAGGAATTCTTGGCATTCAACATCCAATTCATACCATGAGAAACAAACTAACATGTAGATAGGCTTACAACCATTGGAGTTCAATATGATATTGTAGAAGAAGTCAAAGGAAATCAAATTCAAGATAAGATCAAGGTTATATTTAGGCTAGTTATACCTGACAATGAGGTACATTGGAAAGTGTTTGACAATGAAGATCAAATTATATGTTCTCTAATGCAAGAGGTAAAATTCTACCATAAAAATCAAGACAAGTTCCAACATCAATATGATGATCAGATAATAAAACTAAGATCTAATAAGCAACCTCAAGGGCTTGTGACATTAGATATCATATTCAATGAGGATGACCAAGTGAGAAATGGCAAAACATGTATCTCAACCAAATAATAACATTATGAAAGAATAGATATCTTTAGGGACAAGCTGTTGAAGTTAGGAAAGGTCAATACATCATAAGAGAGAAATGCATTAGTTGCCTTGTGCTAAGAATTTTATGACATATTTTCATGGGAGTAAAAATATTTTAAGGGCTTTGATCCCAATCTTTCACAACACACCTTTTAACTAGAAGGAAATACAAAGCCATTTATGTAGCAATAAAGGCCTATCAATCCAAAAATAAAATACCTAATGAGAAGGTAATTACCCAAATTGATTGATTCAATGATCATATTCCCATAAAACATTCATAATGGGTGACCAACCTTGTTCTAATAAGGAATAATAATGGGGAGATATGTTTATGTGTTGACTTTAAGGACCTTAATAAGGTGTCCCTAAAATATCACTACCCACTACCCTTAATGGATCAAATTATTTGAAAGGTGGTATGTTATCAAAGGTTCTCACTAATTGATGGTTACTCTAGCTATAATTAGATCATGGCCAAAGAAGAAGATAGACATAATATTGACTTCACCATAAAGTGGGGCACTTATGCATACATGAAGATGCCCTTTGGACTATCCAATATTGGGGAAAATTTCAAAAGGGTAATGGATATTGCCTTTAAAGGTTTGATAAATGACATGGTGATCATCTTCCTAGATGACATCACTATTTTCTCAAAGGACCCAACTGATCACATTTTTCACTTGAGGTTAGTCTTTTAAAGATGCATAAATTTTGGTGTTTTTGAATCCTAAAAAATGTGTATTTGGTGTTCATGAAGGTAGGTTAATAGGTCATGTAATGTACAAATATGGTCTCTCTATAGACCCTAAAAGAGTTGATTCTATCTTTTCCTTACCATTTCCCAAGCATAAGAAATGTTTACAAATTTTATTGGTGAAGATCAATTTCAAAAGGAGGTTAATTCTAGGCTTTGCAGAGATGGTCAAATCTCTTACTCATATGTTGATGAAGTGAAAATAGTTTACATGGACTAGAAAAGGTAAGATATGTTTTGAAGTCATCAAGGAGTCTATCTCTCATGACCCCATATTTATTAATATTTATTTAAAAAAATAAATTTACTTGTATGCCTTCTCTACATTGGATAAATCTCTTTTGTGTTGATTCAGTAAAATGACCAAGGTATAGAATAGCCTATTGATTTATTTAGTCAAGCCTTAGAGGAATATGAATAAAGATATATCTTTGTAGATAAGAATGTGATTGAATTAGTAAAAGTTTTGAATAAGTTTAGGCACATGGTCTCTAATAGCAAGATCATACTTATGGTAGCACACCCAAGTGTCAAGGAGTTTATACTCAATAGGGACCTCAATGAAAAAAGAGTTGGATTGGTGACATAGTTCATGGAGTATGACCTTGAATTTAGAGTTAAAAGTATTAGAAAAGGTATATCATTATTTGAACACCTTAAAGTATAAATAAAGCATAATAAGGATCAGGTGTTGGTAGTCTATGATAACCAATAGGCAACTACAGATAACACATCTTTCAGTTAGACACATGACATAATCATATTTATTGAGTTAGGTTAATGTCTTATGGGGATAGGAAAAGTCAAGAAGAGATATTTCAAGTTTAAAATTATACCCTATATCCTAATAGATGGAGTAATTTTAAAGAGAGACATTGGAGGCATGTTTTTAATGTGTGTGTAATCAGGTGAGATAGATAAACTACTTGAGTAGTTTTATGATGGTCCATCTAGTAAACACTTTACTTTCAATATCATAGTCTCAAATATTATTAGATCTAGGTACTTTGGCCCACTATGTTTAGAGATGCTTACTCTTGGGTAAGGAAATGCAAAAAATATGTACTATTTGTTGGCAAATAGAGATTAGCTACCTTTCCCTTGTAACCAATACAAGAAAAGAAACTTTTCTTGTAATGGGCCTTGGAATTAATAAATATGACACACCACCCTTCAATCAAATGGCATAAGTGGATCCTTATAGATACATACTAATTTACAATATGGGTTGAAGCATCTACCCTTAAAGAGGCTAATGATGTTTCTATTTTGGAATTTTATCATCATCTTGTAACTAGATTTGGTGTGCCTTCTATAATCATTTATGAGAATGCGTTGGATTTTAGTAGAAACAAGGTCTGTGAATGGGAAATTTCACATGGGATTTATCTCAAAGTATCCTCAAACTATTATCCATAGTGAAATGGACTAGTAGAGTCCACAAACAAGAACTTGTTGAAGATCATCAAAAGGACTATAGAGGATATCCAAAAAGACTGGCATACCAAATTGTGGATTACCATATGGGAAAATATAGTAACACTTAAGAAATACATTTTACACTCCCCATATCTTCTTTTTTATGGGAAATAAGCCAATATCCCTATATCTCTTGAATTTTTTGCATTATAGCTTTCACATCAACTTGACCTTTTTGAAGATGATACTATGCAGGTGAGGCTTAATAAACTAAGATAGCTAGAAGAAATAAGAGGCACTAGTATATAAACCATATGGTAAAATAATCACTAAGTAAATACATAATTTGACAAGATATCTTCCTTAATTAATTTCTAGAAAGGTGATATAGTCCTCAAATGGGATGAGGACCATGCAAAATGAGGAAAACACTCTAAGTGTGACAACCTTTGGAGTGGACCTTATGTCATCACAAATTACAAGGAGATAAATTCATTTGAACTTGCCAAATTTAATGGAGATATCCTTACCAACCATATCAATGGGAGGTATCTCAATTTCTATTATTAGTTATAGCTCTTGATCTTTGTACATAGTTAGATAGGTTTGTCTTTCCTCTAAGTGCTTTTACACATGGCTCTTTTGTTGTTTAGTTAGTTATTTATTTTGTTTAATTTATTTATTATTTTTTGATTGTCCCATTATTCCAAAAAAATTTAAGGAATCAAGTAGATTCCTCATGGAAGAATAATTTATTCATTCAACCATCATGATCAAACTTAGTCAATGTCTAGGTTCCATGACCAATAAGCTGGTCAAGCCAACTGAATCACCAAAAATGTTGGCCATTTTTTCCCACATATCGATCTTATTCATATATTTAATTCCATGTCTTGGAGATCAAGAATGGATTAGGAAGATGAGTAATAATCTAGATGGAATGAGTGGTCTAAAGGGATCTCATATTACTCACAAAGCTCTTAGAACACTTTAAGTTCACTTAAAGTGTAATTTTTCAACTTTTAAGGATAGGAATAGAGTTTTAGAAAACCCTATGGGATGTGAATAATTATTGTAATGAGTATGTAAGTTCATGACATTCATCTTGTTCTTCATTATGTCCATCTAGACATTTGGGTCTAGTAGCTGAAATTTTGAGTAGGCAAGTTGCTAACATTATGATTACCATGTGTGAATGAGTCAGGGATAATTGATTACATGGGTCTATTTATCTTAGTCCCAAGTTTCTATGAACCAAGTTTTAGGCCATTCATCTAAGTGAAATATAATATATTAGGGTTCAAATTTGGTCTCTCAGGTAAAATTTTCTAAGTTTCCATACTTAACCAATTTGTGAAGGAGTTCAAACAAAGTCGAGTGGGAAGTTTGATGATGTTATATATCATACATGTGGTAAACTCAAGAATAAATGATCATATGGGTATATTTAGATTTATATCATGTTAATATGTGTTATGTTTTAGGTCATGTGATAAAGTACGATAAAAGTTATGCAAGTATAAAGTTAGGCTCCTAAACAATGCGACAATGTTTTCCCATACTTAGCCAATTTGGCATGTAAAAAGAAAAGATAAGTAGGCATTTTAATGGTGTAATATTATAAATTATATTATCAAGGAAAAATGTTTGCATGGGTCTCTTTATTTTAGTACAAGGAACATATGTGGTAAATGTTAGGTCATGCAATGAAGCACATTGAAAGTTATGCATGCTCAAAGTTGGCCTCCCAAGCATATTTTTGGCATAATTGGTTCCATAGAAAGAGAATATGAGAGTGAATATTAATTGAATTATATATTTAATGTACAAATTTTATAGGATCAATTTGATACATGGTTGTCTTCCTCTTTGAAAAGAGAACATATGGTCTAAATTTTAGGATATGCATCTAAGCATAGTAAAAGTTATTGAGGTTTAAAGTTGGGCTCTCGGGTATTTTTATAATAGTTCCCATAGTCAATTTGTCACTAAGTAAATTTTGATCAAATCTTGAGTAGTTTAATGGAGTGCATTGGCTCCAAGATCTTAGGGATTAATGAGATGCCAAGAAGTGTTCAAGGTTTAATGCTAAGTAAAGGTGAAGGAGATAGGCATGTAGATGTCATGAAATAACATATAAGTCAGCTCACTTGGACATTTTGTAGTCAAACTTATAAATCTCCTAAATCCAATCGATCAATTTGGAACATTGATTTTGGTCTCAAGAATATCTACAATAAATTTGATCCCTCCATGATTTTTGTGCTTCAAGATTTAAATCTTCAAAGTTGTCAAATAATGGGATATGCTTGTGTAGATGAAAAATTTAATCCACTAAAAAAATCCATTGGAGCTTAAGTTTGATGGTTTACAGGATGTTAAATACATCCATGAGGATGTCAAATGACATTTGTGTGAATGTCAAATTTATGACCTAGTAGATATCTATTTGTTTTTAAATCTAAGCAGATGCAATGATTGGCATTGAGTTGTACATCTAGATCTGAGGTGAAAAGATGATCTTATAGTATTAGTGGGTCCCCAAAAGAATAATGGATCATATTTAATTATATTAAGGAGATCGATGGCATGTAATTAAGTCAAAGGGGTAGTGAATCTTGAGTGCAAATGTAGAGGTGCCAAGTGTCAATGTCATATTAGTTCAATTTCAATATCAATGATCAATGAGCATTAATGCAACTTGAGATTGATGGTGTGAGATAAATTCAATAATGTTAATAACTTGAGTCAACTTTAAACAGCCAATAAAGTAAAAGAAAGAACATGAATTTTGAAAAAGGTCAAAGATGTAGGTTTTCAACTCAAGCAAGTTAGTATAGAAAGGTGTTAAGCTCAATGGCAATCCAGGAAGAACTATATTAGACCCTACAAGGTCATGGGTTCCCTTTAAAACTCCATAAAAGATTAAAAGGATCTTGTAGACCTAATATAATTCAAAGGTTTACAAGTAAAAGTGTTGAGATTATATAAAAAATGATATAAATTGGTTTTGTCTATGGTGGACCCAGTTTTAGGTTTCAAAATAAGGCCATAGAGGCAAACACATCAATGTTCATTGAAAAATCCAATGACATAATTATGACCCTTTTCTCCACTCTCTCATGACAAACAAACTATTAATGGGAAATTAGTACCAAAATAAGAGCATAACATATTGATCCAACTATCATAATTACATCAACACTGGCACTCAACTTGAAAATAACTTGATCCCACCATTGTAACCAAAAAAATCATCAATTTAAAGAGAAGTGGGAGAAAAAATGAGTGATTGTTGCAATTGTTTATTGAGGTTTCCATGATTAATTGAGTGCTTTCTAGGAACATAAACATAGGGTGGTTATAACTGAATGGAGAGTGGATATAAGATCAATAATGACCCCTTCAATGCAAAACAACTTCCTCTCTCTCATTCCATTATAATATATCTTCATGCTTCTAAGCCTTTATTTTCATCCCTCAGGATGGTATGACTAGTGTTAGGTTGTGGAGCTAAAAGCTTCACCAGGATGCAAACAGGAGGATTTAGGGAGGTTGCAGAGTGTTTGCTAAGTGTTACAGTCACCGGCGTTGGTCAGGATAACTGACATTGGCAGGGTATAGATAGAAGGCAACCGACGTCGGTCATAAGTTAGCTGGTGTCAGCACCCCCCAGGCAAACAGGGACCGACATCGGTCACCTGTGTGGTTCAAACAAAGTATTTTATGGGTAGTTAGCTAACGAACCAAGTGTTTGCATGTCAAGAGCCAAATTTAGACTAGAAGCTGTGGATCTAATTATTGTAATTAGGTGTTTAATTATTGTTTGCATGAGATCTATTTAAGAGACTCATTGGTTGTATTGTAAACTAGAGTGCTAGAGAGTAAGAGAGCAAAATAAGCTCCTTCTGAGAGAGGAGAGCAATGGTGTGTTCCTCCTAGTGCCACAGTACCAAGTGTGAGTACTGGTTTGGAGAATTAGAAGGGTTCTTCATATTTGTATGATCTTGGTCAGCAGGTATGCATGGCTTCTTTTGGAAATCTACAATGGTGAGTAAGGTCTAGTGATTTACAGGTAGCAGCAAAGAGCAGGAGATCTACTTGGAGTACGGTTGTGTACTTGACGTACTGGTAGCGTGTTACTGACTGGTTGGAGAGGTGAACATCAATTCTATATTTGAGTTTATTTTTGGGACCGAGAGAGAGAGGGAAGAAGGTCTTGAGGTGTGGCGAGCCTTTGAGGTGGAAGAAGAAGTGGCATCTTCTTTATTGTATATTATTCTGAGTGATTATTAATACAATTGTGTATTGTCTCTCATATTCCTATGTTGTTTCATATTTCTAGTTACTTATTGATTCTGGTATAATTCTGTGTTTAGTTGCTAATACAAGAAGTAATCATATGTGCTCTAATTGAGGAGCAAGATCCTGACAACTAGACTCTACCAAAAATTTATTCTACACCTCTTGGGGTAGTGAGAAAGACACATTTGTAGTGTTTTCCATTTGTTCTTAGTATGGTGTGTTTGCTTGATATGTAAAGTGGTCTAATCTTCCCTTTGTAGGTCCAATCTCAACCTGAATGTTAACAATCTTCTTTATAGGTCATATAGTGTGTCATATTGTTGATATCTCAAGGATATGATGGAATGTTGTTTATAAGTGTCATCAACCAGACCTTATTTTCATTTTCTTCCAGTATTAGTGTATCAAACTAACCTCTATGTGAAATTTTGTTTCTTAGAAATTACATCAAGCATTATAATAGTTTTATTCATGATCCATTAGTGTGCTAAGGGTTCAAGATTATGAGTGGATATGAAAAATTCATGGTGCACCACCACATGTTAGAATAGGTATTATTTTATGCAAAGTATTTACTCTTTTCATCCCAAATTGCTTAGTTTTTAGAAATTGAGATCTAAATTATCCTATCTGAGGAGCTAGCCTCATTAAAAACCCTAGAGGTCTGACCAAAATATAGGTAACCCACAAACTAGGGTTAGTCCCATGTTGGACCAGGTTTGAGAGTATGATTTGAAAATTTATGCTTTCAACTAGGGTGCAACCTGAGTCTCCAACATAGCCATCAAATGAATTACCAAAGAAAAATATCTACAATGATTTAATTTTCATGCACATATATAGATTTAGAAAACAAATCTAGGTAAGTATAGATGTGTTTTACCCAATGGTATATAGGTCCATTTATGGACAAGCTATGCCCATGTTATAGTAACTAATCAAAAGAAACATAAAAATATGGAGGACTATTGGTTTTAACCTAATTATACAATAATAAGGATAGAAGGGACCTATGCATCTTTATTATATCTACCAAGGAATGACCTAGAGAAGTTGTTATAGAAAAAAATGTTTTATAATTATTGTAAAGGTTGATTTAAATAATTATAGGCATGGAGTTATTCATGAAATACCTATAAGTATTAGAAGCATTTAATATAAAAAATGGTAACACCTTAATCTAGTGGATGAGATCATATTTAATTATGGCTTGGTAAAAAATCTATACATATACTGGGACCCAAGGAATAATATTAAGAGTACTATTGAGAGGATTAGGAATAAAGTTCATGTTACATATGGACATCAATGATTTAAACATGACCCCATATTTTTGAATGCTAAAAATTACATAGATATCATAGTAAAATTGATAAAGGTAGGTGCATTTATGATAGTGGCATGCAGGATCTAATGTGATCCTAGTATTATTGAAAAAGTTACTAAGAGGATATATAATGAAGAGATAGTTCTACCATAGTTTCACCATCCTTCTCATTAGATGAAATCAAACACATATTTGGAAACCAATTAATATATCAGGTCTAACATATTCATCATCCTCCATAGACATCTTATTTATGTAGTGCATCCACTCACTTCAAGCATGGAGATACCAATAGTTCCTAGTAGTGTAGTGGGATAACTCTATTTTTCAACCTTTTCACCATTGACAAACATTTAACAAGTAAGTATTCATTCTTCCTTCATGAAATTTACTATTATTTATACATTACCATCACCTTCCATTACTTTTCATCCATGTTAGTGTTACCTATTACTATGGCTCACTCACCTATAACTACCACCAACATTGACTCATAATCTACACTCCATATAACTCCATCATCATTTGCTGCTCCATTTCCATCCAAAAATCTAATTGATATTTTTATTAGGCCTTCTCCCACCACTATTACACCTATTTCCACTATTATTTATATTTCATTTATTTTGACTTATAATGGTAAAGGGGGGACTCCACCATTCTCTCCTCAAATCTCTACATAAAAATAAGAGAAGCCTTACAAAATACTCATGTATTCCATTGGATCCCCTTTATACAAAATTAGGGGAGGAAATAAAAACAAGTTGTAAGTCATAAGAACAAGATGAATAAGTATAGAAAGAGGGAAAAAAATAAAATAGAGATAGATTCCATGCCAAAAACCACTCAAGTGGTTACAACAATTGACACTACCCTAAGTATCATTACACCGGTAGAAACAACATCAATTGTTATTCAAGGTGAAAATATTTAATACAACTAAGGATTATATTTTCATTATTATAATGGACTTGAATGCTATTTTTTCTCCTATTGATACTATTGTTGACACTAAAATTACCTATTCATCTATTATAAAATATCTAACATTTTTCTTTAACCCTAATAACATATTATTTTTCAACACCACTTATCTAGATGCTATTAAATCATAGGAACATTTTGAAGAGCTAGTGTTTTCCTCCATTTTTGATACAAATTATTTGATATTAAGGCCATCTACCTAATTGGGTATGTTATTATCATAGCTCAATTACATAGATTATTCCATAGTCAATCTATACCATAACCTAGACAAGATTAGGTATATTATTAATATCCCCCCACAATTGAAATTCATGGGGTGGAGGAAGTATATTAATTTCTTTCCATGTCAATCAATACCTTCTCCTTCCATTTTTTACCCTTCACCAAAAATTCTCCCACTAGGAAATTACACTCTTTCCACTTACACATCAATGGATCAGGCAACAAATAAATTTATAATAAGCATTCCTCCCTTGATCCATAATTTATAGAAAGAGGAAATAGGTAGGAAATACTTAATTATCAATGAGCTACCAAATATGGCTTTACATTTTGATAGACAGACAAATACCATGAGGAAGGTCAAGATGAAAATTGTGGTGGCTGAAGCTAAAACTATGAAAGTGGAGTAGAGGGAGGATATATTCTACCTAATAAAGAAAACAAAAACCCATCAACGTGAATCAAATAAATATAGAGAGGATCCTTACAAATTTTAAGATGAAAATGGTGTATTTATTAATAAAATGTTTCAAAGCTATTATCGATCAAAGAATAACTTATAATAAAGAAGTACTATTGAATCTACAAGGGACATTTTGAATAATGTTCAAGGTGAAACAAAGATCTCATATAATATAATTAGTTAAATAAGAGTTTTAAGAGACAATTCACACCCTAAATGGGTGAGTGTGTCTCAGTCATATGAGACTATGAAATATTTGGAGGCCAAGCTTAACTTCATAGGCATGTATACAAAAATACAATGTATGCAAATTTAAGTCTTATGTCATTGCTAGATGTAACAATAAAAATTAACCATATAAGCACAAGAAGGTATATTTTTTTAATTTAAAAATGAGATGCATGCCCTAGTGAAATAATTTATCAGTGATGGGAAATGTGCATTAACTATTTTAAAGGATATGAGGGTCACTAGTCTATACACACCTCTAGGAAAATTAGTCACAAGAATAGTTTTTGATAGCCTACTATAACTAGATTCAAATAGTCTTCAGATTGAGATATAAGGGTTTGTATATAATACCAATGATTATATAATTAAATTGATGAATTTTGTGAAAGACAAGGTGGAAAACATAGAAAAAGTCAACATAAAATACAAAACCTCTATGAACATCCATAAAAAAATGATGGATAAAATTCCTAAGTTATTCATAAGGTCAATCATTGAAAATGAGATAAGTATATATTTTAATTCAAGTTATGCTATATATAAAAATATGGAACACCATAGTAGGCAAATATTCTAGTATGTATACCATATATCCTCTCCCAACCACTAACTACTCAGTCTCAATTTTTTGGGTATATAATGGTGAAAAAACTATTGGGGGAAACTTTTATCATAATTTAATTCATAGTGTGACTAGTGGCCCTATCCATTATAGTTACAAATCTAGTAGGGACAAGTGAAATTATGATATCTAGTCCATTTGTGACTATATTGACAATGACATAGTCTCCAAACATGCAAGCTTAAAATTTGAGTGAATACACATCATCATTATAGGTAGTCTTTGTGTATCATTCCATACATAATTTTTAACTCAATTATTTTTGGATATATTTCTATATGAGAGTTATTTTTGGAAAATGAGTATTAATTACATTATAAATTGTAAACATGCATGGGATGCATGTTTTTTTTCACATGGTATTATTATAAAAAATGTATAATTACTATTTATTTGAAGGATGAGGTGTCCTCATCACAAGGTTATTTATATGTATACCTTGTCCATTATAAAGGGGTGATAATTTTGAAATTGAGATGAATAATAAATGTGAGAGTGAAATCCAAATAGGGTTAATTCTACCATTAGTGAATACACATCAAAATGATTGAATGCAAATAACACCCTAATGTTATTCAATGTGTTTGAACAAGACTAAATAAGATATGAATCAAATAGAAGAAAAAATGTACAAATTTTATACCTTCCTTTACTTTCTATTTAAAATATGTATGTACTCAGACTCAAAAATTAGAGGTCTTTGGAAATGTCAAATATACATATAGGCAACATCTCCCCTTGTCTGCACTTGTTATGGCTTGAGATTTGACTTTAGAAAAGTATGGATCCTTAGTTATTATAGTAGAGTAATTTTATGTTCAATAATATTACCTATAATGTAGGGGGGGACTTAAATTTATATACTTTATGAATCAATGAGTATTGTCCATCTTGATTTAGAATTTGAGGGATAGGAATTGGTCATCACTCTCCTCAATTTTGAAGGTTGGAAATGTAAGATGGTCCATTTAAGGAAATTTGGAGTGTGTAATAAATTTAGAATAAAAGTGCAATCATGACCTATTTTAGAGTGTCTAAAAGGGTGTAAGAGGGAGGAGTGTGTAAGAAGGTATAAGAGAGTGTAATAACTTTATTGTAATCCTCTCTTTTCTCATTGAATTTAACCCTATTATGTCATTAAGCTGAGGAAATAAAAATATTTTTTATTTTAGATAATATAACTATAAAAAAAGACATACAAGTTTGAATTAAAGAAATTTTAGGTTAATTAATCAAGAAATTAATTAACCATTAGAGGAATTATGACCTTATACAATGTTATTTTTTATAATTAAACATTCATTTAATTAACCTAGAATAAAATTTGTAAATGATCAGGTTCACTTAAGGTGTGTTTGATAAAATTGATGTGACATTATGGTGTATTGTCATAATTAGGAATGTGTGTCTCCAATTTTGGATTAATTTAATATTTTAATAGGTAAATGATATCAATTGAATATTTATAATTAATTTGTGTGTGTTTATAGAGAATCATTTTTTTGTAGTTTAGATATGAAAGTGTTGAAAATGAATTATACATTTTTCTCCTATTTGAGAAAGCATTATGAGACATAAGGAAAATTAACATCTTTTCAAATAATGAAATGGTTGTTAAGAATAATTTTTTAAAGATTAAAGATTGATGTATTAAAAATCATAAAATTTACAAGACAACATGTTCAAATTGATCCCTAGAGGGAACTTGATAAGCCCTAGATTCCCCCTCAAGGGAAAAATAAGAGAAATATGAAAATGAATGGGACCTTTAAATGAGGAAATAACATGGTCCATAGTAGAATAAGTTGAAGTAAATATGAATATATAAGAAATGGGATGAAAAATAGTTAATAGAGTCATAACTAGGGCACCAAAAAAGATCAAAATGATAATGGAGAGCAAATGGGGGTAAAAATTTGAATTGTAAAATATATATTCACCCATGTGGGGTAAAAATTAGTCACTATAACCCTCCCCTTTTGAATAATGGATTTATAGTTTTGTGCAATAAGTAGTGATTAATAATGGCTTGATGTCTATGACATAGGCATGTTAATGAGTAGGTTTGATATCATAGGAAACCATCAGAGCATTGGTAGTCAATAATTTATCTTCTCATTAGTTAATTTTGTAATTAATGGAATTTATGGCAAGGAATAGGTAGGAGTTAGTGAATCCACTGATTTAAATGGAAATTGAAATTGGTGGTTTCACTTATGAAAATGGTAGAAATTCCAATTGATATAAAGGAAATGCCAATTGAAATAGTAGTTTCACCAAAAACTATAAAATTATAAGAGGGTCACCTGAAAAATGATAAAATTTCCACTTTTGAATGAGAACCACTTAAACAAATAAAATGTAGAAAAAAGGAGGAATGGTAAAAATTCCACTAAAAATAGTAAAAATGCCCTCCAAAATGGTGAAAATTCCACCAAAATTTGTAAAAATGCCCTATAAAATGGTGAAAATGTCAAGAATACAACAAATTTACCAACAAGGAAATGATGAGGCTTGTTTGGAAAAGAAGTGTTTAAACTATCAAAGCATAAAATAATAGGATTAAGTCAGAATGATGGTTTTTCATAATAATAAACTTGATTTAATATGTATAGATCTCAACTAGCTATATTGATTTTGATGGAGTTAGAGATTTGTGTTGACTTGTCTTTGATTACATGAATGACTCAAGTTATTGGTCACACACAAGTGATGATCACATTATTTTTAGATGGGAACGTTATAGATAGAGGATATGTGCACATTTTTTTAGGTCAAATATATATTATACATTTCCCTCCTACTAGTCATTATAGAAAGTAGACCTTACCTAAGTGCATTTATAGAGAAGTTACATTTAGAAACATCCATGTTCCACTTACCCAAAAGTGAGGCCCTAATCAGTTCAAATGATGTTTGGCATATTTTGAGATTTTTATAAGAGATTAGTCATTATATTAGACTATCCCCATAGGCATACATGTTGTGATAGAGGATCCAATCAACCAAATATATGTGTCGATGGTTTATGAGATAATGGACATTGATTTATTAGAGACACTAATAAAAATTCAACTAGATGACTTACCATGAGAGGTGCCCTCACCACTAAATCAGATTAATAGAAAGGTATTTATGTTTATGGTCATTATCAATAGTATCCTACTACCCAACAAGAGTGAATGATCATTATTTATGGGCCTGGGTGGGATGATCAAAGACATGATTGACTAGACCACTACTTTTTCTTGGGTGTTAGTTATATTGGCCCAATTATACAAAGACCTACACATAGTTTCCTATCAAGGAGGTTAGATCATTTACACTTCCACATTGCTTCAAGTCTAGGCTTGGGATAACACTCTAATTGAGTGACCCATTTGTCTAAGATGGATATATGGTCAAAAGGATCTTATGGCATTTGGATGGATTTAAATTAGTGTTATTCATAGAGGGAATATATGAGACATCTATTACTACTTGAGGTAGATAGATGATATGGGAGATGGGGACTTCATCTAGTTTCCATATCTATAATTGTAGACTTATTTGTGGCATGATGTTTGGTACACTATGTTTATGACCATGAGATGTTTCATTATAAGCTAATTGATACACATCATTGAGGAGTATAGGCTAGACCAAGTTTAGTGCTAGTTTGGTATGAAGCAAGATGTTTTAAATTGTTTGCACTTCTTTACACATGTGTTTAGATAGATCAATGCATGAGATTTGACTATAGATATGTACCTAGATAGGATGAGTTATTGAGGAATACCTCATATTGTTTTCACTTATGGAAGGAACCTAATAGACGTAGAAATGATAATGACATATATAGCATGGTGGGATGAGGTTGGACCAAAGATATTGATAGTGCCCTAGGGTGTTCTAAGACATGTAGTGACACTATAGGTAATGGGATAGGGATAAGGTCAATAAATAATGGATGTAGATTTAGAGGATGAGGGTAGTGGTATAAGTGATATCATCCTAAACCCAGGGCCATATATTAAGATTAAAAGTAAACATGATAGGGATACTTAGGATATACATATAGGAATGAGGGACCTATACCAAGTGGGACCTTGAAATATAGATAAAGTAGATAGGGATATATATATTCTAAAGGAGGAGATTACTATGATGGTTGCTGAGATAGTTGGCCTATAGTCTAGTAGTTACCTAGTTTTAATAGTAGGTTATGGACATAGATAGACATACTATAATATTTTAATCAAAAATGTATTCACTGAAGGTAGAGGTGGCTCATATGATAGAGATTCATACTTAGAGAGATATGGATAAGAAATACATGTAGAGGTTTTGGAAGGAGTAAGATATAATGAATTATGTGCGTACACAAAAATGTCTATCTCAACTTATTTTTGAGATCCTTTGGTCTAAGGATGAGGTAGATTACTACCATAATTTATATCAAAGGGTCATACTAGCCGAAGGCAATTAACCTAATTTTGATGTTTATGAGTCACATAGAACATCATTTGTATCTAAGAGATCAAGGGTACACCACACCTTGACCTCAGGGCAGTCAATAAATTAACCACCACCTCCCCCACCACCACAACCCATGGAGCCACCACAACATATAGATAAGACAAGATATAACATAGCTCATGAAGATACATATAGTTAAATCTATTTGAATTCTGAATATAACTCTCTCTCTCTCTCTCTCTCTCTATACACACACACACACACAAACACATACACACACACATATATATATATGTGTGTGTATGTGTGTGTATGTGTGTGTGTGTGTGTGTACACACACACACACACACATACATATACATATACATATATATGTGTATATATGTATATATATATATATACATATATGTATATATACATATATGTATATATACATATATGTATATATGTATATGTATATATATATACATATATACATATATACATATATATATATATATATATACATATATGTATATATACATATATATATATATATGTATATATATACATATATGTGTATATATATATGTGTGTGTGTGTGTGTATACATACATACATACATATATATATATATATATATATATATATATATATATATATATATACATATATACATACATACATATACATATACACACACACACACATAATGTATATATATGTATATGTGTATGTATGTATGTACACACACACACACACACACACACACACACACATATTTATATATGTATATGTATATATATATATATATATAGACACAAACACACACATCTTTATGTATACGCCATTATTATTACAATATAAATGACATTCACTTTTGATCTTATTGATTATATATATATATATATATATATATATATATATATATATATAGTCTATGTAAATCAATAAGATCAAAAACGAATGTCATATATCTCATAAAAATAATGGTGTATACATAAAGATGTGTGTGTGTGTGTGTGTGTGTGTGTGTGTGTGTGTGTGTGTGTGTGTGTTGTATATGATGTTCTTTATGTTTTAGTATTTTTATGCCTTATGATGATATAATATATGTGTGATTGGATTAAAATTTTTAGTTACTATTCATGTCGATATGTATGTTATTACAAATAATTTATTTACCACGATTCTATTGGTAGATCATTGTAGATATGGATGAGTAACAAATGTGATTGATTGTTATATATTTTAATGTAAATTTTATATGATATGACTTGGCATGAGATATTAATATCAGATTATATTATAATAAAATTATGAATTTTCATATATGCTCATTTATTTGATATGTATAATGAATGGCTATATATTATCCATGTTGTTCAGTTGATTGTGTTGTAAAAAGTAGACAAGGATATTTATTACTATGACATTTTTAGTTAGACTTCGATTACTTATTTTTAATTTTTAATTTAACATTATAATATTTAACATGTTCTTGAGATGCATTTATTGTCATTGATGTCAAGGATATATTAGTACATAATGCATTAATAACAAAGTGATAGGTTCCAAGTGGATTTGAAAGTGCATATCATGTATACATGTATTTAAGGTGATTTACCATGTTTTAGGGGTCAAATTAGGTGTCAATAATTCTTTGGTTACTTGTGTAAGTGAAAGGAATTAATTAGAGTAGTCTTGTGAAGGTCTAGGTTATCCTAGTCAACTTGGAAAAACTTCCTAAGTAAGCAGATTAATGACATCAACATTCACACGTGTGAAGTTGTCAGAAGAAATTGATCACATGGGTCTATTCATAGTTTTTCCTAGATCATGTGTTTAAAATATAAGTTATTGACATGATGTCCATAAAAATTTATGGTAGTGAAAATTTGGTCTCCCAAGTATATTTCACTAGTTTCCATAGTCAAATTTGCATTAAAAATTTACTATTGGAATTCAAATATTTGAATTTACAAAGAAAAACTAATGTAGTTTTTAATTTATAACTTTTGATAATGAATGGATTTTATGGTGGTGTAAAAATAAAATTGGTATATTACTTCAAGGGTAATCCATTAAAATTTATTAGGAAGTTTTAATGGTTGTAAAATTGCATTTATTACATGTGAGAGTTGACTGTTGTTGACTATGTTTTTTTAAATAAACTAGAGTGCAAGGAAATAACTATATAAGTCAAAATATTGATCAAACCTTGTTTTTATAAAAATAAAAATTTAATTATACTTCATGTAGATCATCATAAAATTGATTTGGAGTTTTGAATTTACGTATAGGTGTAGTTATTTCAGGTCAAAGTTGACTGTAATTATTGTAGGTTTGAGTAGGCTTATTGTAGTGGTGTTTATAATAATTTAGAGGATTAATGAAGGTGTATTATGTATTTTATGATGTTTTTGAGGTATTTATATTTCAATCCATATGTTTATTGTGCTTATAAAGTTTATAAATAGATATTTTGAGCCTCATTTGTGAAGACAATGTCTCTTGGCTAATTAAGCCTAATAAGTCTTTAACACCTAATGGAGGTTTCAAAAAATGAGTGAATGATTTGATGTTTATTAAGTATGGAGAAGGATCATAGAGTATTAAATTAAATTTACTTAAGTGTTTTGCATCATTAGTAAGGGTCATCTGGACCATAGTGGATTAAAGTGTTTCGTGAAGGTGAATTAGGTCTCAATGGAACCTATTGAAGGCTTGAGGGCTAAAAGAGGTTTCATAAGGTGAGAGAGTGACTTGGAGTATTTTATTAATTTTTAAACATAGATAAGGTGTGGAATAAATTATTTTAAGGTATTAAAAATTGTTTCATATTTGGTTAAAGGCTATTGGTATCTAAGTATAATGTGTGGCCTAATGGAGGGATAATTGCTTAGGTCTTACTTAAGCCTAGTGTGTTATTTTGAGCCATTTGAAGCATTAAAAACCTAATGATTTGATGTATATTTTATGTAACATGTAAAAAAATATATTTTTATGTTTTTACAATAATTTAAATAGTTGTGTCCAACTAGTATTGATTGGAGAAAGAATCATGTATATATAAAAGGCTATTTTGGCCTCATTATGCTAGTTAGACAATTGGATAGTGAAGTGAATGGTATGAGAGTTTTAATAAGTGTGTGAGGACATGAAAAGAATAAAAATAAAATTTTGAACATGTCATGAATATATAATAGTGGTTTTTAAGGTAATCATTAAGTTTTTGTATTGATTCAAGGCATGATTAGGCCTAGTTTGTCTAGATGACCTAGAGTGAAGAAGTACATTAAATACATGTTAGAAGAGTAATGTAGAGGTTGTGTATGATTGATATTCATGATTTTTAAATAATTTATTTTAATATAATAATATTATATTGTGAAGGAGTAATGGCCTCAAGGTAATGATCATGTGTATGAGGGATGTTCGAGAAAACAATATAAAGAGTTGTTGTATACCTATGTAAGAGGAAAATTTGTGTTTATATGAACTACCTTCAGTTGTATGAGGTAGAGAGGAAGGTTTTTATTTGTTATATAAACATAAGACCATCATCAGGTATTTAAAACATCAAATCAATTATGGAAATCAGTTTATAGGTGATTGAGTTGGTGCTTGATCATCTAGGGGGTTGTAGCCTCCTTGTTAGTTGGTGATAGTTAAAGGTCTAGTGGGTACTTGACCAAATTGAGGGGTGGGTGATCCTTGATTAGTTGGTTATGGTATAAATTGAATAAATAAATTTATATGATATTATTACAAATATTTTTTTAGTGGGTTTTCTCCCCATGAGGGTTTCCCACATAATTCATGTGTTATGTGCTTTGATCTTGCATTATTTTCTTTGTTCATTATAATGAATGGATTATATGATTCATGAATGATTATGTTTAATGGTTAAGAGTTTGAATTATTTTATTTGAATTTTATTTACTTGCATCAATAATTCACCCCCCTCTCATTGATTATTCTTCCAATAATTGGTATCAAAGCAGGTCCTTCAAGAAGGATTCATAGCTAGGAAGATAGTCCTTGAAGCACAAGATGGCTAAGAAATGAAGGAAATAAAATAAAGAGTTGATGTATATGGATAATTATTATGAGGATAATATTTTTACCTTAAATAGTGACATGGTCATAATGGCTAAAGAGGATGAGAAGGCTATTAAGGGTCTCAAATTTCATTTAGAAGATGTTAATGTAAAGATGAGTTCTTTGGAGGTTCTTGAGGAGAAGGTATGCATCTTTAAATCTAATGTAACCTTAGAAATAAAAAAGGATAAAATTACTATTCATGATCTTAATAATTATTTAAAGACTATAAATTCAATTTTGAGGTCAAAGAAGGGTTAGTGTGATCAGTTGAAAAATGATCTTGGTTCCTTGAAGGTTGAGCATGAGAAGTTAGTAGTCAAAATGGGAAAGGTTGAGCAAGATAAATCAAGTCAAGTAAATAAGGATGATAGCATGAATAACAAGGTGAGAATAATAGAAAGGTAGCCCAATTCCATGATATTTGTCAATTCATCTCATAGTCAATGTTATGTTTGTAATCATTTTGGTCACATTGCAAGAGATTACAAAAGGAGAGGTAACCTATCAAAAGAAGATAACAACCATCATCAAGAAAAAGTTATGAATGATATTATTTTTTTCAGGTGTCATAGATTTTATCATATTTAAAAATATTTTAATAAAATATTGAATGAGTTCTCAAGGAAAAATAAGATGTATGGAGCTCTTAGTGTGCAAGGAATAGGTCATACATAGATATGGAGACCTAAGACTATTAAGAGAAATTAGATTGAGACCAAGGATGAATTGGTTGATAAGCATAGTAGTCAATATGGTTTGTTTTTTATAGTAGATATGAAGGTAAGAAAAGAGTATTATTTATCATAGTGTGTTGACAAGGGAGTTAAAGAGAAGATGGATGAGCCAATAAAGCCTATGAGGAGGATTAAGAAATACAAGTAAACTAGTGAGAATATGGAAACTTGGGAATTTCCTAAGTTTTGGGTGTTATAATTTATTTGGTAGGTGATTTGTCTTTATTATGATTCATATAATCATTATTTAGTCATTTTAAGCATCATGGAATGGTGTTGCAAGGTTGATAAGTGAGAGACTAGTCAATGGGTCAAGGTATGTTCTTTGTCTTGATATGCATATAATTGAGTATGGATTATTTAAATTGTTTTAAAGATTATAAAAGATGTATATAACCTATTTATATTTGTGAGAAGTGATTTTAAGGTATGAAGTTATTTGTGGAGGAAGATCTTACTTTGAGTGTCCTTGGTTGGCATAAGGGTTTCTAATACAAGAAACCATTGACATGGTGTATTTTGAGTTGTACAATGAGTTGACTCACCAAAATTGGTGATAAGGTTTAAAATTATGATATAATAGTGTTTAATGAGGTTATGGTGTGATATTGGTATTCCCTTGGTATAAAGTTATGATAATTTTCAACTATGTATCTTTGTTTGTAATCTACCTCTTTGAAGTGACATAGGAGAGGAGTATCTTTTCTAGTGAAAAAGAGATGTCCTTGAAGGGATAAGATTTTTAAGGTAAATTAAGATTTTAGTAGGAAGAAGGTATGAATGAAATAATATTTCATCCATAGATGGACTAATAAGGTATCTTACTCAGGTTGGTAGCTTGAAGAGCTCTTATAAGCATGGATTCAATAAGTTTAGTTTCTTTGAGCATGTTATTATATTTCAGATTAGTTATGGTTTCTTTATTCATATGAGAAGGTTTATAGAGAATTGAAATATTTTATTTGGGCCCAAGAATATCAACAGTTTTTTTATTTGTCTGATGAAGGATGTTGGATAGTAGTGGTAGCCTATGTGTGGATGAAAATGGCTCCATTCAAGGTTTATTCTTGGAAGAGAGTTTGATTGTATATGTTTACATTATTTTGGTTTTGTTTAAGTGGAATATGGATTTAGGTGGATATAAATCAGGTTTATTGAGGAGTATGTGAAGTTTGGGCATGTTTTCTATAAGCTAATAATCAAGGAGCAATTCAGATAAAGGTATGTTTTCTTTAATTGATAATATGCAAGGTATGCATAGAGTGAGGGGGAACATATGTGAGATGATTCAATTATAAGGAGATTTTTTGGTTGAGTATGGTTTGATAACATGTTATATGAGATAATAATGATGTTATGTGGATATTTATAGTCATGTGACCAATTTATCAGGTCCAAGGATCAAGGTGGCATGTTGAGGAAGAGACCCTTTATCATTAATGTCAAAGGGGGAGAAAGATCAGAATGAAGGAGTATTTCAATTTGGGAAAGAGAATTATGAAATGTGTTTTCCATGAATTACAAAGGATGAGATTGTTGATCATGGTCTTGAGATGCATTGATTGTCATTGATGTCAAGGTGATCTTCGTACATAATGCATTAATGACAAAGTGATAGATTCTAAGTGGATTTGAGATTTTATGTCATGTATGCAAGTATTCAAATTGATTTACCATGTTTTAGGGGTCAAATTAGGTGTTAATATAACTTTTTTTACTTTTTTAAGTGAAATTAATTCATTAGAGTAGTCTTGTGAAGGTCTAGGTTATCCTAGTCAACTTGGTAGAGCTTCCTAAGTAAGAAAATTGATGACATCAACATTTTCACGTGTGAAGGTGTTAGAATAAATTGGTCATATGGGTTTGTTTATATTTTTTCCTAGATCATGTGTTTAAAATTTAAGTTCTTTACATGATGTCTATAAAAATTTATGGTAGTGTAAATATAGTCTCCCAAGTAGATTTCACTAGTTTTAATAGTCAAATTTGCATTAAAAAGTGACCACTAGAATTCAAATATTTAAATTTACAAAGGAAAAGTAGTTTGTAGTTTTTTATTTATAAATTTTGATAATGGATGAATTTAATGGTGGTGTAAAAATAAAACTGGTATACGACTTCAATGGAAATTTATTAGGAGGTTTGATTGGTCGTACAATTGCATTTATTACACATGAGAGTTGACTATGTTTTTTTAATAAACTAGAGTGCAAAGAAATGATTATAGATGCCAAAATATTGATAAAAAATTGTTGGTATAAAAATAAAAAATGAATTAGACTCCATGTATATCATCCTTAAAGTTATTTGGAGTTTTTACTATCGATACATGTGTATTTATTGTAGGTCAAAGTTGACTTTTGTTGATTATAATTATTGTAGGTTTGAGTAGGCTTCTTGTAGTGGTGTTTATGAGCCTTTGGAGGCTAAATGAAGTTGTATTATGGATTTTATTATATTCATTAGGTCTTGATGTTTCCATCCATATGTTTATTGTGCATGTAAATTTTATATACGGATAGTTTGAGTCTCATTTGTGAAGATAGTGTTTCTGGACTAATTAAGCCTAATAGGTCTTTAAGACCTAATGGAGGTTTTAGAATATAAGTGAATGATTTGATGTTTATTAATAATGGATAAAGATAATAGAGGATGAAATTAAGGTTCTTGAAGTGTTTTGGGTCATTGGTAAGGGCCATCTAGACCATAGTGGCTTAAAGTGTTCCATGAAGGCGAATTAGGTCTCCACAGGACCTATTAAAGGCTTGAGGGCTAAGAGATGTTTTATAAGCTAAGCTAGTGACTTGGATTATTGTATGCCTTATTAAACATAGATAAGGTGTGATTGTAATTGTGTTAAAATATTTAAAATGGTTCCATATTTAGTTAAGGGCTATTGGTATTTAAGTGTAATGCATGGCCTAATGGAGGGCTAACTACTTAGGTCTTGCTTAAGCCTAGTGTGTTGTTTTGAGCCATTTGAAGCATGGATGACCTACTGATTTTATGTATATTGTATGTAACATGTAAAAATATATATTTTTATTTTTTTTAAATAATGTAAATATTTTTGGCCAACCAATATTGATTGGAGAAAGAATCATGTATATGTAAAAGGTTATTTTGTCCTCATTGTACAAGTTAGACAATTGGATAGTGAAGTGAATGGTATGAGAGTTTGTATAAGTGTGGGAGGACATGAAAAGAATAATAATATAATGTTGAACATGTCTTAAATATTTTATAGTGGTTCTGAAGGTAATCAATAAGTTTTTATATTTATTCAAGGCATGCTTAGGCCTAGTTTATCTAGATGACCTAGAGTGAAGAAGTACATTGAATATTAATAGAAGAGTAATGCAAAGTTTGTGTATGAATTATATTCATGATATTTAAATACTATATTTAAATATTATAATATTAGAGTGTGAATTCATGAACATGTGCATGAGTAATGTTTGAGTAAAGAAGAGAAAGATTTGTTGTATGCCTATGTAAGAGGCAGAATTGTGTTTGTATGAACTACCATCAATTGTATAAGGTAGAGTGGCAAGTTTTTAGGTGTTATATAAATATAAGACCATAATTAGGCATTTTAGAAATAAAATAAAAGGTGGAGATCCATTTTTAGGTGATTTAGTTGGTTCTTGATCATTTAGGGGGTTGTAGCCTCCTTACTAATTGGTGATAGCTAAAGGTATAATGGGAGCTCCTTGACCAGTTGGTACTAGTTTAAATTGAAGAAATAAACTTATAGGATAGTATTAAAAATATTTTTTCAATGGGGTTTCTCCCACATGAGGGTTTCCCACATAATTCATGTGTTATGTGCTTTGATCTTACATTGTTTTCTTTGTTCATTGTAATGAATGGTTTATATGATTCATGAAGGCTTATGTTGAATGGTTATGAGTTTAAAGAATTGGAATTAAAGTTTATTTGTTTGAATAACTGATTCATCCCCCCTCTCAGTGATTGTGCTTCCAACATATACATCATAATTATGAATGAATCATGATAACATTGGATGCCATAATTATAATAAATCGATTTAAATGTAAACATAAAAAACATAAGATCATGATACAAAAAATGAAGAACTAAGTTTAAAAAATAATGAAATAAACCAAAATAATCTAAGGAAATTAAATTAAAGTAAAATTCAACTCACCAACAAGCAAGCAAGCAAGCACACATACAAACACATAATCAAAAAATAAAAATCAAGTAGTTAGTTGACCATTTGTGCATGTGTGGAAATAATACATTACTCTTAGGTGTTACCCCATAGGCTAGAGAAATGTTAGACAAGGATTTTGAAAATTATGTCATGAGGGGGAATAAAATAATAAGGAAAGGATGACTAAGGTGACCCAATATTCCCCATGCATACAAGTTCTACCTACATATTCCATTTTGGACTTTAGGCCAAATTTGACTCCCCCAAGAAACATGATAATAATATAGATAATGAGAAGATATAAGGTGTAGTTGATACAAGAAAAGGGGAGGGACTTGAAAAATGGAAAGGGAATTAAATTATTATATCTTAAAGTAATGAGAGAATTTAATGGTTAGCTCAAAAAATTGTGAGGGTGTTGAATTTATTGACGAAAGGGGATAGTAGTAAGAGTGGTTGAGCTATCCTTAGATACGTCATGCATATAACTACTACCTATATAGTATGTTTAGACCTCAATCTGATTTAGTTGTTATAAAAATGGGAGTATAATGAATAAATATTGATGTTTTTTGGAGAAGATATTCCCACTCAAGAGATGTTGTAAATGCAAAGAGAGGGTTACCCATGCCAAACTTAAATTAGTGCCATACAGGACATAATGGGAAATTATCTAAAGAGTTTGCCTTGGTTTGGCCTTTTCAAGGATTTAATATTTTGTGGCTTTATATCTCTCATAACTATTTTAAGCCTCTTTTTAATGTTTATTATTTTTGGGGTTTTCAAATGTTTTGTATTTTATATAATAAAATATTTAGAACAATATTTGGAAAGTAAGATGCAAAGGGGGAGATAAATAAAGGTACAAGGGAACCATATATCAAATGAAAAATAATCTTTAGATAGGGGTTCAAATGGATAACACACAAAATGGTGAGATCATGGCTAAAATTAATCATAAAATGGTAAGATCATAGATTAAATAAACTCAAAATGGTGAGATCCTGCATGAAATTTCTCATCAAATGGTGAGAGAATGGATTAAAATTGCTCACAAAATAGTGAGAGCAAGGATTAAAATAGTCAATCATCTGGGGTTGATGGAGAAAAAGAGGGGAATTAGATTTAGATATATTGAGATGCCATAATTATTTGTTCATTACATTATGAAATTTTGCATGAGTAGAGTAATGAAATCTTTCTCATCAATAGGATTTTGCATAGACTTCAATTGATCACTGATGCCCTTGATCTATAATAAAAAATTAGAAACATAGCCACCTTCCTACATCTTAGTGGAAAACAACAAATTATTTAAATGTAATACCCTAAAAAATTTAGAAGCCTAATATTTATAAGTAAGATTAGTCCATAAAGATGATGCAGTGGTCACATTTCTAAACTCTAATATTAGATTATTTGCTACTAATAGTTTTGAAAACATAAGAGCCTCATGATGACATTTATCATAGTCATTGTTATCAGTGGCAAGCCATTGCTTTTAATTGAGAACTATTTTATCAAGGTTTTGATATTCACATATTGTCAAAACCTTGTGACTCCATAAACTGAAATTATTAACTATCAATTTTTGTGAATTTGGAAACAAGAGTTGTAAACTAGCCATTTTTACCTAGTCTTTTCAAAAAATGAAAATATGAAAAGAACTATAATGACTTGAAATAAAAATCCTCTTACCAACTATTTCAAATCACAAACTGGTCAATATCTCCAGTTTTCAACAAATAAAACTAATACCGGTTGGGATATTTTAAACTTTTCATCTTTAAAAACACCAAAAAGGGACAAATAATTAAATTGAGAGATCTACAACTCCAATTTAAAAAATTCCTTCTCCTTCAACATCTAGATATAGAACCTAGAAAATGGTGAAATTTTAAACCAATTTGGCTTTATGGTTATCTCCCAACATAATTAATTGTGTTCTTCCAGGCAAATATCTAAAAAAAATCAAATTTTATAAAATTTGAAACATAAATTGATTTTTCCAATTGCACCTTATTTCTAATTGGTTTTATTAAAACATAGGATGCAAATTTGATTGATTTATTTCATGCAAAATTTCACAATGTAATGAACAATTGATTATGGCTTCTTAATATATCTAAAATGGTAGTAGAGCCAATGGTGGGTATAGCTTGGGAGAGAAGCATGTGAAGGAGGAGGTCTAGTTCAAGGAGGAAGAATGAATATTACATGTTCTAGTGTGAAGACCATATAATAAGAGAAAAGCAAAATAAGAAGAAAAATAATTATTACATCAATAATTTGTGTAATTATTAAAAGTAAAAGCAAAATAATAAAGGTGAAGCTGTGGTAAGTTGCTCTAGTAGCAAGGAGAAGCGTAGCAGTTGTGGGAGTGAAATGTTTTTTTATCTAAAAAGGGGGAGGATCTAGCACCTATCAATAAGACTACTATGGATCCCAAAAGTGTGTAAAATTAATTTATTGCCTGTTTTAGTTATTTTTTGCATCTATAGAATTCTATTTCTTGAGAGAAGCCTATAAGCACAGACATAATTAAATTTGGTTGAGTATTTTCCCATAAATTATATTTGATTTTTTGGTTGGTTAATTTCATATGAATTAGAGAAGAGAATAGATTTTCATTTGGGTATTATTTTTGGTGTTTGAGGGCTCTAAAAGTTTTTATTTTTTGAGATCAGATTAGTGGATCAAACAGTTTCAAATCACAAACTAGACAATATTAAAAGTGATATAAGTGATTGTAGAAATGGTATTATGGTTAAAAAGGTTAGTATCATATAACTCATCTTATATGTTATAATAGGACTATGTGTTGATGTTGGCATCTTCATTGTTAGACATTAAAGTAGTATCACTCTAAAGATCTGAAGGGTCACCCCTAGGAAGTTTTTATCCAATACCTTTAGTTATTTTATGTTTAATAGTATATATAAGAACAATATGATCTTACTAGTTTGCACCAATGTCTTTTCCTTCATAAGTGTGATTATCCATTTTTTGGTGGAATAGGATACTTTTTTGCTTTGGTAACAAGGTGAAAATTTATTATTATACAACCATGAATCATCATCACCTTTGAGATGTTCTTGTTCTTGTGAAGTAGTTTTGATAAAATAAAAGGTCTTGTTTGGTGACGATCAACCTTTTTGTGTCATTCAATTCTAACACCCTTGACTTTGGGCCTACTATATGATTTAGGTAATTTAGTAAATTTAGCTATATAAAAATCATTACCAATTTGGTATTCACCATAGCCTTTATTTGTAATGGTAAAATAGGAGGATATCTAAGGAGGTGGTGTAGATGTAGTAAAGGTCAAGGTACTTGGAGCCACATAATTTTACCTAAAAGGCTGAAAGGCTACATCTTTATTATTTTTAGGGACATGTTCTAGACCAAGATGATAATTTTAGCTCTCATATTCTACTTTAATATGTTCATAATACTGATATGGTTGTTAATAACTATGAATGGTGACCTCTAATCTATAATTGGGGAATTTAATGCATTGATGTATAGTGGAATGTATGATTCATAATTCATGTATCCAAGGTCACCCGAGGAGTAAGTTTTATGATAGTTCTATATCGATAACATGGAAAAGGGTATCATGGGTTAGAGGCATAATAACAATAGAAAAAAATGGTGCCTTTTGATTCTATCTCTTGATTGTCATATGATTTAATGGTAGTAATATATGGTTGAATGTCTACTGAGTTTATCCCACATGATTACAAATTTAAAAGATATAATATTTAAACCTAAATCATTATTTGTGAGGGTATGCTTGATCTTATGTATCTAAATGCTTGATTCTATGTAAAGTGAATTATTATGGAGAGGATAAGGGATGCCATATCAATTTGGTCAAAGGTATATTATTGTAATAGAGTTAAATGACCCACAAGTTCTTGGAATTTATCTAGATGAATTTCATGAGAGACCTTAGATTGGCTCAAAAGCTCATATAGTATGTTCTTGTGAACGTCAGATGTACATAAGAGATATAAGATATAAATTTATGCTGACATTTTGTGTAATTCTTTCATAATATTATGTGGCTTTTCATTATTAAAAGTATTTGGTTTGGTATTTTGAGTAAAAGGTGATTAAATAGGGTTATTGGGAGAATAACATATGGGACGTTAGATCGTTAACTTGAAACATCGAGTGGAAATAATGCAACCTAGATTTGGAAGTAGGTTAATATAGTTATAATAAGGGGAATGAGGACTTAGAATGGAAACTCTTGGATGATGATGATGATAATTAATTCCATTTAGAGATAAATGAGGATTACCAACATATGGTAGTGGAGGTGTTAAAATGAAAAGTGGTGAATGTTAGGTATTGTTGGCTATTGGTTTAGGATTAATTTTTATAGCGGCTATATGACTGCTATTAATGTGACATATAAATTTTTTATAGTCACAAGGGACATTATTATAGATAACTTGGGTAGAATGGGTGTATTTACCTTGATTATTATTAGTTTTTTGATGTTGATTTGGTATTTAATTCTAATTATTAGGAATGTAGTTTTGGTTTTGATTATTGATTTGGCATTGATTTTTATTCTGGTTTTTAGATTTGTTCTATGGAAATTAGTTTTGGTAAATACCCAAATTTTTATTATATGTTGAATAAATTTTTTATAAATCTATTTATCCATTCAATATCAAATATAAAATGAAGTGTTTAATTTGCACACATATATTATTGGATTGACCCTTAACCTAATAGAAATTATAGAACTCATTCTCTTAGTGCTAATTAAATTTAGGTTGGATATCTATAAATGGTTTTGGAACTAGTAAAATGATCATATTAGTTACAACCAACTTCTATAACACTACCTCAATAGGTTCACCAAGTACACTAAAATCTCTTTTATGACATTTACCTCTTGTTGGAAGTGGTCTTTAAAAATTAAGTAGCTGAGTAGGTGGAGTTCCTTGGGCAGGTGGTGGTTGCACCATTTACATTCATCTAGATTGTTTTACCTCATACCCTACAAAATTTTTGTTCCCATTAAAATATTTAAGTTTTACATATGTACTTTCTTGGGCTAACATAAGAGTTTTCATTTGAATGTTACTCTAAGTTTGGTTTTGAGAATAGATTTTGATTACCCCTTTATCCACAAGGGATTATTAAATTTGTATTCCTTTGTAAATAATATATTCAAATGCATTTTCATAATGAAGTTTAATATTAAAATAAAAAAATATTTTCAAGTTGGTAGTAAATATTGTTACTAACTCCTTATCTAGGAGGTTGTGTTGGAAACACCTAGCCAACACATGCCACCATTTCAAATAACTAGAAAAACTTTATCCTCTTTGATTTGTGTGAAAAAAATTAACCATATTCACCTAATGGTCTAAAATATAGAATACTTGTTACACAATTATTTTATATAGGTATCAAAATTATCCATATAATTTTAGGGTAGATGTAAAATACAGTTCAAAGCTTACCTAACTAGACAACTTAGAAATAAGTGAAGCAAATACATACTATTTTATACCACCTCTTGGAAAGTAACAAGTAAATCTTGTAAGTTATCTTTTGTGGTCAACCTTCCCTTTATAATTTTAAAATTTAGGCATCTTAAAATGATGTAGATAATTTATTTGAAGATATCTCATATCAAAGTGATAAGAGCATATATCATCCAATATGAACTTACCTTGATTCCTTGATTGGATTGCATAAACTACATTTTTTACCTCTTATAAATATTGAAAAGTGGGGATGGGTTGAGAACAAGTGCATACATGTCGATGGGTATTTTAAGGTTTATTACCTTGAATTGAATAAATGGTAGAATGGGATACTGGGAAATAGTTATCCTATTAACTACTCTACCAAGAATTTTCACCCTTTTATTTGGGTTATATTGTTGATAGGGAACTTGTTATTGGTATTCATTCAAAGTAGGATTATGAATGTGATGTTGATTTATACAAACTAGTGGTTTGAATAGAGGGTTATTTTGTCACAAATTTAGCATGAATTATTGGAAATGAAAATGACCATGTTGTTAACTCATAATAACATATTATATGAATGGAATTTGTTATTGTTTAGGTAGAACATGTATGCAAAAAAATGTTAATTAGACAATGTCTATTAGGCATTGGTCACCACTTTTTTTAGTGGAGGATTGATCACCAAATTATAAATTGGAGGATTATTTGGAACTTGTTAAGGTGAAGGATTGGTCACAACTTGCTACAATGGAGGATCGATCACCACTTGCTAAAATGCAGGATTAATCACCACTTACTATAGTGGAAGATTGTCACCACATGTTGTAGTGGAGAATTGGTTGCCAATTTTCATGGTTTGTTGTGTATTATAAGACAATAATTTTTGTGGTGGAGTATTTACAACTTGTTATTATGGT
The DNA here is from genome assembly GCA_037957365.1 of Torreya grandis. Taxonomy (NCBI): domain Eukaryota; kingdom Viridiplantae; phylum Streptophyta; class Pinopsida; order Cupressales; family Taxaceae; genus Torreya; species Torreya grandis. The sequence goes on from JARHVA010006821.1 coordinate 643,495, forward strand.
TTAAGCATGTTTATAATTTTTTATTACAAACTGTTCAAAATGTTGGAAAAAAACACTCATTAGGAAACTAGAAGAATGTCTCATTATGTTTTATATGATATGTGATGTGTATTTAAGTGCATTAGTGGAGAGTTATCAATCACATTTTGGTAATAATCTAATGGTTTTATTAGGTGTAGAAGGGATCACTCTTATATATAGGAGTGTTAAATAGATATGTCACTAATGTGTTACTAGCAAACATATCATATTGGGTGTAGAATGGGCTAGTAAATATGGTTGTTTTTTTTATGGAGTTTATTATATAAGTGGTTTTTTTAATATTGAGATAAGTCATGAAGTTATCCAAAGTATCCAATACATAACTATCATTTTTTATTTGGGAGGTAATAAATTGGATTTGTGAAGGTGGGTCAATGAGTTAACTTCTTACTTTGTTAGATATCATAAGGGGTTGACTAAAGGTTGGTAAAAGATCTTGACTTTGGATATAAGTAAATTGATTATATGGTAGTGTGAGGGGTGTATATTTATGATCTATAACCAAATATCATAATTTGTCCACTATAAATCCATTTGGAAATTTAACACCGAGCTCTAAGAATCTCACAAGGTTTTCATCCTTGCTATAAAAAGGTGTCATGTAAACTGGTATTGTCCATAATATACACTAAATGACATATATTTTGGGTATTGTTGATGTTGTCCATGTTGAACACTACATGGTAAATTTGGAAGGTATTGTTGATTGAAATCATCTTTGATATTATGGACACATGATTTATACCCATATGGATTTAAAATGACCCCCTCACAAAAATAAAAATTATATATATCTCCACTGCACGTATATATTGGCATGTTTGGATTTACAATCCTCATCTTGGAATAGGTTTGGATTATTTAAATTTAATTTGATTTTGAATGGGGTTTTGATTAAAGTATAATTTTTGAATATGATAGTCAATGTGAATGTGTAAATTAACCTTTTTTGTTTCTATCACAATGAATATCATAATGGAATGATTCAATCAGAGTGTGTCAATGTAAATAGTATAGTAGGAAAGGTATTTAAATCAAACTTGTTTAAAAAATATAACAAAATTCTAACTATGTAAAACATTTTTAAATGTTTGTTTCCCATAAAAGATGTAAGTGTTCAATGTTTACAACTTGAAAAATGTTTAAAATTTGGTCTTGAATTTGAATTGCTTATATTGAAAACTTGACTCATGAATTTAGGAAAGGAATTTTATTTCTTAAGAAATTTTTAACTTAAAATTATTATCTTGGTCTATTTTATTTAATTTTAAACTTTGACCTAGGCTTTGAACAAGTCCATTTTGAAACAGTGTTTTAATTGAAGTTTTATGAACTTTGGATTTAAATTGTCTTAGACAATGTTTGACCTTAATTGAACTAAGTTATTAAATGTAAAAATAAAAAGGTTTAACTTATAATTTAAAATATTTGACCTTTGAATTTGAATCTAGTTGAAAAAAATTGACTTTGACTTTGACTTGTTAAAGAATTTTGACTTTGTTTGACTTTGACCTTAATGTTAGGCTTAGACTAGAATTGGACCTTGGATTTGAATTTTTTTAAAATCAAAAATTGAAATTTGATATATGCCTATTATTGGTTCAAAATGATCATCATAAAGACATGTTTTAAAAAAGAGGGGTGTGCATTAGGACAAATTTTTAAATGACATCTAGAAGGATTTTGAACAAATTTTGGGTTTTGAATTTGAAAACACAATAGGTAAAAGGGATTGATATTTTACATGGAATATAAAGAGATTAACTCCTTATCACATAATTATCTATGGACTAAGTTTAGGAATTTGGTTTTTGGACTTAGTTTTAGACATATGGTAAATTTTGACACAACATCCAAGAAAAAAATTTCAAGTACATGATCATATCTTAGTGGAAAATTGGGAGTGAATTACAATAAATGATCTTTAAATATAATAATTTGAGAGGATTAATTTAAGGATTAGTTTTAATAAAATTATTTAAATTTAGGTGAAATACCCATCCTCTCCCAATGTCCATACACAATAGGTAATATTTGAGGTCTATTACATTTTCACCCCTACATAAGTGAAGCTTTTGAGGTAAATAGGTATTAATCTAAAAATTAGCTCAGTAGATGGTCTAAACATGGGTAAAAAATCCATAAAAGAAGAGATCTAGTTGTTAGGTTGTTCACATGGTGATACATCCCCTACTTAAAAGGCTCTATATTTCTTGATGTTGATGTTTGATGGCTTATCATTAGGGTTTAACCTTTTAATTTCATGAAACCCTTTATGGGGAATATTTATAGGTCCTAACAATGATTTATAGCTATTTGTATCCCCTACTAGATGTATGGGTCTAGTATAAATGTTGGGATATCAAACCATATTAAACATGCCTTATAGATATGTGAGATGACAATAACATCTCAATCACATATCCTAAAATGAAAATGGAAATGCATCACCATTTATAATTAATATGAATCCATTAAGGGTAAGCAAAGATCATACTTTGGTGAGTCTTTGAGGATAAAATAAATTATTTGTCTTCATATTTCTAGGTCATCCAAATAAGGGGAGAACATGTGCATTTAGTAACCATACAAACACACACTTAAAGAAGAAAAATGGAAATAAAAAAGTGTGAGAAATGAAACAAATTTAAGTGAATAACTTTTAAACCCAAATTAAAAGCATGTTAATTTTAAACCCAAATCAAAATGTTTAGAAGAAAGAAAAAATCTTTGTTTTAAGTTCTGAATCCATTTATTTGACCAAGGACTTGTAATAAATTGGTTAGAAGTTTTCAATGTGGTATCGGGATTATGTGGGAAGTTTAATTTTTTTTTCTAAGGTCCATATTTGTTACAAATTATGTTTCTACCAAAATATATGGCATTTCTATCAAAACATAGGGTGTTTCCATTGATTTCCTACAAACAAATATAAAATAGAATGATTGGGTGTTTCCACTAGTTAAAAGGGTGTTTTTACCAAATGGTGTGTTTATAATGATATGAAGGACATTTATATGTTTGTTATCACTGATTTGAATGAAATTTATACTAATTACATAGGGTTTTTCCACCATTTCATAGTATGTTTCCACCAATTATAAATTCCTATAAAAACATAGTAAAATATAAAACATAGAATTTTCATCATTTTTGGAGATGAAACCACCAAAACATAGTGGAATTTATGTTTATTTGACTTAGAATGGAATTTTTAAGTTTTTCAAGAAAAAAGGTGAATTACTCTAAAAATTAGGTTAATTATTATAATTAGAATAATGATAATGGTCTAAAATAGTTTGTGGGATGTGTCATGTCCCACTTAGCATGCCATTATGTGAGAGAGGAATCCAAAGAGGGTTAGTTTGAATTATACGAAATACAAATGAAGATTATTGAATGAGACTAACACCCTAAACCTATTCACTATATTTGAGCAAGACTAAATAAAAGATGAATCGAATAAAATACAAAGCATACACAATTTATACCTTACTTGAAATATTCCATTTTCTTTCTAGTTTGAAGAGGTATGGTTTTGGATTATAGAACTATAGGACTTTAGCTATGTCAAATACACAAGTTTGTAACCTCTTCCCTTGTTTACACTTAAATTGTCTTGAGAATTGTTAAGCTCCTTAGGTATTTAGGTAGAGTGAGTTTAGGTTCAATAAGCTTATTTATAATGGAGAGGGACCTTCAATCTATAGTATTTTTGAATTGGTGATGACATTCCATCTTGATCTCAAAATAGAGGGATAGGAATGAGTCCTCACACTTATCAATGTTGGAGGTTTTAAATTTAAGAGGGTCCATATAAGGAAATTTTAAGTGTGTAATATTTTTGGAATAAAATTACAATCATTAATTATTTTAGAGTGATTAAGAGGGTGTAAGAGGGAGGAGTGTGTAAGAAGGTGTAATAAATTATTTTCACTCACCTCATTTACCATTGACTTTGCCCCTATGATGTCATCAATATGAGGTAATAAAAGGATTTTTTATTTTAGATAATATAACTTTCCAAAAAAGAATGGTATTTTACATTAGAGAAAGTTTAGATAATTAATTAACCATTCAAGGAATGGTAACCTTTTATAATGCTATTTTTGATAGTTAAACATTCATTTAACTACCCCATAATAACAATTGAAAAGGTTTAGGATTACTTAGGGTACATTTGATAAAACTAATGTGACATTACAGTGCATTGCCCCAATTAAGAACATGTTGCCAATTTTAGATTAAATTGGTAGTTTCATCAGAAAATTAGATCAATTGGTGAATTTTTATTAAATTTACATGTGGTTATATAAAATAGCTTTGATTGTAGTTTAGACATGGAACTAGTGAAAATAAAGTGTCTCTAATTTTTTTTGATGATTGTTCTATAAGTTTGTCTTGATGTGCTTCTCTTCCAAATTTTATGTCGCATTAAATAATTACCATCACACTAGTATTTTTGTTTAATTGGGTTATGTAGAATTACATTTAATATATATATTTATATCATGCTATTAGATAACTTTTGAATTATCTTTGTTCATTAATTATGATCTCCCACTAACAGAGGATGTATTATAAAAATCTAGTATTGGTAGTAACCTTTAACTATGAACCTTGAATTTAATTTCTATTTCTTTTGAATTAAAATGATGTTTGTGTCTCTTGTGACAACATACCATAATAATTAGTTATTAATAACTTGTCCAAACCCTAGTGTAAATACTAGTTTATAAGTTTCTCTTCCACATTTGAGTCACAAAACTTCTTTTCTTCACTACCTTTCCCTCTTTTTATATTTTTTAATTCTAAAACACCATAGGTTAGACTCGATCCATCCACCTCTAGTATAATTTTAGTTTATTTTAGACTCCATCTTATTTTTACCATTCAAGATAAATAACCCATTTATTATCACTAGTCCACCATGTGGTTATTTATAAAATAGAATACCCTATAACATGTGCCTTAGAGTGAATTTATTCACCAATCCTAAAATGTTAGAGGATACCTCATAGGATTATGTGGTGTGCATAAAACTAACATTTTAGACACTATTTATGAGTTATATATCACCTCAATCTTGTACACTTGGTAAACTTAGACCTTGGTTATTCCTCTTATTTATAGACATTTCTCACTTCCATAAGTCGCATAACTACTCTCTTATTCCCCTTGGCCTATCTCTTAGTCTAACCAATCTTGTGTTGATGACCTACACTTTCTATCTAACACACAATGCTTAAAAATTGATTATCTTATGCCTCTACAATTTTTGAACTTATACCTATTTTCTTTCTCCTTAGACACTTCCATCCCAAATAAACACTTATGTCAATGTAGGTGTGCTATCTTGACGCAAGTGCCTAGTTCCCTAAATCCATCTAGTTTTGAATTGAAATATGTCTTAATGGTTAGCCTAAGTTATTTAATGTGAAATATTTAAGAAAGGGATTGGTATAAAAATAATTAAAACCATCATTCATTCCTCACCTAACACATACCAAGGTAATTTATCAAAAGATTTCAATAAAGAACTCAATAAATAAAAGCTTTCCTACATTATCCTATTATCATATTAGTCATAGGAGCATCACATATATAGGTGTGAAGTACTGAAGGACTAGCCTAAGTGCTTGATTTTACAAGTTACAAGATAGGTCACTATTTTATTTTATTTCCATATAATTTATTATTCACACACAAGCCGACACATAGTGGATAACTACATAAGTCTAAGGTCCTATTCATAATATTGGCTATGTAGGAAACACTCATTGACAAAGAGGAATTTGGGGTAGCTCAATACCATGTGCCCACTAAACCATTTTCCCATATCCACTATGAGGATGAAGAATTAGGTCTTACTATATGACAAGGAGTGAAAGACAATGACCTAGATCTAAATGCACCAAAATGAAGGTGAAAAAAATCCAAAAGCATCTAAGTGGTCTCATCCTATTTTAACAAGTATTCTATATAGGACATGTATTTGACCTAAACATTAGTGTCAATGCAACTATCATAGTCTAAAATAAGTATTATGGTTGCATAGACACTTAATCCATAATTTGGTGATTTTCCCATAATAATATTCCAATTTACTTTCTACTAGCATCAAAACTAGATAAGTAGTTATTTTCATCATCATTGCAATATCTAACATAGTTGTACTTTTCATTTTTAGCATATCTCAATTTAATAAATTTAGTATATGTTTTATCTGAGTTTCATAAATAATTGGCATGATATGAGATAATTTATCATCCTTATGACCTAGGCTATCTCTATCCCCTTTAACCCTATATTCCTTAATTTATATTTTTAGGGTTAAACATTTGGTGAACCCAAAATTTGATCTCAAAACCCTAGGTTGATCAATGTTTTTTAATTTTTGTTGTTTCTAATCAATTATTTATATGGTTACATTTATCAACCACTTTGGGTTCCAAATCATAATAATTTTTATGGTTTGATATATCACCTCCCTTGTCAAATATATTAATCAAATTCGTAAACATCATGATAATTTTTTTAAAGAGAGATAAAATTTGATCTATCTTCATAATTCATTTTGTAATATTATAGATCTGGTATTTAGATGCCAACATGCATGTTCTCAACCATTTTTTTACCTAATCCCTATTAAATGATACTTACTATCTCACACCTATTATTTTCCCATATCTTATATTGGATCCTATGGTCATTTTTGTTATTATTTGAAGAGGTAAGGTTGATCAACCTAGTACCTCACTTGTTAATATAAAACATGTGCCTCTAAGCCTAAGCTTGTGATACAATATAAGGGATATGACCTTGTCAACCAATTTATAAATAAACATGCAAAAATTTTAATCCTTGAGATTCTAAAGCAATAAAATATTTACAAGGATATCATATACAATGTATTACATGAAACCTAAGTTTTAAGTAATATTTACCAATATATTTACCATCCAAAGATATAATTTATTAATATTTTCCTTTATTGATACAAGTGATCATGAAAAATAAGGGCATAAAAAGGGTGCTCATTGATAATGGATTAGACATAAATATTTGTAGCATAAACTTCCTAACCACCATGGGTATTGGCACCGATATTCTTTAAAAAATGGTTATGCACATAAAAAGGTTTGATAATTTACATATCCCTTTAGTTGATGGAATCACATTGGATGTAACATTGGGATAAAAAATAGTTTCAACTAATTTTCAAGTAATGTCTCAATCTCTACATTATAATTTACTCTTGGGTAGACCATGAATACATTAAATGGAAGATATCCTATATATGCTACATCTATGTGTAAAATTAATGCATGATGGGACATTATTAATCATCTATGCTGATGATGAACCTTTCAATTTTTTTGAAATGATACATTTTGAAAACTAAATCCATTCCCTGGTAACACCTAAACAATTCATTCATATTGAGAATATACACACATATGAAATAGGTGAGTCAAGTAAAATAAGTCCTTCATCTCAAAATGAAAATAAGGTACTAAATATTGAGGTACAAATAGATGCACGTAAAGAGAAATAAACAAAAGGAGCCAATAAAACTACAACCCATAGTATTTGATCTTTATTTATTAGTCAATACTAAGTAGAAAGATGGTCATGTTTCAGATTACTATGAAAATTATGATGATACCAATTATGATATGATAGATGATAAAATGTGAAAAAAAATTTGATCTACTTGATCACCTTTCACATAACCTATTCAAAATTACATGTCATAGTACATATAAACTTAATCCACTTGCATAAAATACATAATTTAATATAGACTAAAATCATAGACAAACATCTAAATGATTGTTACTCCATACATTCCTCTTTTTTAAAACATTGAGTTAATCACACATGGGTCTAATGCAAGTACATCATGTGAACAATCTGGAATCTTATCAAAAGGATTCATAATAGAATTTATAGATCATAACACAACATGATAGCATAAATACCTTATTATCTTTGTTACTTGGACATAAAATGGTCTCTTTACCTTCTACAAGACATAGATCAGGTAGTATAATTATATTTATAGAGGGAGTACCATATTTTAATTATCATCAGATCAATGGCCATAATACCAATTAATGAGAGGCATTGAAGAACCTAATTCACCAATATAAGAATGAAGGATTCATACACATTATGTTTGAAATTTGAAAATGTAAATATCCTTCCTATCTTTGAGAACATAACTATTTCTCAAAGTGACCAAAACATGAAGATTTCACTATTACTTCTAATATAGATGGGGTGTATTACCACCGTCTCTAGTTTGATAACACCTAATGGGATACAACTTGTGGCATCACATTCTCACACCATTGGGACATACTAAAGATGAACTAATATACTCTCTATTGATGCTAAAATATTGAAGATAAATTAAATTACCTATTTCATATGGTCCACATGTGGAAACTTAGACCACATGGATGTTAGACCATGAACCACATTTGAGATTAAATTTTGGACAAAATTAGCTAATCGATTTGAATGCAAAGATATATACAAAACTTATGTGTATTAATTTTATTGAAATGGATATGAATATTTTCATATAACATGATGGGTATGGCTATTTTCTTGTACCATTGGCCTAAATTAAACCATTAGATACAAAAATTGAAGACGTGATTGTACATTGATATAAATAGAGCTTGGAATTTTTTCCAAGGGTCCTACACATTCTGATGATGAAGACTTGATCAAAACTATTATAATATTCCAAAAATAAAAAAATATTAAAAAATACAAAAATATTTTTGGCATCTACATATTATATTGGCTCTTGGGCATCTATGTGTTAGTTCCATGTTGATAGATATCATATTAGTTACTTCTACATACATGTATGCTTCATGATTCTATTTGAGTGTGATACAGGCATACATAGATAGATGATCTATGAATTTTTATATGTTAGTATTTATCTCTACTCACATCACCAAAATGTTGAGGGAATCCAAATCTATGATCATAATACATATAAATCATATCATTCTATGGTCATTTCACATTATCATGTTTGAGATTATATATGTACATATACATACCTTTGTCCATACTTATATCTTCTACAATGTACTCGACATGCTATTTACTTGAATTTTTTTTTCTAACACATTTGATCCATGGGATACTATGATATATTTATGATGGTTTCTTATGATTTTATTTATGTACTTCCTTGAGTGTCTTCCCTTGCTATTATTTTTTGGTTGAGAATTTGAATATGCTCCATTGTTTTTAACCCCCATGTCTTTCTTTGCATATTTGAGATTTGAATATGTAATTGTTTATTATATGGACATTTGAATATGTCATTATTTATTTTATGGACATTCAACTAAGTCATGTCCATTTGATTGTGTGGAATTTGAACATGCCCCTTATTTGTGGTATCCTTAAACTACTGCTTGTTGACTAGATTTTGAGTGTTCTTATGTGTGTGTTTGATTTTCTTATTGAAATTTTGTTTTAAAAATTTATATGTTGCCATGATTTTATCATGAATCTTAGGATTTAATGTGATCACATTATATGTGATTTAGTGACAATTTTACCTAGACATGTTCTCCTATATGCTACCTAGATCATTCACAGTTATATGGTTATCCTATCCTTTTGAAGTGAGGTAAATACTAGTTTTTATTCTTCCCTCACCTTAAATTGGGGAATACGAGTAGGTCATGTCATAGAGACATATATTCCACACATTTATAGCTAAATATTCACTTGGGGTATGCCATAGAGACATGGATTCCACACATTCATAGTTTCAAATATATAATGGGGGCATGTTTTGGAAATATGTCCTCTACATTGGTACGTATATCAGTTTTAATATTCATCCATATATATTGGAGGCATGATTAGGAATAATGTTCTCCAAAATTGTTTAAATTTCCAAATTGGCCAAAAAAAACATAATTATATGATTTAGATACACATTTATGTATAATTCTATACATTGGTACCCTTATTATACACACTTTCAACATGAGACACATATAAGGTGCATATGATATGCATTATGTACCTAATATTAAAAAATGCAAATCAATTTTAGATTTGAAACACTTTTAGGGACTGTCACCACCCATCCAGTTGGACTTTTATAAACTCTATTAAGCCAATCTACTAAATTAGTTGGTTCATTTTTTGGTATGGTCAAGGTGATTAAATAACTCAATCTTACCAATATTTTCGGTTGGACTTAATTTTATCATCTATCATCACTAATTTGATAGTGTGAGTTGACTTGGACCATTCACACTCACAAGGTTCTATGTATGATTGAGCTACATAGTTAAGCTAGTCTCAACTACCAAGTAGAAATTCATCTTTGCTCCAAGGTTGGGTGTATGGGCCCTCCTATATTTTTACAAATATTTATATATCCTTATATATATGCACTTTACATATTTTTATTTATCCTAATATTAGTTTTAATGATTCATAATGATACATATTTCAAATCAAATATCTAATATTCAAAATGGTTGTATCGATGCACTGGTGAACTCCTAAACCTTACTCTTTAAATTTTAATATTTTTAATACTTTCAATTTCATATTATATGTGATAATTATATACTTTAACATGCTCTTGGTTGCAGGTCAGTCATCCCCAAATCACTCAAGTTGGACTCAATCATACACAAGGTGTGTTATGCACATGTAGGTACACATTCCTTTCCTTTAAAATATAAATTTAATTAATAGAATAAAGGGGGAAAAATTTAGACACTATTTATGAATTATATATCACCTCAATCATTTACACTTGGCAAATTCAGCCCTTTGTTGTTCCTCTTAGTTTTAGACCTTTATTTCTTCTACAAGTCTTGCATTCACTCTCTCTTGTTCCCTTTAACCTATATATTAGTTTGATCAATATTATATTGATGAAATAATACTTATATCTTTCATAAAATTATTAAAACCTACATATCTTATGTCTCTACAAGTTTTGAGCCTATACATATTTTTCTACTCCCTAAATAGTTTCATCTTGGATAGATACCTACATCAATGTAGGTGTCTTACTCTCACAGAAGTGTCTAGTGCCCTAAAGTTATATAATTTTCAAATTAAATGTATCCTAAGGGTGGGCCTAAGTGATTTAATGTTATTTATTATCTAAAGGTATTGGTATAAATACAAGATCAACCCTCACTCATTCATCACCTAGTACAGACCAAGGCAATGTATCAAAAACATTCAATCAAGAATTCAATAAAGTAAAGCTTTATTATTTTATCCTATTATAATATAAATCATACGAATAACACATATATTATTCTAAATTACTAAAGGAATGGTCAAAGATCCCAATTTGACAAGGTAAAAGAAATGCCACTATTGCCCTTAATTTCCATACATTACATGATTCACACACAAGACAACATATAAAGGAGAACTAAATAAGTCTAGGGCCCTCTTAAAAGTATTATATATGTAGGTAGTTATCATTAATAGAGGGGTATTTTGTGAATCTCCAAACTATGTGCCCACTATCCCATTTTCCCCATAACCACTATAAGGATTAAGAACTTGGGTCTTTATATTTGACAAGGAGAGATAATCCATGACCAATATCTCAATGCAATAAAGAAAAGGAAATGAAAAAGACAAAAAATTCCAATAGATAACATCCTATTTTGATAGGTATTCCATATATGACACTTGTGTTTTACCTAGACACTAATGCCATTGAAACTATCTCGAGTTCATGTAAGTGCCCTGTTGAGGTCAACATACCCCCATTTCTTAAAATTGGGACCCTTGTTTTAAATTGTTAAAATTTATACCTTAAAATTGAAAAATCACTTGATAATAGTACCATTAGCATGTTTACACATTATCTTTATTTTAATATCCTCCACACATGGTTTTTATTTGGATTAGTTGACATATTTTCAAATGATCATTATTTTTCACCATTTTAATGTTGATAATGATTGTTTCCTATGTTTATGTATTTTAGGTTCAATGTAATCTCATTTAGAATGAACATGCTTAGGGTTTTATGATTCAATTTTAAATTAATCTTTTAATATCCTTTGGTATATAAAAACTAATTGAATCTACATTTGAACCACATTAAAACCCTTAGTCCAATCACCCTAGATCATGTCCTTTTGAATTGAATTGAAATTTACATGGGATCAATTTGAACATGAATAATTAATTGAGCCATAAACTTAGTTTAATTTGTATCCTAAGGTTTAGTCATGTTTGTCAACATAACCAAACATTAGTCTAAAAATTTACACTTGGTCCTTTATGTCTTATATCCCTTAGCCTTTTATGTTCATGTGGTCAAACTAATGTAGGGTACCTTTTTTCATGTTCCAATCTTAGCCTAAAATCCTTATCCTAAATTTATAATTATATTTATTAATAAAATGAAAACCCTAGGCTAAAAATTTATTCCATGTCTTTTATCATTCATGGGGTTACCTTAATTATGCTTTAGAACTTAGCCTAAAACATTTATCCTAAGGTTGTATCATGCTTATAAACACAAATAAGACCTTAGTCTAAAATATTTAACCTAAGCTCCCTATATTACCTAAGCCTAAATTAGTTTTATTTTATTGACCATAGGATCAATGGTACATATTTTATTGAGCAAGATTTATCTAACGACACATGTTAAATCAAGACTTCAATAGAGCCCCAAAATAAGTGAGAAGGTGATAAGTGTCACCATCATGGGAACCCTACCAAAGATCCAATAATAGAAGATTAACTGACAAAGTGTGATTGATTAGCTAGAGATGATGTGATGGTGCAAGATCAATATTGATAATTCAAAAGAACTTAGAACCAGTTTAGAAATTCTAAGTTTGAAGCCTACAATGGATGATTAAAGATCGAGCATATCCCTGAAGATCAATGGTAGATGGATTAACATACACATTTAAATCAATGGTGTGTATTGAGTCAAAACATCAAAGAAGCTCCAAATGAGTGTAAATGTGACAAGTTTCACCATCATAGGAACCCTATCAGTGATCCAATGTGAGCAAAGTGAAGGAAATAAAAGGATCGATGAGATGCATTGATCTAGCTAAAAATATCTAATGATGCCTAATGAAGATTAAAAATTCAAGATCTACCATAGAAATGACATGTGGCACAACCATGTGATATAGATTAAAGCTTGAGCATCTTATAAAGATTGATAATACATAGATCACGTAAACATTTTAATCAATGGCTCACATATAAAATAACATGATCTAATTGATCAAGATCAATGGAGTGTATTCATCTAAATAGAGATGATCTAATGGTACAAGATCGACGTTAACATTTCAATAAAAATCAAGATGAATACAAAAGTGCTAAGTGTCACAACCATGGGGAATATAAAAAAATATTCAATGGTGTTCCATTTCTCAAATCAAGATCAATGAACCATGTTGATCTATGTAAATATATCCAATGGTTAGAGGTGAGGAAAAATTTTCAAAGGGCCTAGAATTAATAAAATATTGGCATGTGTCCAAAATTTATAAATGGTCATATTTTAAATATTAATGAGTATGATATCATGGTGATGCCACATTGGAGCAACATAAGCATAATATACCAAGTTGAATATTTTATGGACCTACGAAAGGCAAAGGTATAAATTCATGATATAGATAAAATATAAGGCATGAAGCTCACCATTTGAACTAATAACTAACATTAAAGCACTTGAAAGAACTTTAAAAAATCCATAAAAAGTATTAAAACCCTAATTTAACCATATGCTCATTGTGACCAAGACAAAAAAAGTTGAATTATCACCTATGTGAGAATAATTCAATCCAAAGTTGAAATTCAATCTAATAGCAAAAAAATTAGAGAAACTCATAGCCATGGCAACCCATAAAAGTGTTTCCAAAGAGGATGTGTAACTTTATTTGATCTTGGATATAGAAGGAAGAATTTTAAAATAAAAGAGTTTGATGCCACTACTCTAAATACTGGGGACAATAATTATTCGAGTTTATATTAGACTATTGAGAACCAATAACCCATCAAAAGAGAAGAGGAGAAGAAAATCTCTATAAAAAAATTGTACTATGACATAGTTGCCATCTAGGTACAAAACATAAGGTACTACATTTCATAGATATCCTTACTTTGATATTTAAATATGGAAAAATAGATAAGGTAATGATTGTTCATAAACATAGTTTTAGGAAGATTACTTACATCTCTCCCATAGATTTTGAAAATCATTGTAAATTACTTAAACCCCAAGAAGACCTAACCACAATCAACAACTAGTACAAATATAATGATTTGAAGAACATCCTTTCCCTATGGCTATATTCTAGAAACCAAGTTTTTTTTTTACTTTAATAATAACATCCCTATCAGTCAGTTCAAACCTATAATAATAATGATTATGCCCATGATGAATATATTATGTGAAAATGTAGCCACTACATATGTAGATAAAATTTGGGTCCCCTTAGTCTATTTCATGGTTGAAAAACAAGTTACCCCTCCTCTTGGTGAATTAATTAGCACCTATTTGAGTACATAGTTCTATGTAATCAAGAAGAGGAGTAGGGTTCAATTATACATGATGCCATATCTTTTAGATTCCCTCCTTCTAGTGCTAGTATAATGCATTCCATGTTGATGCCTAAAAGTGTATCATAGGTGATTCTTAGTGTTTAAGAAACACTACTCATTTCTAAATTTAGATAATCTAATTCATGATTTTTAGGTTTTGATAATCATTTTATCTTTGGTGGAATAGAGGTAGAACAAGTGGACTGTTTCATAAATTTGTATTAGTTGGTGGTTAGGTGCTAATGTGGCCTAATAGTTGATATTTTATTTTGAATATATCTCATGCTATTTGAAATGAATTATGCTCAAAACCTAGGTATAAATATAAATTAAGATGAGTATTCATAATGAATCTAATCTAAGGTGAATTTATAAAAAAGGAGAAAAAGGAAGGGTAAGGCAGAGAAAAAATATGTTGTTGATATTTAACCCAAACATCATGACAAAGTTCATGTTTCATCTGAACATGCATTTAACCAATATATGAAATGAAGTAAGATAAGCTCAAATATTATCACACATTAGGTAAACATCTAAGGATAGTATTAAATAATACAAATAAGGACCATGTTCACTTTAAAGATTCACCCCTAAAATAAAACAACATTAGCACATATGCAATAAGAGTAAAAAAAATTAAGTAAAACTTAGAACTTTCAATTAATATATGGTAATAATTTTCATAATTGTTTATTAAATTCTACTACATCTAAAAATGTCATGCCTAAAGGTATTTTTGAATAACTTGATTTGACTCTAATTAAATTTAATAGAGTTGTAACTCAATTAGCTAAATTAAGAGTCAAAGTAAATGGTGAATTGTTGAATGTTCACATGTAGATTAATTTTTAACTAAGGATCCAATAGTTCATTGACATAAAAGTGGTAGACATCCCTAATGCTTATGGAATGATATTGAGTAGAGATTGGACAAGAGCCTTAAATGGTTACATGTCAATTGACTATTCAAACATGTGGTTACCTTGGTAAAGAGTTCCAAATTAGATCAAGATAGAGGGAGCCTAAGATGAGCCATATGATCACCAAGTATAATGAAACCAATGAGAGGTTCAACATGGTTAGCTCAGATCTGGGTGTCTACACTCTTGACACCCTAAAGGTATGTAACACAAACTTCTCATGATATGCTTGGATTATGAAAGCTATATTTTGATGGTGCTAGATGTAAATCAAGTGCTAGAGTAAGAGTGGTGTTAATCAATCCCATTGGGACATAATATAATTCCTCTTAAAAAATCCAATTCCCATGTACTAATAATCTTGTAGAGTATGAAACGCTTATTCCTGGTTTATAATTCACAATCAAACACAAGGTCAAGGAACTATTAATTTTTGGTGGTTCTAAACTAGTAATTAATTAGGTCAAAATTAAATATCAATACAAATTGTCTTATCTTAAAAAGTATAAATTTAGAGTTTGTGACTTAATTAAATGTTTTGATGCTTTCAACATTGTGTCAATCCCTAGAGAAGAAAATAAAGATGCTGATGAAATTGCTTCAATTACAACCAACCTTATGCCTAATCCAAGTTTTGAGTTATAAAACATTACCATTGAATTAGTTTTATATCCATCAACATAAGATAATGTTAACCATCTGTAAGTATTTAGTGGTGATCAGTAGATTATAGATTTCATGACTAATTTATGGGTATTTAAATCTCAAATCATTGATGAGGTCAATGCTCTTGATAATGACAAATTTGAAGACAAATTTGATGACAAGGTCATCCAATTAATTGATAATAAAATCCCCAAAGGCATGATTGACTTAGAGATATTGTTTGATCAGGATAAACTAGCCGAAGTTATCAAGATTCTCAAAGTAGATGGGAAGGAATATAATGCAATTGAGCTAGGTTCTAAAGGTCAACCTCAACTGGTGAACATTGATACAACCTACACAAGAATTGAAACCAAGAGAGCTAAAGATATATTGACCAAGTATAAATATGTGATATCATGGTCCTATGATGACTTGAAAATCTTTCATCCCAAGGTCATAACCCACACCATACCTCTAAAGGAACCCTACAAGCCATTTAGGTAAAAGCAAAGGCCAGTCAACCCTATCCTAGAACTAATGATATACAAAGAGGTTAGGAAGTTACTAGTAGCTAAGATAGTGTTTCCCATTAGACACTCCACTTGCATAGCTAACTTAGTACTAGTCAAGAAGAAAAATGGTGAAACTAGATTGTGCATTGAATTTATAAATATAAATAGAGAATATGAAAAGGATAATTATCCCTTGCCTTATCTTAACCAGGTTATCCAAATTATTTATGGTTCTGTTATGATGTCCTTTCTTGATGTGTTTTTAGGGTATAATAAGGTGTTAGTGAACAAGGAAGATAGAATGAAAATGTTGTTTACTACTAAGTGGGGCACTTTTGCTTACAATAGAATGTCCTTTGGATTAATTAATGCAAGTGAAACCTTTTAAATAACAATAGATCATGCATTCCAAGGCCTCCTAGGTAAGTTCATTATTATATACATGGATGATCTGACTATCTTTTCTAAAAATAGGGAAGACCACATCATGCACTTGAATTAGGTATTTGAGAGATGTAGAAGGTATGGAATCTCCCTCAATCCCAAGAAAATCATCTTTTGTGTAATTGAGGGATAGCTGTTAACACATGTCATAACCAATGAGGGGGTCTCTATAGACCTGGATAGAGTAAATTCAATATCAAAGATAATACCCCCTAATAGTAGGAAGGAATTAAAGTCTTTTGTAAAATCAACTTTGTGAGAAAGTTCATCTCTGGTTTTGTAGAGATTATGAATACATTGAATGACATGTTGAATAAATGTGTCAAGATAACATGGAATGAGGAGACCAAGAAAGATTTCAAAGGCATCAAATAAGTAATTAGACAAGCTCTTGTACTGATAAGTCCAAATTTCATTTTAGATTTTTATCTTTATTCCTTTACATCTGATCATATAATAACTATCACTATAAATTAGAAGATAGATAAGTGTGATCACCCCATTGCTTTCATGAGTACTAACCTTCAAATTTTTGAGTTAAATTATTCTTTGATTGATAAATAATCATTTCCTTTAGTCAAAGTAGTGAATAAATTTAGACACTATATCCTTAGAAATAAAGTGCATGTAATTCTACCAAACCTTACCACTAAGCTAATGTTGAGTCAAATGTGAACCTAGAGAAAGGGAGAGGTAAGTGGATGTCTATCCTTCAAGAATATGATCTAGAGATGAAGACTACCAAGTTGGTAAGATGCCAAGTTTTAATTTAATTAATTTCTAATATTAATCCCAAGCTGAGTGTTATGAAAGTTGATTAACAAAGCTTCCAATCCAATGATTGGTATGATCCCATTATTCATTTACCAATCAATGGATATTGTCTTGTAGGATTAAGGAGATAGAAAAAGAGAGATTTAAGGCTCAAGGTATCCCATTTTTTAATCAAAGATGAGATATTGTACCAAAATAACTTTGAATTAATTTACCTAAGTTATGTCTCCAAGGAAGAAATAGCTAAGATCTTGATCACTTTCTATGGGAAGCTAGGAAGTGGATATCCGTTTGGAAGGACTACAACCCACAAGATACTTAGATCTAGTTACTATTAGCCTACTATCTTCAAGTATTCTCACAAGAATGTGAGAGAGTGTCATTAATGTCAGATATTCAATACTAAATGGCCCAAGGTAGCCATTCTATTGAAGTTAGTGATGATTGAGAAGCCTTTTACCCAATGGGGATTAGACTTTGTGGGTGTCATCAACCTAAATTTATCTCATGATCATAAGTATGTCTTGATTGATATTGACTGCTACACAAGATGGACTGAAGTTATGGCAACCAAGTAGTGTAGGACTGAAGAAGTGATCAAATTCCTAGAAGAAAACATATGAATAAGGTTTTTCACACTAGTGTCTCTAGTCTATAATCATGGATATGCTTTTATGACAACAACAAAGTTCTCAAGTTCTCATCAAACCATTACCCCAAAGGAAATGGATTATTTGAATCAATAAACAATAACTTGATGAAATCCATAAAGAAGCCTACAATTGACAAACTAGGAACATGACACAAGTTACTAAAGTATGCCCTTTGGGAAGATATAACTAGAGTTAATCAAGCTCTCAATGCATCACCATTCTTATTAGCATATGTTCAAGAACCTATATTTTCCATAACACTCAAGCTACCAACATATAGGTTCATATAAGAGTACATGGAGGAGGATCAATAATTTTCAAATTCAAGGCTACTCGACATCATATAGATGGAAGATACAAGAGAGGAAGCTTTTGCCAATTTTAGAAAACACCAGACCATAGTTAAGAGGTGGTTTGAAAAGTATTCAAATATTAGGGTTTTTAGACAAGGATATTTAGTTATTATTTGGGGTAAAGCCTCAAAACCAAAAAAAAAATGGAAAGTTCACAACTCTATGGATTGGCTAATTTCAGATTATTGAAACCCTAGGAAATAACATCTTTAATCTAAAAGACTTACAATGAGAAGAGTTTAAATTGCCAACTAATGGGTAATACTTGAATCATTACTTCTCTACTATCCCACTTGAAGTATTCATGAAATGAACTGTAAGACTACTTAGAGTTACTATAGGTAGGCTTTATATTAGTTTTTTTTAATTTTGTTTCCTTCTTGTCCCTTATTTGTACATAGTGTGTGTGTATATTTGTTTGATTGTTTTTTTTATTTCTATTTGATGTGTTTTCTTCCCCTACTTTGTTTATTTCTTTTAATAATTTTTTTCCATACATACCTCAACTCAAGATTCATATAATTACTCAAGAAACCTCATAGTTTAGGAATGCAAGTATGGCTCCTCAACATTAGTTGATCATGGATTATTGAAATGTGAGCTTGAAGTTATAGTTTTGAGAAATTAGTAAGGACTAATAAGTAGGTTAATTATTCCTTGAAATTTTAAGCCTTATTATTTTCTATTTTTGGTTCTAAGAAGTATTTCATATATAGGGTGAAAGATTATCTTATTAGGATAAATTCATGTTTGCACTTAAGAAACATTAATTATCTGGGATAAAGTTTACAGCCAAAGATGATTGTCTGAAGATAAAAAATTTGACCAAATCCTAAAACCTAACTAATATGATTTTCAACATTTACTAAAAATTCAAAATATCTAAAAATACAAAAAAATAAGAGCTTATTACAAAATTTAAGAATTTTTTGAGCAGAGATGATTCTAGTTATCTCCACTAGGGTTATGGATGCTTGGCTGGCAATAGAGTAAGGCCTTGAGTGGAGATACAGTTGTCTCTATCAGGACCATGAATGCCTAGATGGTAGTAGAGAAATTCCCAAACCTTCCCTAAGTTAAAGCATGATTCTTAATGAACATCTAAATATGTTGTAATTCAATGTTAATGGTCAATGTCATGAGTCTAGAAGATGTTCTCTAAATATTATGGTAATCAGTAAGTGGAATCAAAGCACACACATAACATGGATATGTTTTGATTATTTGATCCTAATTATACATGTGCATGAATTATTTTAACCATGAATTGATCTTAATAATTTTACCTGATCAAGTGGAATAAGTAGCCTAATTATTAGTCTAAACCACACTCTTTGAATTCTAACATATTGATATGTTTCCCCTAGAAGTCACCATTTTCTTAGGTCAACATAACCCCATTTATAATAAAAATGGGAACCCTTATTTTAAATTGTGCAAATTTCTACCTTAAATTTGAAAAATCACTTGATTAGAGTACTATTAGCATGTTTGCACAATATCTTTAATTGAATATCATGCCCACATGGTTTTCATTTGGATTAATTGACATATTTTCAAATGATCATTATTTTTCCCTCTTCTAATGTTGCTAATGATTATTTAATATGTTTCTATATTGCAGGTTCAATGAAATCTCATTTGGAATGAACATGCTTAGGGTTTTGTGCTTCAGTGTTAAATTTATCTTTTACTAGCCTTTGGTCTATCAAAACTAATTGAATCTGCATTTGAACAAAGTTAAAACCCTTATTCCAATCACTATATCTCATGTCCTTTTAAATTGAATTTAAATTTATGCAAGAGCAATTTATGCGTGAATAATTAATTGAGCCATAGATTTAGTTTAATTTTTATTCTAAGGTTTAGTCATGTTTATCAATATGACCAAACCTTAGTTTAAAAATTTACACTTGGTCCTTTATGTCCTAAATCCCCTTGTCCTTTTATCTTCATGTGGTCTAAGTAATTCAAGCTCCCTTTTATTATGTTCCGAGCTTAGCCTAAAATATTTATCCTAAAATTTCTAATTGTATTTATATATATAACAAAAACCCTAGGCTAAAATTTTATGCCATGTCTTTTATCATTCATGGGGTCCCATTCATTATGTTTTAGAAATTATCCTAAAAATTTTATACTAAGGTTTTATCATGTTTATCAACATGAATAAAACCTTAGTCTATAATATTTAACCTAAGTTCCCTATATTCCTTAACCCTAACTTAGTTTTATTTTATTGATCATAGGATCAACGGTATGCATTTTCTTAGGCAAGATAGATCTAATGGCACGTGCTAAGTCAAGACTTCAATAGATCCACAAAATAAGTGAGGAGACAAGTGTCACCATCAAGGTAACCCTACCAAAGATCCAGTAGTACGTAGTAGAATATAATCTAATAGAGCATGATTGATTAGTTGAAGAAGATCTAATGGTGTAAGATCAACTTTGACAATTAAAAGGAACTCAGAGCCAGCCTAGAGATGCCAATTTTCAAGCCCATAATTTATGATTAAAGCTTGAGCATGTCCCTAAATATCAATGATATGTAGTTGAGTGTACATATTCTGATCAACATTATTTATTCAGTCAAAAATTTAATGACGCTCTAGATGAGTGAGAAGTTGACAAGTGTTGCCATCATAAGAACCCTACTAGAGATACAATGGTGAGTAGAGAGAAAGATAAAAAATGATCAATAGAGTGCATTGATCTGGTTGAATAAGATATAACAATGTGTAATGAAGGTTGAAAATTTAAGATTCACTATGAAGATTACACATGTCACAACCACATTTCATAGATTAAAACCCAAGCATTTTTAAAAGATCAATAGTATGTGGCTCACGCACACATTTGGATCAATAGCTCATGAATCAAAGAATATGATCCAATTGATGAAGATCAATGGAGTACATTCATCTGAGAAGAGATGATCTGACAATGTGAGATCAATGTTGACATTTCAACAAAGATCAAGATGAATGCAAAAGTGCCAAGTATCACAACTATGGGGAATATAACAAAGCAAACAATGGAATTTGATTTCTCAGATCAAGATCAATGAACTGTATTGATATGTACAAATAGATCTAATGGTATAAGGTGAGGTTAAATTTTCAAAGGGATTAGAATCAATAAAATATTGACACATACTTAAAAGCAACAAATGGTCATATTTTAAATATTAATGAGCAAGATTCCATGGTGATGCCACATCAGAGACACATAATCATAATATTCCAAGTTTAATATATCATGGACCCATGAAAGGCAAAGGTATAAATACATGATCTAGACATTTAAACTAGCAACCACCATTAAATCATTGAGAAGACCTTTAGAAAAACCCTAGAAAGTATGATAACCCTAATTCAACCTTATGATCATTGTGACCAAGCCAAATAAAGTTGAATTATCACCTATGTGAGAACAATTCAATCTAGATCCAAAGTACAATATACTATCAAAACAATTAGAGAAATTCACAACCATGGTAGCCCAAAAAAATTATTTGACCTTGGATGTAGAAGGAAATTTTTTCAAACATATAGAGTTTGATGTCATTTATCTAAATACATCAGACAATAATTGGTCAAGCTTGTTTTAGAGTATTGTGAACCAGCAGCCCATCACAAGAGAAGATGAGAAGAACATGTCTACAAAAAATAAAGTTCTATGACGTAGTCACCATATAGATGATAGGCCTATACTATGAAACTATAAAACCTGAGGTACTACATTGCATATATATCCTTAATCCATTCTTTAAATATGGTAAAATAGATAAGGACATGATTGTTTATGACTGTAGTTTTAGGAAGATTGCTTACATCTCTCCCATAACTTTTGAAAATTATTATAAATTTCATAAACCCTAAGTAAAACTAACCATAATCAATAATTATTCCAAATATAATCATTTGAAGATCATCCTTTCCCTATGGCTATACTCTATAAACTAAGTGTTTTCTAACTTTAATAGTAACATCCCCATCGGTCAATTCAAACTTGAAATAATAATGATCATGACAATGATGAATAGATTATGTGGAAATTTATCCACAACATATGTAGTTAAAATTTGGGTCCCCATAGTCTATTTCATGGTTGAGAAACAAGTTACCCCTCCTCTTGGTGAAGTAGCTAGCAGCTGTTTGAGTAGACAATTCTTTGCAATCAAGAAGAGGAGTAGGGTTCAATTCTACATGATATCATATCTTTTTGATGCCTTCCTTCTAGTGCCAATATAATTCATACCATGCTGATGCCTGAAAGTGTATCATAGGTGGTGCTTAGTATTTAATAAACACTACTCATTTATGAATTCAGATAATCTAATTCATGAGTTACAAGTTTTGATAATCCTATTATCTTTGGTAGAATAGAGGTAGCATAAGTGGAATATTTCACAAATTTGTATTAGTTGGTAGTTGGGAGCCACCATGGATTAATATTTAATCTTTTATTTTAAATATAACCTATGCTATTTAAAGTGAATTATGTTTGAACTTAGGTTTAAAACTAAACTAAGATGAATATTCATAATGAAACTAATCTAATGTGAGTTGATAAAAAAGAGAAAAAGGAAGGGTAAGGTAGAGAAAAAATATGTTATTAATATTTAACCCAAACATCATGAAAAATTTAATGTTTCATCTAAACAGGAAGTAACATAAGCTCAAATATTATCACAAATTATGCAAACATCTAAGGCTAGTACAAAATAGTGAAAGTAAGGACTAGGTTCACATTAAAGTTTCACCCTTGCATGCAAACAACATTAACATATATGCAAGAAAGGTAAAGAAAATGAAGCAAACCTTATAACTTTTAACTAATCTAGAATTAGCACAAATTATAAACTCTACACTTAAATATGCACATCTATAATTCATAAGGACCACTCAAATCTAAGATTTAGACCAGATAGATGAGATAAAATCCATGATAGTAATTCACACAAACAAATATGGACAAACCTTGTAGAACTCTTTTCTTATATTAATTTGCTCAAAATTTATAAATATTTTTTGGCTCAAAACCCCCTTCAATTTTTTAAAATGGGAAATACCTCATTAAATAGATGATTAATGAGGTATGCCAATTATTCATGTCAAATATTAAGGACAATTGTCCTTTTATAATTCTCTGAGAACCTTTTACACATTCTAAAATGATTAACTTATAGGCAATGTGCTTTATAAGGGGGGAGTGTTTTGAGCCAAGAAATATTCTATAAATTTTGAGAAAATTAATATAAGCAAGGAGTTCTATAAAGTTTGCCACATTTGATTATGTGAATTGCTATCATGGATTCTATTTCATTTATTTGATCTAAATTTCAAATTTGAATGGTCCTTGTAAATTTTAGATGTGCATCTTTAAGTGCAGAGCTGATAATTTGTTCTAATGTTAGATTAGTTGAAATTTATAAGGTTTACTTCATTTTATTCAATCTTATTGAATATTTACTAATGATTTTTGCTTGTAGGGTTGAATCTATAAAGTGAACATGGTACTTATTTTCACTATTTCATACAATCCTTAGATGTTTTCCTAATGTGTGATAGGATTTGATCATATGCTACTTCATGTCATATATTATTTAAATGAATATTCATATGAAACTTGAACTTTATCATGATGTTTGGGCTAAAGATCAGTAACATATTTCTTCTCTGCCTCACCCTTTCTTTTGCTCCTTTTTTTATCAATTCACCATAGATTAGCTTCATTGTGAATACTCATCTTAGTTTAGCTTTAGACTTAGGTTTGAGCATATTTAACTTCAAATATCATGGGATATCTTCAAATCAAAGATTAAATATTAGGCCAAATTGGTTCCTAACCACCAACTAATATAAATTTATGAAACAGTCCACTTGTTCTACTTCTATTCCACCAAAGATAACATGATTATGACAACCTACTACTCATGCATTAGATTCTCTGAATTCAAAAATGAGTAGTGTTTCTTAGAAACTAAGAACCACCTATGATACACTTTTAGGAATCAACATGATCATAAATATAGAGGCACTTAATCCATAATTTGGTATCTATTCTAGAATACTCTTCCATTATGATTCTTGTCTATTTTAGATCCAAACCTATATTAGCATCAAAACTAGCTAAGTACTTATTTTCATTATCATTACAATATCTAGTACATTTTTAATTTATATTTTTATCATATCTCATTATAATAAATTCATTATATGTTCTATCTATGTTTCATAAATAATTGGCCTAATATAGAGATAGTTTATCATCCTTATGCACTAGGATATCTCTATCCCCTTTAACCATAGATTCTATAATCTACATTTTTAGGGATAAAAACACATAAATAGTTCCCATGATATTTTTTTTAACAAACATAGGTCATTGTGATAATTATCTATAAAATATATCTCATAAAAACACTTTTCATCTCCTCTCCTAGTTGATTGCACCATCTATAAATGCATTATATCTATATGGGGTTTTCCCAAATAGAACCATTTTTTATTACAATTAGATAATTACTAATTACAAAAATCAATTGACATAAGATATATGAAATCAATAAATAATTAACATGTTAAAATCATGTTTGAAAGGATGTGAAAACTAATTTTTTATTAAGGGTAGTTTCTCATTCAAATGTCTTATTAAAAAAGAGATAGTATATTCAAGTCATAGTATTCACTTTTATCTTGAGAACATTAAACTTGGATTCTAATTTTTTATAGTGGATGTCCACCCATTCTCATACTCTATAATTTGACATTTGAAAATAATCTTCCAATCTTTGTCTTCATTCTTATATTCAAAATGTTACATTTTAAATCTAATCATTATAACTTTTTTAGAATCAAAAGATACCCATTATTATAGGTATTTATAATTTTAACCTCAAAATTAATATTAAATTTGTATACAATATTGATCTTCACAATCATAGATATATAAAAAATAATTTATTAGTATTGACAATTAGCAGAAAAAAATTAAGATGAAAATATTTGAGAATTGGTAGCCCCACATTCTTGAAATTATATTTTTTAGAATGGGTGGACACTAGTTATTATATCCTATCTATAATTTTAAAATTATATAAAGTCTATGGAAATTTCAACCCTATTTTGATATTCTCAATCCACTCAAACTAAGTTGGAAATATTATCTTGTTTAGAATGGGATGCCACCCATTATCAAAGCCTATTTAAATTTTAAAATTAAAAATTGTTATTGTATGGATTATTTAATTTTATAATGAACATATGCTCATTCTCTTAGTATATTTTTTATTGAATATATATCCTTTATGAGTCTATGGATCTGGGGATATAATTGGCTTATAGTAGTAGGTTAAAAAATAGAATGTGTGGCATCACCACAAACTCATGAAATAATGGGGACGTCTAGTAGTAGTGAGGCCATTGAAGATCCATTGGATTATTAAATCAAACATAACTATGCTTGCATCTATGTTTTAGACAAGTATAAAAGACTTATAATATACTTGATAATGAGAGTCCATCCATCCT